>CAOKZL010001560.1:0-328953 GCA_948472985.1 Iguana delicatissima
TGTTCAAAATCATAAAGTTTCTGGATGAATGTGTTATGTTACTACACCAAGGGCAGCAAGTAAGTCACTAAAAATATACAAATCTCGAGTCGAGTCGAGTCAGTGTATCATTTATTGCTGAGTTGAGTCCGAGTCGAGTCACTGAAGTGACTTAAGTCTGATTTGAGTCCCAGGACAGTCGGCTCGAGTCTCCATTGCTGCAAACATTATCGTCCTAACGAAGAACAGGACAGCAGGAGACGCCTAGGATCATGCTTCATACTCATTTGCAGAGCATAAAAAAGTTATTTTGTGGAATCCCAGAATGCCCCAGACAGAACAGTTGGGTGGATAGTATGTGTACCATGATTTCAATTGCAGTATATACATACAGGTCTAAATCCAATTTTAATCTCAACCACTGAAATAAAGTCAATACTATTGTAGGTCCCATTCACTTCAATGGGTGTGTTCTTGTTGAGACTAAATTTGATTTAACCTATCCAAATGGACACAATATATTTCAAGCTCAGCATCCTTCCCTCCACCAATGTTACACAATAAATATTTCCAGATCTGATACAGGTATCCTCTAACCATACTTATTGTTACATCTCATTTTGTCATTTATTTTTAAAGGAACTTCTAAGGAAGTTTACCAATCCACCTTGCTTCTCAGACCAGTTCAGGATGGACTGTTAAAAATTAAACAGATACCATGAACAATATATATGTGCAGTAGGGTGGGAACAGTGGATGTTATCAGTTGTGGTAAGTTGGAGAATGAAGTTATATGGGAACATAAATTTTCTTTCCCAAAAAGAGGTGAATAAAGAGAATGCTACAGCAACGCAGACAGGAAATGTATCACAATTGAAAATGGAAATCACACCATGCAGATCCTAACAGAACATCATAGCTAAGAATAATCAGTTAGAATAATCAGTTAGAACAATCAGTTGGAACAATCTTTCTCACCCTGGAATTCTCCAGATGGTGACTGGGGATTATATGAATTGCAATCCTACCTATCTGAGAGGTGCCAGGTTGGGGAAAGCTGAGATAAGAATCCCCCTCATTCAAGTGTCACCTTGGCTATGAGCAAAATAGGTGGCTTTCAGGCAAAGCATCCTGAGCTTCCAGCATCAACCTAGAGATACAATTCTGCAGCTCTGTCACTTTATGACTTGATCAAGCTGCCAACCTGAGCCCATTACAAGATAACTATTGTGTGAACCAGAGCATAATTCTTGGATAAAATGAGGCCTTTCAAGGTTTAGCTGCAACTCTATGCACACTTAAGGAGAGAGAATAAGTCCTACTGAACTCAGTTAGACTTATATCTGAGTAAACACTTATAGGATGAGGCTATAAATTAAAATTTGTGCATATATTATTCATCTGTGAAGCATTCCTTGCAAATAATTGGAGAGTACTGCTGTAGGCTTTGACCAAATGCGATATAATGGCAACATATATAGATGCTGATACAAGCGACTTGTTATCAAAATCCAATGAGGTGGGTGGATGGGAGTACAGGATCATTTCTTTCCATTCTTTCCTCCAGCCCTTTTCCTTTTGAGAGAATCCCTCAAGACTAGATATATACCCTGCTAAGAGAAAATAGCTGTACAGAAATAGTTTGAGGAGTGGTTCTTAACCTGGGATCTGGAAACTCTGCAGAGCCCTCACAAGAGTTCTGCAAAGCTCTGCTGCTGGGCAGCAGCAGCAGCAGCAACAGAGATGTGATAGTGGTGGTGGGGAGGTTGTAGGTGCTGACAGTGCTCCCTTCCTTGCAAACTATGACTTTACAGACTGGGGTTTGAATTCACAGTCAGGCATGGAAACCCACTGGGTGAGCTCAGACAAGCACATTCTCTCAGCCTCAGAGAAAGGCAAAGGCCACAAATCTTGGCAAGAAAACCTTCATGATAATTTCATCTGAGGGTCACCATAAGTCAGTTTTCAAAGAGGAGAGACACGATGGCTAGACAGAATATCCCCGTCTGTGGCACTTTCTTGTTGTATGCCTTCAAGTCACTTTTGACTTATAACAACTCTTAAGTGAACCTATCACAGGGTTTTTTGGCAAAATTTGTTCAGAGGGGTTTGCCTTTTCCTTCCTTTGAGGCTGAGAGAATGTAACTTGTCCAAGGTCACTCAGTGTCTGAGCAGGGATTTGAATCCTAGTCTCTAGAAGCCTTAAATAAACAAATAAATAAATCAAATTTTAAATATTTCAATTGAGAGTTAAATCTTGGGGGTCCCCAGCAAAACAGTATATTTGCAAAGGGTCCCCAATAAGAAAAAAGTTAAGAACCACTGATTTGGAGGATAGCAGCAGAACTAAGGAAGGACACTGGCTTCAGCTGTGATGGCTCCTCCAACACTTGCTTCACTTCAGGTGAGACAGAAATTCAAAACACAAGCCCAGCTCAGGCATTCTTTTAGAAGGGTTAACTAAAGACAAAAGAAAATATGCTAATTCCACCAGTGATCTTCTGTGAAAAGTGCTTTTGTGAAAAATGACTGAAGCAAAAGGCTGCTTGTATGTGAGAAAGAATTTTAGAAAATCAGAATCCATAAAGCAGAAGCATGCTAGGCACAGTTGTGGAATTAGAACGGGCGATGGCTGAAATGCTGTGTACACTATGCTGACCTACCTATGCCAGTGCAGGAAGTGGAAGCTGAAAGGATTAGGGCAGACATGCAGCAATCATGAAGGAATAAGGCACTGAAGAAATAGGTGGCAAATTTTATTTGTGTTCTTTCACCACCACTGCACAGCCTAGAAGTAATTTAGCTGCTAGCAGAACACAGAAACAGGATTCTGGCCACCATGTCCTGCTTTACAGAGGACAGTCTTTTAGAAGGCATCTTCTAGATGAAGGCCTGTACAGTTTAAGACTGGTTTAAAAAGAAAGCACTGTAAATGGGGAGAGCAGGAGGTTTAAGTCACCCACCCACAGTAAACTAAGCAGATACATAGACTACCAGGTGAAAGTCTTCCCATTGTGATGAAATTCAAATTGCAGGGATCTTTCCAAAAGTGAAACCGGAAATAAACTCATTCAGGTATAATGCAGATTTATGTCCATGTTCTGCATGGAACTTTACATGAAAATAATTCTTTCTGAGATGACTTCTGTGCATGACAGTGGGCAGACACTTCTTGCCACAGCTCTGCAGTGAAGAGAGCTTTCACAGTAAAAGTGAAGAAACTCACCCTGGATCAAAGGAGGAGTGGGTGATCACCCACAAGAGTCCAGAATTCCCATTATGTGCATCTACTTATGGGTAAACCCATAATAAATGAGAAAGACTAAGGGAGTTGCATCCTTTGCCCTCACCATGATATGCAGCTGCTTTGATCTGAAGATCTGATGGCCCCATGCCAATAACCTGTTTTCTTTAAAGAAAGGACTCTTGAACAAAATTCAGGAGTTCCAAAGTGAAGAATTCTTCTGATTACAATGGAACAACAACAGAAGCCTCCTTAGTAACCTTTTTTCTGCAACCAAGAGTCGAGTAAGTTTATTCACCCCAAAAGAGTGGGATAAATAAGACTGGAGGTTGATGTGTTTAAAAGAGAATAATTAAAAATCTGAATGCATATATTTTCACAGATAGACTAGATTTCCTATCATTTACATGACTGAATTGGACTTTACCAAGGAGAAACTACAGAATGGGAAAGTGCGGGTGTTATCTTTTCAATGCTGATGAGACTGACTTGCTTGTTGTATTTGGCTGGGCAAGAGAAGAAATGAACTGTTAAACTGATGGATTGAATGGAAGATGGAATTTTCCCGGGAACTCTCTCAGAAGTTTTTACAATGAATGCCGGAGGAGCTACATTTCTTCAGAGAAGAGAGACTTCCAAATTTAAACAGGGATTTGATGGAGAACCTGAGGAATGAGATCAAAGAAATCAAGCCAGAACTGTAGGAAATGCAACTCAAGGCACAGGCAGGGACTATCTGGACTAACCAATATGATTCAAGGCATAAGGTGAATAGTGAGTGCAAACCGGCTATGCCAAGTATTGAAAACTGAAGAGTGTCCTCTTCACTGTAGGATAAGAAACTCTCAGTAAAAACTGATAATGTGGCAGTCATTTGCAATAGGAGTAACTGTGGCTTCCTTTTAACATCATTTATATCATAGTTTTGAGTTCACATCAATAGCTTTAGCTGGTTTGGGCTTGTAATCTTGAAGTGGATCCAGGTTTGAGAAGATTTTGGGCAAAATGTCATGGGTAGATTCCCTCTGACCAACACAGGTACAATGCAAGATCACTGAGAGAAGTGCTGGATGGGCTGCAACCCCAAGTGATCCAACAGTTTGTCCTTCATGTCGCTGCTGGAGGATTGCTCAAGCAAAGAGTGGTCCTCCAGATGGTGCTGAACTCCAATTCCCATCACTAACCAAGGTGGCTAGGCTTCACATAGGGCTGTCAGGTCAGGACTATCCTAGGCCCTGAGATTTCAGAGTCCAAACCTGAGACCTAGAGATGAGCCTTTGTGATGTCTAGACTGGAAGACTTGATGTGAAGAAGCACTGAGCAGACCTGGCTTGAATAATGATCCTGAGAGGCTGTGAATGGGGTGTATGTGTGCTAATAAATAGGATGTAACAAAAGCAGAAGTATGCAAGCATGTGAGGATCAGACAGAGTTTTGCTTTGAAGAGAAAGGTGAATTTTGACAGAGAGAGCTGGGTTGAGTAGGAACCAGATAGCCAGTCAGAAGTGAGAACTAACTATGGTTTTGTGGAATCTAAAAGAATAGAACATTAGAAGTAAATATATTGTTCTACTCTGTTTAATGAACCTATTCTTGTTTTATTAAAACTGCCTTTGGCTGTCTTGCTCAAGCCTGCACTGAAATCAGATCATGCGTACCAACACTGAACCCACACAACAATACAGGTACACATTTAAGGGGTTTCTCTGGGGCCCAGAAACCCAATCCATGGAAAGGCTAAGCGGGGAAACGAGGACAGGGTGAGCAGCAGGATTGCTAGGGTTGGAACTGCCAGGCCAGCCTGGGAAAAACGATCAGTCACATTTGGTGATGTTATTGTCATGTTACAAGGAGTGGCCTCTGGTGATGTCATTAAGCATGTTATCTTCAGCATCAACCACAGCTCCACAGAGGATGCCATTCAAATAAAACAAACAAGCAGCCTAACCAATTAGAAAAGGAAGGGGGGTGAGAGAGCACATAAACTCTGCAAGACACGACTCTTGCTCTAAGATTCCTTGCTCTCACTCTGACGAGCACAGAAGAGGGTCAAGGACCTGAGCCCCAAACCCTAAGACCTGGGAATTCTACACTGATGGGAGCTATTGCCCAACCATTCATACATTGTGTTATTCTGCCCAACTCTGCTTTAGAATAATATTATAGCAAGAAAAATGGAAAGGGATAAGAAGGCTGTTTCATGACAAGGGAGAGAAAAGTAAGGACATACTTGGATGGCACACAAGACATTTGCCTGGGGATGTTATATCTTTTTTACTTTATGTTATGCCTTGACCAGAGGTTTGCTTAACCTGTTGTTGTTTGGCTCAGGTTAGGCAGAAAAAGCATCAAGCTCAAGCTGTTGCCTTAAATGACATGAACTGGTCCTGCAAAGGTGATCAGTAAATGCCCTTGTCTTCTGACTTTGCTTTCTCTGCCAGATTTCTACCGTTCACGTGCAGAGTCTGCACTGCAGATGGTTAGGGCTGCCAGCATTCTCCAGCAAACAAATCCAGCCCACTGAGTCATGGCTTGTTTTAGAAGCTATGCCAAATGCCTGTGGTTTTGAAATCATGGAGTAACCGAACCTTTGCTATCTTGTAACACATGAACTTTCAGGCTTCTGTGGTTTGCTGCTGCCTCTTGGTGGGTAACGTCAGATTGCCAGTATTCTGGCTGTTATTGTCCTTTGGAGTAGGATTGAGACAGTAAGCTGCAAATTATTGTAACATCTTCTACAATTATGAAAGCAGAAGCAAATGAAAGAACTTAGTAGGTTTCCTCTGTGTGTGTGTGCCTTATGGGTATTTAAATTCAGTATCTCCCTTTGTTCAGTTATTTTCCTGCCAGCTGGATTAATTTTGTGGCAAGTGGCTTCAGGTTTGCAGCCAAAAATCTTTTCTTATCAGTCCCCAAAACTCCAGCAGTTCAGCACAAGTGCTGATAAAAAGAGAAACAGCTTTTGCTAACTCATTATAATCTCCTGCCAAATTAAACAAATGCTGGTATGCGTAACACACAGGGCACCCTTGAAAAGACCTCTCACATGAGTGACCTGTAACCTTGTTACTCATTTTCTGCAACATCCCATCAGTGCATCCCCAGAACACTCTGTAATAACCACCAACTGCTGGTTTCTGATGAACATGGGTTTTTCATCAAAATATTCTGCTACCCGCATTGGAAAATTTGTCATTTTCGCAGGCCAAGGCCTAAAAGTCTGAGGAAATTTGATAAAGTGACTGTTGTAACATTGAGCACAATATTTCCTACAACACAGGGAAATTAGTGGGGTTTTTTAAAAAAATAGTACCCTGATAACTGTGGGTAACCACACAAAGATATAAACATGCATTTAACTCCCATTTCTGTCATATAGCATAGTTAGCATTTCTATCACTGCAAATAAAGTTGTACAGATGGCAACATGTCAGTTCTGACCACTGAATACAGAATTTGAATTTTCTGAATGCTAAGCAAGCTACATACAATAAGCCAGTTGTAGAAGTCTATGTTGGCCTCAGCATTTTCATATTTTTCTTACCTGCATACAGAGCTAGGTGCTCATAGCTATGATTCATCCACTGAAGTGGACAGACAGCGCAAGTAGCTCTAAAAAACAAATGCTCTAAAGGAGATCTTGAAGGCAAAAAGCATAGCCAATTCTTATTTGATGCCTTGGAAGTTGTTTCTCCAGGTTATTTCTCTACTGGTTAAACATTCATCGAACAGCCATAAGAAGCCAAGCCAAAGGCAAGTTTCTTTAATCAATTCACTGAGCATTGATTGACTCAATGGGCACTCAGCAAGTCAATGTTTCTGTAAGGCCTATCGCTTCGGTGAGTCTACTCCAGGTGGGATTAACAATGTGATTTAGGCCTTAATGTACAAACACAGGCCATTTCTGCACTACACTGTTATAGCACTATCATTCTACTTTCAACAGCCTGCGGAATCCTGGGATTTGCAGTTTAGGGATTCTCAGCCAGAGAGCTCTTTGGCCTCAGTGAATAATCGCACTATAACAGTGTAGTGTGGAAACGGCCATAGTTCCTATCTCCTTCTATGTAGGCCCTATCTCAGGGCTGAGTAATGTTTCTTTTCTTCTGACTCTTCTACCGAAACACAAAGGAATGAGTGCTTGCTAAACGCCTTTCAAAGTCAACCACTTTCTGCAGTTAGCACAGTTCTATTTTTAAAACCAACATCACAGCAACATAAGCAGTTGTGGGAGTCATATTTGATTAAATATTGGAAGATGGCTTCCACTGCTCGTGTCATAGCCATCCTGCAGTTGAGATAAAGAGCCAGACTATAAAGTTATGCTGGATAAGTTATCCTTGGAGAATGGTGGATCTTTTCCACAGAAATGCCCTGCAGTTACTGCTGAAGCTGAATAAGGAGGCAGAATACCATAATACTGAGCTGCAAGGTAAAGGCTACCCTCAGGAAGGAGTAAAAGTTTACTTTATGCTTAGCCACTCTAGATTTTCTATATTTAGTGCTTTTCTTTTCCAAGATTGCTTGGAAGCATTGTCTGTGCGTTAACTTAGCATGGAGCTGAAGGAAATGAATCAAGATCACTGTGGCATGGAATGACTTGGCACCAATGTCCCAGCCACTCAGCTAACTATGGAAATGCAGTGCTGTCACATAGTTCAGTGGTGCATTGATGACCATCTGAACAGAGGAGGACCTGACCTACGCAACCTCTTATTCGTCTCTAGTGTAAACCAGTGAAGGGTATAACAGGAAGAATGCTGCCATTTTAAAAGCCTTCTTTCACGTTTCTGTGGGACTACTGCAGATTTTACATCTAATAAAATGAGTAGAAAAAGAACACAGAACTTGTAAGTAGAGTGTTACAGGTAATGATGTTACCTGTAACATCTTTGTGGGGGGCAGGGAATGAGAGCATAAAATGTCATTTAAAAAAAAATCCATAGTGACTTGCAAAATTGCTCTGTAATGATTGTTGACATGAATATGTTAATATTTCCACACCACAAAAAATATGTACTCATTGCCTACACACCCTAAAGGCACCAGATCCCATCTGATCTTGGAAGTTAAGCAAGGTCAGCTCTACTTAGTACCTGGATGGGATACCACTGACATATGCCAGGTGCTGTAGGTTGTATTTCAGAGGAAGGAACTGGCAAAACCACTTCGGAGTATTCCTTGTCTAAGAAAATCTTATGAACTTCATGGGGTCACCATAAGTTGACAGGAGACTTGAAGGTGTATCTGCGCACGCACGCACGCACACACGCGCGCACACACACACACACACACACACACACACACACACAGAGCTAAACTGTTGCTTTTGTGGAGTCTTTTGTTGGGATTTTGGGCCACTTTTCTATTGTAAGGAAATTTAAAAAATAACCTAAAAATAACTGAAATCTAACATGCTACTAATACATCATCAGTAATGCACTAGTAATGCCTCATTCTTCAAATAAGGAGTAAAGGAAAAAAACTGATAAGGCAACTAAAAAAAAAAGCAATCAATGAGTAATTAATTATTTCTTAAAATTACTTCTTAAAAGCAATGTTCCAGATAAAGAAAGGTAACACAAAGTTCACAATTTAATTTTTGATACCAATGAGTTTCTGCCTCCAGAAAAACCTTTACACATTAGTTTGTCTTTTGAAGAATCCTTGAAATGTATCATGGAACCTTCAGATAAGAGAACCCACGTGGTGTAGTGGTTTGAGCACCCAACTATGACCCTGGAGATCAGAGTTCAATTCCCCACTCCGCCACGGAAACCTACTGGGTGACCTTGGGCACGTCACGCACTTTCAGCCCCAGAAAGCCCAATGATAGTTACTTTATGGTCGCCATAAATTGGAAACTACTTGAAGGCACACAATAACAACCAACTTCAAATATTTCTAAGAATTCTGGGCATGTGGTAGTCTATGATGCCAGGCTTCAGTGTGATCATTCTCTTTCCACATGAACTAAAACTATGGCCATTTCCGCACTAGACTCGGCCTCTCCCGAAACTGCAAACCCCAGGATTCCACAGGATGTTGCAAGTGGAATCATAGCGCTATTAACAGTCTAGTGCGGAAATGGCCTAAATCCAAGAACAAGGCTGACATTTCCACATGGCTATAAAATGCAGAGAAAGCTCAGAAGTTGTAGGCAAGCTGTATCTGTAGGAAACCTGCCTACTATTCCTAATCCTGAAGAACAGATAAGCTTCAGAGGAATTCCAAGAATAGAGTTTGAAAAATCAGTCTTCAGTATGTTCATACTTTTGCAGATGAAGACAACAACAACTTAATGCAGTTGTACAGCACAAGACTACCAGAGGAGTTTTTCAGAAATGTCTTCAAATTGTGTTCTCCATAGGAGGAGGAAACTTGGGCAATAATTTATATACAGTTCTACTGACAGGAACAAAACAGAGCTTTACCTGTGATGGTTTGTTAGTTCATAACTAATAGCATCAGCAATTAGCCCCAATGTAGCCCCTCTCTCTAACAGAGGTTTGGAGACACATAATATGTGATCATACAGAGATTGACCCTTTAGAGTTTAAGAACTCTGCTGGGGGGGGGGCAAAATAAGTGCAGTTTAGACATCTAAAGAAAAGGGGCAGGAAAAGGTACCAAGGGAACGTGAATACAGCTAATATAAAAATCTTAGATGTGCACAATTTAGATTAAATCTTAGATGTGCACAATTTTTCAGATTTCACTCTCTGCAATGCTAGAAATTTGGGGACCAAAGGAAAATTTCATGGGAGAGACCAAATTCTTATTTGGGAGGCTAATGCCCTTATTTTGTCCTTCCCTTGGTAGCTACACTCCTGCTTCAAGCTAAAATCTAAGTGGGGTGACTTCAATGTGTAGACCCAACACTAGCTTCTAAGAACAGCTTGGGGTTGAAGTTCTGTCTCTCAGAGGACACCTTCCTTTTACAAGCTAGCTCTTAGTAAAGGAAACACACACATAGACATTGGAAGAAAGTGTTCTGTTTCCACTTTGAAGAGTAATGCTTTCCATTTCTACCATCTGTTTCCTGACTTGGCAGAATGTTTGGCTTTTTTAATTCCCTACCTGAACCTGCACAGAATATGGCTTTTAAATTTTGGTTACCAGAGAGGAAACAGAAAGTTAATTCATTTCCTTGAGAATACACTTACATAAAACTGCTGCTGCCAGCTAGAATCAATTGGAAAACACTTCTGTAACAACTTGCTTTTCTATACCCATTATAACGCAGTACCCCATATCCTGTTAGTTCACAAAGATTAACACAAGCCTCTTGGGTCCTGTCAGAATAGAAATGTCCTATTATTGCCTGTATCCCAATTTACCTTCCGAGCTGATGAAAACATTTTGAGAAAGTTTGGGGAATAGCTATCTTGATCCATACTGCCTAGTTCCTGCATTTCATTCAAAGGCTATAATTGTAGACACACTTACTTCTACAGTTACAGGTACACTTTACTTCTACAAGAATCTCAGTAGACTCGGTGAAATCTACTTTGGGTGCCTAGAACTAGGCTTCCATCATGCTTTATCACCAGGTTACCTTAGCACCTTAGAACAAAATGTAAATACATTAGGGATGGGGAATGTATGGCCCTACAGAAGTTGCTGGATCGCAACTCCCATCACATTTCACCTGGACGGGGGCTATGTAGACTAAGCCTACTGGGGATTACAGTCCATCATCCAGAGGGGCCCATGCCCCCAAACTCAGTGATGACTGAAGCAAGGAAAGGCTGCTTTACATATTCTTCCTTCAAATCAGACTTGATCCACAGACTTCCAGCAAAATAAGCAAGACTGGTCTTGCTATCTCAAAAGCAAGGACTTTTGTTTTGTGTTTTTTTAAGGATGGTTTTTTTTTTAAAAAAATTCTCTTATAGCATTATTTGTTGTAGCAGCGAGTGAAAAGAAAGCCCATGGTCAATTCAAAATATCCACTGTAGATTATTTACGCCTCAAGCTACTATCAAGAAAACAATCTCTCCAGAAATAAGAAATATTAACAGATTATTATCCAATGAAGTGAAATTATCACTTAATACCTTTCTTTAAGAAGAACTTTTCCATTTGAACTACTACACCAAGTTACCCATTGAACAGGCCACTGCCAAGCTTAATAGGAACATCTTCACTTTGGATGGTTTGCTTGCATATTCAGAAAACTATGTTGACACTTTGATTGCATATTTAGAAAACCCATCACACTTTGAGAACTTTTCAGGAACTCTAACCCAAAGTCCACCTCCTGAGAACAACAAGTTATGTTTTGGTAGGAGAGAGTACTTTTGGGAAAGTTTTTAGAACCCATCTTTGTTAGTCAGAGACTCTTTTTTGTAACCTTTCACTTCTTATGGGAAACAGCTCACTGCTGTTTGATAACCACTGCTGATATAGGCAGGACTATGCTATACAAGGGGCACCACCCAAGGTTCAGGCTATCCAAATTTTCTTCTAAGAGGAATTGAATTAGGCCGGTTTTACCAAATATGCAAGTTCTTTAAATAAGCATAATCTCGCATGTACACTGAATTCTATCATTTTGGGCATGTTGCATAATCTATTCTTCTCAAGGCAGTCATAATGTGGTGGTGGTGAGGCAGTCCTGAAGCTTGATCTTCAGTCCCTGAAAACAGTATCTGGCACTACTCTTGAGTTGTGAGAATTCAGCAGACACTGCCATTTTCAAGCACATATTTGCAAGCACACAACATCTAGAAACTTGTGTTACTTTAAAAACTGAAGGTTCTCAGGAATTGAAATTTGGCATCCAGCACCTAATTTTCTGTTGGGGCAGGGCCCGCTGTCCTTGATCTTTATAGTACATCAAGATGAAATAGAATGACTTCTCCCTCTCTCATTATTTCTAGAACTCAGAGACTGCCAATGAATCTGAACGGTGGGAGATCCAGGACAAACGAGAGGAAGTACTTATTCACACAATGCCTAGCTAAACAGTTGAATTCACTGCCAGGAGACACTGAACAGCTTTAAAAGGAAAGGGGGAGGGGATTCAAGGATGATGGAGCTATCCTTGGCTTTCCATCCTGATAGATATACACTCCTTCCATTCCAAGAGGAAATATATCTTTTAGAGGGGTTGATGGGGACAAGTGGGAAGGTGCTATTATATCTATCCTCACTCAGCCACAGAAACCCACAAGGTGACCTTGCACAAGTTACACTCTTTCAGCTTTAGAAGGCAACTGGCAAATCTCTGAATAAATCTTCCCAAGAAAACCCTATGATAGGATCCCCATAAATCACAGTCAACTTGAAGGCACATAATAAAAACCTCCTCCTTCTGTATTCGATAACACTGACAATACCTCCAGAACTATGCACTCAGTTTTAAATACCTATGACTTAATACTGTATTGCATCAGCGCACCTGAAGTAGCTTAAAATCCATGAAAGCTCAATGCTGAATTAAATCAGTTGGTCTCAAAGGTGCTGCTAGAATCTTAACCCTCTTCTCCTTCCTTTGTATGCTGCAACAAACTAACACAGCTATCTCTTTGAAAATTGTTACAAAGACCTTTAACCCAAATGTCTACTGAAAATATCAAACTACCTTCTGCATTCACAGCTACATGTTAACAGCTACAACCTCCAAAAAGAGTGATTTTGGTAAAGCTAGCTCTGGCAAAGGGTGGGGAGAGAACAATCCTGAAATGTTGGATGACTTTGGAATGGACTTGACACCTCACTGCCAGTTTTTATGCTGACTTTCATGTTTTGTTAATTTGTGGTTCTCATTGCCTTGTTGCTGTTTGCTATACACATTTTACTGGCTTTTATTAGTTGCCTTGGGAGGATTTTATCCTAAGTGGTAGAAAGCAAATGTATTAAATAAACCAATATTTTGTTATTGTTGAAGCAAAAACACATTGCGTGGTGGTTTCAGCACTGGCCTATGGCCCCCGAGACTAGGGTTCCATTCCCCCTTCAGTCAGAAACCCACTAGATCTCCTTGGGCTCATCATATACTCTCAGCCCCAGAAAACCCCATGATTGGTTCATCTTAGGACTGCCTAAGTTAGAAACAACTTGAAAGCACACAAGAAGAACAAGAATAGGCTTTATAGCAGTACATTTTTGAAACATATCACATACTCACTAATTTCACCTGAAACACAAGTTTTATTAGTTGGCTTAGTTTACATCAGGCACGAAGTCCATCCAGCCTGGCCAAAGGGAGCTGTACTCTTAAAACTTTTGAAGCGTGAAATATTTTCCATCTGTCTAATACACTAAAATGGATAAGATCAGACATGGGAAACAAACAGCCCTGTCACTACCTGCATTCTTCACCGTTAGCTATGTTGGGCATGGCTGCTTGGATTTGTGGTCCAAAAACATCTGGAGGTCCACATGATTTCCCTGCGTTTTTATTTGTATCTGCAGAAATTATGTGTTTTCTCTATTTTCAAAAGGGGGGCAACTCATTTTGTGGTAGAGCTGTGGGCTCCAAATAAAACAACTTCCCATATGCTTGTTGGAATGTTCACTATTAAAAGCAACAATGTACAGAAAGCCAATCACATTGATCATTCTCATCCAATCAGGACTCCACTGGGAAAAATGTTGTTACTAGTCAAATGGGAGATGCTTATACCATTTCCTATCCACCCTGTCGCTCATGATTCACAATCCTTTCCAGAAAGAAAAAGGGAAAACTAGCTTCCCTGCCCTTGTTTCTGTATATACATACATACATTAATATGTATATGTACACTTCAAGGCACATGACCTTCATGGCTAGCTTACATGCAGCTTTCCTTGAATATATATCAAATTCATAAATATCTGGGGGAAAAACTACCTACAGGTTAGATTCCCAGGAACCTGGTTACTTTTCCAGTGGCAACATTCCTCACAAACTTTTTTTTTTTGAGCTAAGTGAACCATACAAATCTTTCTCTTCACTACTATCAAGAAAACCCCTGTAAGATTATGGTATTGTGTCATTTGCTGCCTCAGTGGAGTTAAGATTGATTTTTCTACATTCTGTGCTTTCCAAAGGAAAGAAAGCAACACTGAAATTAATACGTTCCAAGTGTACTAATCCCAATTACAAGCCTCAAAGAGTTCTTCATTACTGGTTTTGATCATAGCTATACTTCCTGGGGAATTATTTACATACCCATTGACCTACCTGGCTTTTGCAGTCAGTTTTCCAGGATTTTTAAAAAGGATCTGAGAAACAGATGCTACAGAACCATAACTATTATAAACGCTGAAATAAATCAACTGAAAATCTATTCATTGATGCCCAAAATAAAGGGGTGACTAGTGTAGTCTCCTGTTTTTGCAAAGCCTGTCTGTTTAGACCTGTGTTGCTTTTACACAATTATAGCACTACTATTTCATTCTAACTGCCAAGACAAAATTCTGTGGCATCCCAGTAGTTGCAGTTTCAGGAGAGATATTTAGAATTCTCAGCCAGAGAGCTCTTGTACCTTACCAAGCTACAAACCCCAGCATGAAACCATGACAATTAAATTAATTAAAAGTGCAACTACAGCGTTGTAATTGTGTAGTGTGAAAGGGCTGTGCCAGGAGGAAGGAGTTGCCAAAGGAGGTGCAAACATTTCCCTGATAACTCCCGGTAACTCAAGAGGATTGTCAAATTTCATCCAAAATGGTAAAATCAAGACCAGAACTCATCATAGTTTGTTGCTGTAGTGTGTCTCCAAGTCGTTTCTGACTTAACCCTAAGGCAAATCTATCATGGGGTTTTCTGGGGCTGAGTGTGTGTTCAAAGAGGATTTTGCCTTTACCTTTACCTTCTTCTGAGGCAGAGAGTGACTTTGCCAAGGTCACTCAGTAGGTTTCCATAGCCAAGTGGGATTCAAATCCTGGCCTCCAGAGTCATAGCACCATCCTCATACCCCTATACCACACTGACACTCTGCTCTAAATGAAGATTAGGACTAAAGAAACAGTAAAAATTGAATCAGAGAGTAGTATCCTTCTGAGTGAGGGATTAATGACAAATGACGGCATCACACCTAAGACTACAAAGCTATTTCATAGATGAGGCAATTTTTGAACCCAGGACTTTTTGATGCACAGTTCAGTCTCACAACCCTCCTCCCTGGTGCAAAATACATTCAAATATCTATTGTATACGTTTCCAGCATGGCTAACAACAAATAAAAAGAAAGTATAAGATTTCTTCTTTTACATTAAAATATTAAGGGACATCAGATTAAACAAAAACTTACTTCAAACCCAAGCTGCATGCCCTCTGTCCAAAGATATGCATACTCACACACACAGAAGACAAAGTATCTTCTTAATAACCACATATTTCTCTATTATCATTTGAAAGTTTTGGCATATATGAGAACTCCATGTGACAAATTTCACATTCTCCCACATACTTGCCTAGGCCTTCACAGAAAACAGAATTAAAAGTTCAATTACAGTTTGGGTCATCCTCCCAATCTTTCCAACTTTAAAAATGAAATCCAGCCATTATGGACACGATAGGAAAACATAATCAGCTTGGTATTGAAATTTTACTGTGCTGTAACCAATGGTTAAAAGAACAATAACTCAGGGCTAGACCATTGTTTGTTTTCGTCCGTGAAGACTGGATCAAACTGAGTTATAACCATGTGTATCTTTTAATGGTAAAAATTAGTGCAAATCCAGTGAACTTGATAAAGTTGCATCAGTCTCCTACACAAATTAATTTAACATCTATCTTTCCAAGCTGAAAAAACATTACTGTATCCAAGATTAGACATTTCCAGAGATATATCCCACGCCTATTTTAAAAGAAAAGAAAGAAGACCTACTCAGCATAGCTTGTTAAGGTCAAACTGATAACATCAGACAGCAGTGTAAAATCTCCTGAACCGTTCAGTGTAGAATAAAAGCCCTGCAAGTACTCTGAGACTATCCAAATGACAAAATTTGATTACTATTTCAGGGGGTAAGGAAATGAGCAACTTTTTACACTAGTTAATTAGTGCAGAGTTCTGGCAGTCCTCTGTAAGAAAGGAATACGAAAACTGCATAAGGTTAAAAAATACAGCACAATTTAAAACTTTTAAATTATTTTAAACAGAATGTTCTTTGCAGATCTAACAAAACTTATTCTCTACATTTGTTTTAAAAACAACAAAGTCTTAGCATCCAAACACTTCTCCATTCCACAGACCAACCCAATTCCTACCAAATGTTACTAAATCAATGAGGGCAGAGAAGCCTTTCTGCCAATAGTTTAAGAGAGCAAACTTTCTTACAAAAATGTTAATTCATCACAAGTCAGTCTTTAAAGCACATATATGATCAAACCAGCTCAACCTTGAACCACTAGGGATGCACCAGAATCCTGCAGGAGCTCTTTTCAGAACACTTTGGTTAAAAGCTTTTCAGTCTTAATCATTTGTGGATTTAAAAAAAAAAGATATATTCATTTTTACCATTGTCCCTAGAGACGCATTTCCTTGGCATGTTGTAGCAATCCATGTCTTAACTGGATGAGCACTGCAGCAATTCAAGGGAAGAACAGTTGAACTGCACTAAGATTTTAACAACTGGGGTATCAACCAGAAGAGGCTCACATGTGTAGCTTGTCAGAACAAAGGAAGAAACTGCCTTTTTATTCCTTAGAGTTGAGTCTTCTGCAGTCACTTGCAGTACCCACCACACTGTTAAGCGGGGGGGGGGGTGACGTTTCACGCTCTTCTTTTTTCTTGCTCAGAATTGCAGCTCAAGGTTTTTGCTGAGTGCTACATCGGCTGCACATCTAGTAGGCTGCACGACACTGAGAGCATTGTAGCAAATGAAGTGCCACCAGGCCTCATTACGATGCAGAGATTGCTTCTACATGGGTCACACAGATTTCAGGTCACCAGCGACCTCAGAATTGCTCAAGCCTGATCAGTTTTCTTCACAGGACTGAATTCCCCTCCATTCTTGAGCAGGTAAAAGAAAAACCTAAATTTTATGGTTTCTGTCCCACACATCCCTTTACACACACACACACACACACACACACATACAAGCCATCTCTCTCCAATTCCAGTGAATTTGAGACAGCAACATCTGGGAAAACAGCAAGCTTCTCTGAGGTGATAAATAAAATAAAATGTGTTAGCTACTAAATAACTCTGTAGATAATGCAGAGCTTCTTGACCTAGCAGTGATGAAGAGGAAAAGGCACTTGGTAAAATATTTCCTCCTCACCACCAAAACAATCAGTCAGTCAGTAAACTCAGTGAGTCAATAGCTTCAGCCTTGTGATCCAGCTGACCAGCAATGAGGGTTCCGTGGAGGAAGATTTGGTAGAAGATGGGGACACAGATGGCTTTTTGGCACCATCCTCCTGGAAAGGGATGGTGGCACTGTTGTGAAGATCCACATTAACAAAACACCGACTTCCTCTGATGTAGTCTGCACCCCTGACTAGCTGCCTTTCCACCACAGGTCTGGAAAACTGATGCTGCAGTGGGGAACTTTCTTCAATTATAGGCGGGATTCTCTCATTGCTGAAGTACCGGCAGAGAACGTTTTCACCTGCAACACAAAAATGGCCTTTAGAAAATCTCCTGTTTAAGCTCAAGTCACAGTGGCTGAAATATGGCATGAAGTAAAGTGTGGACTATGCTCCCCGTATCCTTCCCACAGCCAAAGCCTGGAAAAGTTACCTTTTTGACTAGGACTCCTAAAGTCACTCAGTCAGCCATTTTCTCACACTTCAGCTGAGTTACGGTTCTCTGTGGTCTGTGTGTAGGGTAGAATTAATCAGAACTAGGGAAGTGACAATTTCCTTTCAGTCAGTCAGAACTACCAAAATTTGAAAATTTCTTCATATTTGGAATGGGAGCACAAGAATTTTTTTTAAAAAGCCAACATGCAAAAAATCTAACTGACAGATTCAGGCATCTAGGCCCATAGCATATTTATTCATCAAGACCCAGTTAAGCATGTAAAACTGAAAGAATCTCCTGTTCCTAATTTGAACTAGCTCTTGCAATGTCACCACCTCTACCATCACCCCTCCCTAATGCACAAACAACACCCCTTTCATTTGAGTTCTTGCTACACAAGCTGGAGTATTTGAGTTCTGCCTTAGGGTTGAATTGCAGGTTAGATGAATGCCTATGGATGGAAAGAACATCTGAATGTTCAGTGGGAAAATGAGAAAGGGGCTTTTCGAGAGTACAGAAACCTTCACGAAGAGAATTCTCTTCAAGCCCCTTTCTCTTTTTCCCTCACAATCTTCAAACAGATTTGAGGACTATGTCTGCCTCCTCCCACCCCAGACTCACAAATTTCCTGTTCCCCCAACCTAGAAGGCAAAAGCAGATGGCAAGCCCAGCAAGGAGGATTGTCATCACGACTATGTTTTGATAGTTAGAGTTCAATGACAACATCTACATCATCATGAAACAGAGAAGAGCACTAGCAAGGCCATAGCTTACTGATCCTCATTAGCCTTTCACCCAATGTCATATAGGGCATGTAGGTGGGGAGCCAGGTGAGGAGCCTGGGTGGCTTCTACCTGCCAATCCTGGCCTGACTTTCCTGCCACTTTCCATTATGGCACAGGGAGGATGGAGTGTGATTCCAGGGGAGAGTCCTGAAACGCTATAGCCTGCCAATATCACGAGAAGCAGCTGAGAAGAATCTCTGCTGCTGGACTCTCTCCCCACCACCATAATACTGTATAGTTTCCAAAAGCATCTGGCAATGGGAAGAAAATTGATTAATTTATGCTTTCTGCATGGAGGGAACAAATAATTTAACCGCAAAAATTCTTACTATTATCCCATGGATGTTTCTCCAAAGGAACAAGATTGGAGAAAGCTGGTTTAGATCAGTTTCCCATAACGTACCTGGGAACAATCTGGCCTTAAAATCCAGTTGCTAGTCCCAAGCAGAGCAAACCCACTGACTCAAATGCTAAATGGTTAACACTTCTGTAAGTTTCACTGATTCAGTAAGACTATTCCAGCTGGAACTAATGCTTAGATTTAAGCCTTGATTCCCAGCTGCCATCCAAGTTGGAACTCAACCAGAGTATGTATCATCAGTGCCATGGATTCAAAGACACTATAACCAGAAGCTATCTTGCAAATATTTATGCTAAACCAACTTAATATAATCTCACCCAGTTGGCTCCTGCTAAAACAATGACCTCCATGGATAAAGAACCGAAGCTATGTGTATCAAATCCACATCTTCTTTGTACAGGCACCGAGACACAGTAGGCTCACAAGTAAGAAGAAATAAATTTACCATCTTTCTCCTCATCAAAAACTGGAGTTTTTGAAGTCTATTCACAGTTTGGAACTTACTCTGTGCGAAAACAAACAAAAAAAGTACCTTTGTGTGCAGAAAACAGCATTTTCTGAACAGAACACAAGTTTTCCACATAAAGATGTCATTTTCTACACAGGAAATGCTGTTTTCTGTGCAAGGTTCTTTTTTTCTTCCAGAAATACGTTCTGGGCAGACTCAGCCCAAACTGCAAAGATTTTTTCCTGTCTAGGATTGTCATTGTTTCCCCAAAACTTGAAAAACACATTTTCCAACTATTTTTCAAGTATATTCTTTTCATCCACAGGGTAGCCACCCAAGTGGATTCTCAGCATCCAGGTAGGCTGTCTGTAAAGTGATCCATCTGTAAGCGTAAGCACACTGGGAGAAGTAGTAGCCCACCCTCCCAACATTGTTTCCTTACCTTTTCTCCCCATTGCTCTGGGTTTTGAGAAAGGCTCCACAGCTCCCACCCAGTTCCCATCTGCTGGCATTGACAATGGGCGAGGTTTGCCTGAAGACAACAGAAGAAAGTTTCCAGGAATATAATAATGTAAAATCAGAGCTAATATTCAACTGGCTCACCTCCACAGATGCCATCTGCAGAAGAATTTGTACAAACTGTTAAAGCTAAAAAAATGAAAAAGCCCTTTACAACTGTGGTGAGATTCATGCTGCCTGCCAGCCACATGCAAGCCCCCTCAGGTGATTTCTGGCATCCTTATGTTCTTCTCACTTGCAGTCCCAACACAAAACAAGTTGGCAAAGAAATATAAGGCATCTTCTGCTTTAACTGGGCCTCTACAACATTCCTATAAAACAAGCCCCCTCCATCATTTTAGCAAACAAATACTGAAAATAGGAAGTGACCTTCACATCACAGGATCTAGTGCAGCCCATGAAGCTGGAAAATGGCACCAGATCCTCTACAGCTGCTCAGCCCACCTTAGAAATAAAAAGAACTGCTATGTTTGAGCAAACAGCCTATCTAAATCCAGTATTTTGTTTTCAGTATTTCCTCAGCACCAGGCTCTCAAGGGCCCAGTCAGTATCTCAGATCTTCAGGGGTAGCACCTTTCTCAATTCCACCACCTTTCTAGGCATGTTTGACAGGAACTCAGGAGTGGGCTTTCTTGGTGTCTGGTCCCATGCTCTGGAACTCCCTCCCCAGGGAGGCTGAAATCTCTTCCATCTTACTGTCCTTCCATCAACAAGTGAAATGCTTCCTCTTTCAACAGGATTTTAGGAATCGACTGCAAGGGTTTTTTAACTGTATGCTGTTTTAATAAGTTGTTGTTCTGCTCAAATGAGTTGTTCTGCTCATTTTTACCTTTGAATGAATCTGTTTCAAGGTCTTAATGGTGTGGAATGTTTAATTTTATCAATAACATTTTATACTCTTTTTCTTAGTTCTTTGTAAATGCTTTTAAGTGCATTTGTTTTCATTTTTTTAATCTGCACTGGAGAACCAGCACAGTATGGTGATTTGAATGTTGGACTAGGACTCTAGGAGATCAAGGTTCAGATCTCTACTCAGCCATGGAAACTTGCCCAAGGTCACTGGGTGATCTTGGGCAAGTCACACTCCCTGAGACTAAGAGTAAGGCAATAGCAAACCTCCCCTGAATCAATATTGCCATGGAAATCATGTGATAGGGTTGCCTTGTGTCAGAGTTGACTTGAAGGCACATAATAACACAACAGCAACAGAAGCTGCCTTGAGCCCCATTATTGGGGGAAATTGCAAGATAAAGAATTAACGATTCTGGGTGCTCACAAGCAGGACATAAAGGTGATGCTTTATCTTTCCTGTTATCTGCCTCTAATTCCTGGTGTTTAGAGATAAACTGCTTGTGTACACAGCCAACTTAGTCACCATAGCTAACAGACATTGATACACAGTGCCCCTTACTCAGTCTCCACGTATGTGATCCCCATTTCACATGAGGCGTCATATCCCTATACTTAAAATGGCAGTGAAGCACATGTGCTGCCGCATCTGTATGCACATTGTGTCCACTAAAAAGAATGAGATGCAAGCATTCACATTTTTAATTTCACACAGAAGTTCTTGGAACAGAACCCCAACATATATGAAGGGTACACTGTAATCCTTAATAGGTGAGATGTATTGTTAGAAGAGAATGGCACACCCTCTTTAAATCCTACTAACAGTATAATTCTATGTCTGTCTCATCAGTCCTGTTAATTTAAGTGGGAATTACTCTTACATAATACAAAGTTTGCAGCTTAAATTTTACAAGGGTCATACGCACACATACATACTTCTGAATTGGCAAGCCTTTTATTTTTAGTGCTTTCCCATAAAAACTTTCATCACTTATGCACTCTTGACATCTTTTCTTATCCAAATGATTTGTTTCCCACAAGTAAATAAATCATTACAAAATGATGACTCAATGAGTTTTCACTTTGGCAAATGCTAGTAAGTGATTTGACACATAAAATTTCATTAAATGCTATGGCCTGAATCAACTGCTGAATGGTAAGTTACCATGTATGCACATCTCATTAATATAGTGGGTCTACTCCAGTTGGCAATAACAACTGGAGTAATTGCAAAGAGAATAATTTAAAGCATGCTTAAGGCAATCTGTGCTCCCCTAGATGTTGGCAGACTGCAGTGCCCATCATTCTGCACCATGGTAAAGATGATAAGATTTGAAGTCCAACATCATTTGGAGTGCTACTGGCTGCCCACCCCTGGTTTACAACTTGGAAAAAAGACAGGATAGATGGGATGGTTTTCCTACCATAGGATTGTGTTTTTTCCCTCATCTTTGCTGGTAGAATATTTGCTTCCATTGGATGGCCAGGCAGTGGATCAGAATCAGTAAGAGTAAACCTTCGCCTCCTGCACTCCTGATCCAGGAAAGAATTAGGAGATTCTGCACCTTTAGAACCAGGCAGGGGCAGCTTTGACTTATTTCCTCCTCCATAAACAAAGCTTCCCTTTTCATCCCTAAAAAAAGTCATTAGATCCAGTTAGCAATGTAAACATAAAACGCTATAATGCTGCATTTCTGCAGGATCCTAACAGCTGCCACTGAAATCTGGTAGAAAATGCAGAAAGATGGGGAGAAGCATTATATACTGCATTGGAAGTAATGCACAACATGTTATATTGGCCCCAGAATCTAAACTCTCTCTTTTTTTGTAAATGCAAGTGATTCGCTCTTATGGCTGCAAGTAAGTAAAAGCACGTTTCAAGATATGTGAGTAACACACAGTGCCATTACAGACACAAGAAAGGCAACTGAATAGGATTTCTATAATCTGGAGCAAGGCATAAGTGCTCTGCAATTCACCTTGCTCCTCCCCAGGATTAGCAGCAGTTCAAAAAAATCATGAAAAACAGTCACAGCTTAAAGAAACCAGGTAAATCAAGAGAAGTTAGCCACTTTTCCTTATTATGCACAATGTACACTTGGCATAGAATTCAATTTTTCCTTCTGTCAGATTTGTGTCCAGCTAATATTTTATTTTATTTTATTTTATTTTATTTTATTTTATTTTATTTTATTTTATTTTATTTTATAACACAGAATACAGCCAGTCTTCTTCACTGTTTGACAAGGATGGTGGGAGAGCGTTTGGCTGGGTCAAAACTTTGGTAAGCAGATGACATAAGGCTCAAGATGCTAGCAGGAAGAAAGCCACTGTCTAAATTTTAGGCCCTAAAGGTCAGAGCAGGGATGGGAAAACTCTCAGTTCTCTAGGTGTTTTGGTCTACAGCTCCCATGTGACCATCATTTAAAGTTACAGCCTTCTCCCTTGCATGATTACTAGGCCAAAACAGTCATCTTGGTACAGCAACTCAGCAGCCATTAATTAATACTCCTAGGTCAGTGCTCCACACTTCCTCTATATCCAAAATGAAGACCTTGTATAGTAATGGAAGAGGCAGGAAAAGGTAAGCCTTTTGGCAGTATTCATTGAACCATTATAGAGGCAGGAACATTTGTCCAATGACAAGTGGGGCCAGAGCTAGGTGTAAACAATTTGGAAATGTGTAACTGAAAAGGAAAATACAACTATATACAAATGAAGAAACATATTTTTGTCCTGACCAACCAAGCACAGGGTTTTTCCCCTCCCAGATGTTCTTACAGTCTGAGCTCTGACATGAGAACTTAAAGTCTGCTTGGACAAGGCAGTTGGCCCTAGTAGCTGCCAAATCACCCCACTTTGTTTCTGACCAGTAAGAATTCTAGAGTTTGCAACCACCTGAAGACAAGAGAATGTCCAGTGCCCTAGCTAGACTTGATTTTACCACACAAATATGGATTTATCATCATTTTCTACATTGGTTTCAGAGCTGGGTTTCTCTTCTTCTCTAAATCATGTAGCAAAGTTCTAAGCTGCTAACAACAAAAAACGAGGGGGAAATATATAGCAGAAAGAATAGGTAAGTTGATATTTCTGCCAACCTTGCCTCTTCAAAGGATATACCTTAGATAATGATGCCTTAAGGACATTTTGGTGTTCACAGAATATAGCACCCCATACAAAAACAGGCAATAAGACTATTATATGCTTAGTGGCTCAAAGCTCAAAGTAAAAGAAAAAGTAAACCTGTGTAATCTGAGGTTTAATCAAGCTAATTCAACAGAAACATTGTGAGTGAATGAAGCCAAAATAATAATACAGAACTCCCAGATAATACAGGAGATTTTTGTGAAGTAATATAGAATTCCTGGCACACCGAGGAGCATATGGAATAGCTGGTGGTGGAGGTATGTAGAGGTCCAGAATGGCAGGCTTCTCTTTTTTCAGTGAAGTTGTCTCCATGGTGCTTTCTGGGGACTGAGTTGTCGTTGGAGGTGGACTCGTCTGCTGTGAGAGGAATTCGAGAATTTCTTAAGTAACTTAGAAGCATGCCTCTCAACCAGTCCTTTCTATCCACTGTAAGACAAGATTCCTCATTTTCACCTCTCACACAAACCTCTGGAAATGGATTTTGATTATTTGACCAAGCGTCTTGCTTTAGGATTATTTATTGTGTCTTCTAGATTTCATTATGCTCCATCTGCCTGGGGTTGTTTAAAGCAAGACTATTTGTAACATTCTAAAAAATGTCTGTCTGGAGGTGCTTGGCCACCCCCACCCCCAGTATTTGAAATCTGGATTTGACCCAAGTCTTCAAACCAAGCAAAAGCACTTCTGTAAACTTCTGTTGTACATGAATTTTCTAAAGCAAAAGGTTTCAGTAAACAAAACTGGGTGGGTTGACTATCAGCCAGAAGTTCAAGCTCCGCCTTGAGAAAAAAGACAGTGCTTGTGCTTGGTTTTGGCCTGCTTCTCTGCCCATCCCTGATGTAGAAGAGAACTGTCTGTAGCATGAAATCACAGCGCAGGGGAAGGGTGTGTGAGTGAGTGAATACACTTTTAGGCCTAGTGGATCTTGTAGGTATTACCTCAATTAATAGATCACATCGGCCTTCAGTGCAAGAGGCCTCAGACTCTATTCTGGGGACCTCTCATGCTATGTAATGATAGTACTATATTCCACTTTTACTGCTATGGCTACATGCTATGGAATCCTGTGGTTGCCACTATAACCAGAAGTATTTAGAATTCTCAGCCAGAGAGCATCTCTAGTGCTTCATAAAACTACATACCCAGGACATCATAGCATACAGCCATCACAACTGAAGTGGAATATAATAGCGCAGTGTCATAAGGCCCCTGCAGTATCATCATTTAGAGCAGGTCAAATACAAGAAAATGTACCTGACCTGCTCACAGCCTACTGATTCCCTGATGATTGCACAGAGAATTGGGAAAATGTTGTGTTTACCATACTCTCTAAAGTTGTAAATAGCCCTTTTTATTTGTCATTATGGAGCTACTTTCCAGCATACTGTCCCCACTTACTAGCAATTCATCTGAATACTACCAAGAGAAACAACTACAACCGCATATATTAATATCTTTGCACACAGCAGCAACTGAAGAAAAGTAGCTGTAGCAGGTGAAGAATCCCAAGAATTATGTCTGTGCTTATAACCAGTTCATCTCTTACCTAACTTCCTGAATGTGTCAGCCTACTCCCTCCTTTCTCATTACCTATTTGACCTCAAAAAATCAACAGCTCTTTAAAGCTATTAATCCTTCTGCCTTTTCCATACCCTCTTTCTCTCTGTCTCCCATAGGCTTCACACTATCCTCAATTCTGCTGATACCAGCGGCTGGCAAATGCAGACACCCCATGATAAAACAAAGGGGGGGGAGTCACTGTTCAGCTATGCTATACAGAACGCCCTGGATAATGCTGCTCTATTTAGCAAATATAATCTCTTGACAGTAGTTTTTCAACCTAGTATTTACTGTTTACTTCAGAAGTCATCTGTCCAGAAGATTATAAGCAATTTGGCCCCAAATGGCCTCACTAAGATTCTGTCCCAATCAACAATGTCCTCCTTCAGGGATTAAAGAGAAAAATGTTATCTCTCCCACCTACTCCCAATTTCTTTTGGTATATTACAATCGGAAGATTATTTTATGCAAAAGGAGCTTTGACAAAATCTTCCAAAATGTTTGTCCTTTTTTTATTCTGCAAAGCAACAGACGAATAACTATTTTAACTAAATTCATTACTGACGTAAAATTATGTGAATCTATTAACTTTGAAATTTAAGCTTCAGTGCTTTCCCAGGAAATATATCCATATATATGCACATTGGGTAAAACTGCAGCACAAGCATTGGTTCCCTATTGTTTTCCAGTCTTTATTAAAGATGCTGGTATGATCTCACATAGCTATAAACTGATTAGACCAAGAAGATCATCTCCATTTCAGTTTCTTAAGATCCAAAGAAGACGACTTCCTTAAGCAAGCTCATATTGCACCCTCTACCCCATATATTTGTCTATTAGAGGCTCACCAAAGCAGCACAAAAAAATTGATTAAAACATACAATATGAGTCTGGTATAGTACAGTCTTTCCTAGCCTAAACCACTTCAGACTACAAGGGTGTGTGACAGAAATCTCTGAGTCAAATGCTCCTCCATGTTAAAACAACAGCTGCCTATGGGAAAGTTGCCAATCAGGGTCAAGGCTAGACTAAAATACTGTTGCTTGATTATGTGCAGAGAATCTGTGTTTTGTTTTGCAAATGAGAGATGATTAAAATATACAACCCCACCCCATGTCCAACACATAACTCTCAATCTTTGAAGGGCTGTGCCATGTGTTTCTCTTGCATGTTTAATTGACTTAGGATTTCAGTCCTGTCCTTTTTTGTGGCTAGGAATAAGGTCAGAGGGGACAAAATATTAAGTACTTCCAAAATTTTAAGTGAGTGTTTTGAAAGAGAGTTAAAATATTTGCTTTCTATTAACTATCGCCAACCTTGAGACAAGAAAGGACATTCACCTAAAATGTAAGTGGGGTGGGTAAATTATAGTCTGGGCTTCCCAACAGCTTTTCTCCCCAACTCCCAGCAACTGCAGCCCCTTTTGTTCAAGGCAAAATAAGTGCCTGAGAAAAGTCAACTTGCTACTTCTGGCTTCTTCCAGGAGTGGTGGTTTATACTTAAACGCTCCCACACCTCCCGGAAGTTCAGAAACCTGGGCTAGGAATAATTACTGGTTGCACTTTTTGAGCACAAATGGGGCACTGATGCCTGTCATGGGAACAAAACCTACCCCCCACCATCATCATTGCCCATCCTGGTTCTAAGCTGCCTAGCTAAATTCCAAGAAAAAGGGCAAGACAAAATAACATTTACTCACCACTTTCTGGTATTCACATTACCTGAACTAGTGGTGGTTTCCACCTTAAGTTTTTTAGTGGGGCTGGAGCAAAATTGAAAGAGCTGGTATGACGTTTCTTCACTAGCAAAGTAACTCCAGAAGGATTCTCACGGAGTTTCCTGACAAGATTCTTCAACTGCCATCCCACCTTCAAAATGAACCAAATGAATAGCATAAATGAAGAGTTTTAATGGATGTTGCCCAAAGCATTTATATGGCAAAGTTAAGTACATTTCTGACATTATTCACGCTAGGTAAATGGCCCTAATTAACCAAGCAGCATGTCATAAGAAGTGGAATTGCAGACTTGGTGATTTGAAACTATGCTATGGTAAACTATAGTCTACTTCTCTAAAAGGCTGTATCTCAAGCATGAAGACTCATTAGAGAATATCAGAACACCACTAAATATATGTCACTAGGACCCCAATCATCTCTGCAAAACTGGATTGTCTCTCTTACTGACAGAGATCTTAAGTAACACTCTTCCCCATATCCCATAAATCAGGGTGGACTAACTGCGCAGGGAGCAAGAGCCATTTCTCCCCTCACATCTGCTTAGCAAGCCACACCAACACATTTCAGCATATCTAAAGTGATGCAATATCACTTCCAGTCAGCATTTTGGTTGATTTCTTTGTTTTGGTGGCTTAGGGGATTTGGAGAAGCATACAACCACCTGTTCAGGCAGCTTGGTCACTGCTGGGACACTTTTTAGGGATGTGTGTGTGTGTGTTACCTGAAAATCATCCTGAAAATGATTTAAAGGGGGGCTGCAGGGTTTGGGACACTTCAGGGGGCACACCTGGGGTCCCAAGGACAAACTTAGACCACTCCAGTCATATATGATAGAAAAAAACCCAAGAATATAATTGAAAGCATCAATCACCCATGCACCAAGACAAATATCTGCCTTATAAGCCACTTGTACTCTGAAATCCACTAAGCTGAATTCCAAGAAAAGGGACAACACAAAATGATCTTTACTTACCACAGTCTGGTGGTTCACCTGGATTACCTCATCACCAGCATGGATTTTCTGAGACCTATCAGCAGGAGACTAGAGAGAACAAGAACAGAAATGCAATCTCCATTTACTCTGCCACTTAAGAACTACCAAGTACCCATCTGCTTTTAGAGAACCTTGACAGGAAAGATACATCAGTAAGCATACCCATGACATTTCTGTGGGAGTTATAGCTGCCCTGCCCACCACTATGGCCAGCAAAACATGTGAACACAAAAGGCTTGCCTATAACATGGAAGCCCTGGGGAATGGGAGGGGCAGAGGCAATTGAGGACCAAATCATTTGGGTCACTGGGGATAGAGATCAAATTTTTCCATCAGTGCTCAACCAAGATTTCACCAGCGCCATTCTTTGTCATTTACTGTGCTAATTATTTATACAGAAGATCATTGTTGTGAAGCTACAAGTAACTCGCACAGCTGAGAATTGAATAGCACCCTTTCTGTATAGCCTGCTTTTACATCTGCACAATCACTATTCAGAAAAGTTACAATTTTAGGATAACAGTTCTCAAAAACCCCTAGCCAGCAAGTACTATGCATACTCCTGACCTCCTTGCCCCTAAATGGGATTCCTTTTAGTGGGCTACATTTCACTATAATTGAATAATGTTGTTGTTGTGGTGGTGGTGGTGGTGGTGTGCCTTCAAGTTGTTTCTTATTTATAGCAAACCAAAAGCAAACTTATCATGAGGTTTCTGGGCTGAGAGTGTATGACACCCCCAAGGTCACCCGGTGGATTTCCAAGGCCAAGAAGCAACTCGAACCCTGGCCTGTACAGTCATAGTCCAATGCTCAAATCACTACACCATGTTGGCTCTCTGAATGTACGGACTGAGATATTATTTGTATATAGTATAAAAGCATTAACACATCCTCAAATATTTGAATCATCTGTTCTTAGATGTTCACACACTCTTGTGACTATCTATTACCATAAGCAACACCCTTTGCTGACCTTCTGTCCTGAAGTAAGAGATCAAATTGGACTTCAGGAGGAGTTTTTCTATCAGTACAAGTATGAGCAATGCTATATGTACATCACTATCCCTTACTACAAAGGGATTTTATTTATATTGATTTATTATTTATTTAATTGCAGCGCTGCTCTTAACGGGGTAGGTGGAGGACCAAATGGTGATTTACAAGTAAATGCAGAAATACAGAGCAGAAGGAACACTAAAGAACTATTAGGCTCTTTGAAATTAATTCAAGTCCTGTCAGCTGTGAAGTAACACATATACATACACATAAAAAAAAAGACAGAAAGTACTCTTCATCCAGTTTATCAAAAGCACTCAAAGGTTTCAATGAAAAGGCTCACCTCAAGTAACCTCACTGTACAGTAATTAAGAATACATTCCCATCAATGCTCTAGCATTTTTTTAAAAAAAAAATAGGTATTTCTCACCTGAACAGCATGCTTTTTTCTTCTTTTTTTGGACTGACTAGGATATACACAAATCCTTTTTGTTTGCATGTGCTTTACTGCTTATCCATCAAATAAGGAGCTAACAATTTAATGAGACATCTTTCAGATAGCCCCGGAAGCCACCCATCTGAATCCCCAAAAACACACTGCCAGCTCACTTATGTATGCAGAGAGAAAAAGTTATTAAAAAGTTGATAATGCACACTTCCTAACACGATGGATGACACACTTGGTGGCCTGTCAGTAAGCAGCAGTTCGACACCCAAATATTTATTCTTCTTTGTCCACCACAGGGTACAATACTGCAGTCTTAGATTAAATTATATCTGCTACCATAACACCACATCACATCCAATGATACTCTGACAATCCACAGTAAATAGAAAGAAAAAAGGTACAAAGCTGGTACATCTGACTCATACAATTGAAACAAATGCCTCATTTCCCTTGTTCCCTTATCAAGCATAATGGAAGACAGGGTAATCCCCATGGGTGACCTATGAACTAAAAACTTCTCTAGGAAAGATTCCCCCACCCATCACCTTTTGACTGAACTAAGATTCCAATCGTAAAGAGTAAGAATTGGGAGGTAATGTTATACACTTAATGGCATCTTCATGAAAGGAAGCTGCAAGGAAAGACGTTAGGAAAGAGAGGGAATCTCCAGTCCTTATGAGTAACTCCCTTCCCTGGCATGGAAATCTCTCTTTTCAGAGTCCAGTTGATTTAGCCTCTCAGTAGAGAGTCAAAGACATCGAGGTCTAAACTGTAGGTTACACAAGGAATATCTTTCAGGAACAGGCATCTATTTGCTGAAGTTTAAACAAGAGCCCACTAAACTTCCATTATGAGCATTTGGATGAGGATCAGAAAGTTTTGTTTGGACCAGAGCATTCCCACTGGAAGGCAGGAAATCACAAGTTGTTAAAAACAATTTGGAAATCCTGTCACCTGACTGGAACCAGACACATCTCATTCCTCTTGAATAACTCGAGAGCTTCAATAACAGCTATCTCGAGCTTTCCTTTAAAAACATGATTCACAAATGAGAAAAGAGAGCAAATGGGAAAGAGGAAGACACAGTGAAATATCTGCCCCCTACATCTGAAACTACTACCAACTGCAGTGCAAAAAATGAAGAAGTCTGGCAACACATATATCTTTTATTCTTCTATAGAGACAAGATTCTACCAAGAAAGGAAGCAAAGGTTAAATCTGTTTGTGTGTGTGTTGCATTTCAACCCCACCTTTCCTCCAATAAAGTTAAGATATATATAGGTCTCTTCTCCTCCCCACTTTATCCTTACAATAATCCTGTGAAAGAGCTTTAGTCAAAAGAGAACGTGCCTTGCTCAAGGCCACCCAGTGCACTCCATGACTCAGCAGGGACCTGACCCATTGTGCTCCCAGTCCCATTCCAACATTACAATCACTGCACCATTCTGGCTCTCTCATATAAGGGAGCCAAAGATTCACTGCCCCAAATTTATTTCGTTGCCTTCTGCTATTTAAAGAGAGCTCCAGAAATCAAATAGCTAGCCATTCTGCTGAGTTAAATAACCCTGGAATGTATGCACAGAACTGCCACTTAAATTGTACTCCAAGCTACTGTTATCAGGCATTCTGATGGATTTAAACACTGCTGTGTGCCTTCGTTTCTGACTTATGGCAACCCTAAAGCCAACCTATCATGGGGTTTTCTGTGGCTGCATGTGTGTGATACATCCAAGGTCACCCAGTGAATTTCCATGGCTGAGTGGGGAATCGAATCCTGGTCTCCAGGGTCATAGATCAATGCTCAAGCCATTATACTATACTCAGATTTAACCAAAGGCCTGTATAAAATAAATTATCATTATAAGCAGCAATTCCATGTTTTCCTATCAGTTCTGCCAGACGAATAAGAAAGTCATCATCTTTTTTTCCAGAATAAATATTACCTTCCTTGAAGTTATAAAATTCCTATGATTATTTTACACACCCTATCAACACATCCCCAGGGACTTTCTTTTCAAGTCTTAAGAAGCTCTACAACTATAAAGATCTGTTTCTGTTATCTTGGAAAACTTCCTTTTGTTCCAGGAAGTATATGGAATCTTACGGTCTATTCCCAGTCTAAACATCCTGCTGCTGGGTTTATAAAAGACAGAGAACATTATGGAAGTACATATTTGTACAGTCAGCATTTACTAAACCAAACACTATAAGCACCTCACTCAACAATAGCTCTGGTAATTCCAGTTATTTCAAATCCCACTGGCATTTTGAAACATCCTCTTCTATTTGCATGCTGTAAACTGGACTAATGGGTTGATATTAGGCAGGTTGATACAGTCAACCAAGAACACACTTAATTATCACAGTCAAGGATAAGTTAATGATAGTGTTATGAAATCTGAATAAATAAAACTCTAGCAAGTTCAGAATCTGCTTTTAATCAAGTCGGTGCCTTGGGTTCCTTTTCATCTAAAAATAGCTTGTGTTCATTACGTTTTGAGCAAGACAAAAAATTACTTACGTTTTCTGTTGTTCCAGTAACAACATGCAATCCATCATAAGTAGATTTTATATACATTCCCTAAGTTGGACAATTTAAAAGATAAAGTAAGCACAACAGTAATTACAGCTCACCTACAATGCTTACTAGACTGTGTACAATCATGTATTTCTTAGGAGCAAATCTTCCCTCCACTTCACCTTGGCACCAGCTCCAATCAAGCACTGTTTAATTGTATAAATGAAGGAGCAGGAAGAAGTCTTACTGGAGTGAAGATAAATGTTTACTTCAGACTCATACAATTCAGGGGCAAACTGAATTTTAAGGAGAATGGATACTCTCTGTGATTAACATGTTTGCTGTCACATGCTAGGATTTCCTGAGACATCTTATTGCTTCAGCAATATTTTATTGCTTCAGCAATAAGACTTTCAAATTAATCCTATGTCTACCTTCTGATGACAACCACAAAACAAAGACCGCTGAATGCATGATAGGATATATGGCTGATAAAAATGCCAGGGAAACAGACATCTTTCACCACTAGAGGAAGGACCTCTTCTAAGTACATGTAAAATGTACAGTCTAGTTTGGCCTTCAATGAAGTGGTAACACGAACTAAACCAGGGACTCACTCACACTACACTATTACAGCACTATATTCTCTTCTAACTGCTACGGCAACATCCCTTGGAACCCTGGGATTTGCTGCTGAGAGTTAGTTTTTTTAAAAGAATTTTCAACTTCCCTAACCTACTGCTTTCTCAAACTACAAAACCCAGGATTCCATAGATGTTGCCATGGCAGTTAAAATGGAACACAGCACTACAACTGTGTGTTGTGAATGGGCCCCTAATTACAATTAGGTCCTGGTCCATCCACTTCCCTTTGTGAAAGAGCCTGGAAAAAGAATGAAAAACTGTGACCAGCGGGTCTGAGCAGAAATATCCTTTGGAATTTTTTTCTTATTTTTTTTTTTGCAGGTGGGGGGAAATTTATTCCTGTAGTCCTTTAAAACTCCTGAGTGAAGATACAGTAGGGTGGTTTAACAATGTACTCATTTGTGTACTTAAACAGTACTCACTATCTATGTTTCATACATAACTACACACATATATATCTACAAGATCAAGGAATCAAAATGAGGATGTGGGCTTTGGGAAATAACCACATTCCAATATTATCTCCCGAAACTTGCACTATGAATGAAAGTTTGGAAAAGTTACTTTTGGAGACTACAGCTGGCTACTGGCTGGGATATTCCTGGAGCTATAGTCCTAAGAAGTAACTTTTTAAAGCTCCATACTAATCACAGCCTATGCACTCCTTTATAATTAATATGCAAACCAAGCAACCCATAGAATACCCTTCTTTTCAGTGTAGTCGAATGTAGTCCACTCTGAGGTTCATCAAGCCGTTCAGCCTCAGAGAATTTCCCTCTTTTAAGTTCTGCCTGATTCTGACACTCTTCAACTAAACAGGATGGTCCCTCTTGTAAAAAAAGCTTTTTGATGCTTATGATCTTTGCAGGGGCAGATCTTGACATCAGCCATAATAGATGTCACACAGAGGCTTCAGGAGTAGCATGCTGCTCCCCATTGTAGGAGCTTCTACATTCTCTTATACGAACTCAGGAATATTCTTGGGAAATGCCTCTTGGGAGCACCAGTGTTCATGGAGGTATGGATCATGTTTCTTGAACTGAAGATCCTAACTGATTAACACAGAACAGCTGAGATCCTACATGGCTAGGCACAGCATCATCCCCAGGACCCATAGTGTCATTGAAACAGCCCTCCTCTGTCTCCCCCACAAACACTATCGGTGCATCAGAGAAGTATCTGACAATGTTCCTATAGCCAGATGCAGATTAAAGACATATTCCACCAAGATCCAGCAGAGTCCTCTGGAAGTTTCAGCAGGTGAGGCCATTGGTTCACATCTGGTTATGGGAACATAGCTAGAGACTTCTCCAATTACTTCTGCTTCTCACTAGCAATGAAATGGGTATTTGGAGTGGCTATTGAAGAAACTCAGTGGGGGGGGTGGTCATTGCAGAGGGAGAGAAGGAATACCAACTTTTGCAGTGACAAAGATAGATGGATGGATGGATGGATGGATGGATGGATGGATGGATGGATGCAACCAGAAGGTGCAATTATAGTTGCATATATCACTAACAGGAGATTGACCAGTGTGTGCTCAAACACCAATTTAACTGCACCAGCCTGTGCTGGTGTAAATGAGCTTGAAAGGCAAGCAGTGGATAGTAGTTAAGAAGAGTAGAAGGAAAATATTCTTACCAAGCCTTCTCCAGGTTTGATGTTGGTTAAATGGACCTCCTCAAGACATGCTCCTTGGCTCATCAATGGATCTGTTGTTGATCTGATTGTCTTATCACAAATTCCATTTAAAACCTTGGACTGAAAGAAAAGAAAGTGTTACAGTGTTACTTTCTGCAACTGTCTTGTCTTACGCATAAAATGATTCTCTTTTCTCCCTAAACAAAGGCAGAAGGGGAGGAGGAAGCACTGAAATAGCTACTCTTGGGTTATTACCGTACCCAGATTTACAGGCTGCAGTAGCTCTCTCAAGAGGCCCTTTGCTCAACATCAACTAGTAAGAAAGCTGTGATCCTTTGTGTCAATCCAGCAGGCCTTGTTAATTCAAACAAGGTCATTAATTAGTTCCACAAAGGGCTACAGTTGTTTACAGTTTAGAAGTATGGGATAGTAAAGACTGTAACAGCTTACTCCTTATAAGGAAAGAGTGCACAATGGCCTTGTGTGTTCTGGGTCTAAGTCCCTCCCACATGCTATGGAAACCATAGTCCCTGCACAGCTATCAGCAGCATCAGGCAAGGGAATGTTCTCAGTCAAGATAGAGAGGTGAAAGCCTATTCCAACCTCATTTTCCTGTTCCTATGGCTTATGTCCCCCAAATGCTAGTCTTAGCAAAGAAACAGGAATATCAAGAGAGATCAGTGGAGAAGCATCTCCCAACACTAAGTGAACCTACTTCTGAAATCACTGTTTTCCTGCCACTGGGAGCAGTGGAGAAACTGTGATCTTTATGAGGATGTCTGTGTAGATATGAAATCTTTCCCAATCTCTGATTATCTCATCTTCCAGACTCCTTTTTCCCCTCTACTTGTAGCATTAAAGAAACATCAGCAGAGATGGTGGGAGGCTTTCAATTTTACTCCCACTCCACCTAGTGAGCCTTAGATCTCAGTGAAGAAAGAGGAGAGGTTTAAACCTTGCACATTGAGATAATGGGTTGAGGGGGAAGATGCTTGTGCTATCAAAATGGTTGCACATCCGTGCCTTAACCAGAAGAAGAACACTGGAAGAATATCACACCATTTAAACTAGGCTCTTATTCTTATTGTGTATGACTTTAAAGTCCTAAATAGCAAAGATTCTTATCTCCATACTCTTATATTCCATTAGCTTTGCCATCACTGACCGAGAAGATAATCTTGAGTTTATGCTCTGTGCATCACATTACCCCTACTCCAGTAAGATGCAAGTATATAAGTATTAAGTTTTTAGCATTTTATCTATAGGATCACCCCCCTGGAAACTCAAAATGAAAGAAAGAAAGAAAGAAAGAAAGAAAGAAAGAAAGAAAGAAAGAAAGAAAGAAGACAGAGACAAAGAAAGACAGAAAGACAAAATGAAAAAGAAAGCAACCACTTTAATAATTTTTCATAAGCATTTACACACAACTCTATAAAGATTGTTCTATACAGATGGAATTTTAACATCTGTACTTAATTTAATTTGGTCAGTCATGCTGAGGTAGGCTGTCCTAAATTCAAAGTAAAGAAATATGTTTTTAATACAGTCAATCAATCTCCATCATATTTAGCCCAAGTTCTTGAATGGACCAACTAAGAAGACAGAGAAGACACTGAAAAATGGAATGGAAGAAAGACTTATATTAATGTGGGTCCCCTGCGTTATGACAACACAGGAAGCAAGGTTTGGTTTGAAGACAAACTGGATATATGTTTGCCACATGATCACCTACTTGTGGCCTGGCTTTTGAGGAGGAGGAGGAGGAGGGAGAGGGGATCAGAGGTTACAGGGTGGGATGATATGGATCAGGATTACAGGGAGGAGAGTCTGGCTTTTCCAGAACTGGTAAAGTCAGACTTCACCATTTGGAACTACAATTTCGAGAAGCCCTCAACCAGCTGTCTGGGGGATTCTGGGAGTTATACTCCAGAAAAAGCATCTTCCTCAAGCTTTGGAGGTTTTCCATGCAGCTATTTTCCAGCTGAATCTCCACTCACAGCTGGTCTCTGCCACTGCAGTTGCTAGTGAACCTTCAGAAAGAAATGGCAGCTAGGAGTAAAGATGGGGTAGCTAGTGGCTTCCATGCTACTGAGAAGGTATGTCCATTCCAGTTGATATCTGAATTTCAGAAGAGCCATCCAAAGTGCTAAACTTTCAGAATAGGCTTTGATATCTTTGATAGTTCCTTTAATTTCTGACTAAAACCTTGCCACTGACACAGAAGCCACCAACTGGAGGAAGGCACAATTTTTCAGTGGAAAGGTTCAAGCACAGAAAGGAGAACAATCTGACACCCCCCAACTTCAGGCAATCATATCTGCCTTCTCCTTAGCTGCTACTGAAAACAGACATGCACTTAGGCTTACATACCAAAGACATCATTGATTCCAAGGTTATCTGATCTAAATCTGAAAAACCCTATGGGTTTCAAAGACTAGCTCTCCTCCCACCTCCACTCCAAATCTTGCCTTAAGTTCTGATATCAGCAGCCTAGGATAATATTCTTTGCATGTTTAAGCTAGCACTAGGCCTTAGCACCCACACCTAGCATCTCTTATGGTTTGACCAAGGTGATCATGTCACAAATGTAGGAATTATTTGCCCCCAAAGCTCCCCACTTGGGGCCACATGCATTGTGAGAATCCTATGGCTATCAAAAAACCTTACTTGCAAAGTGTCAGATGAGTTCTGAAGGTCCAGTCATGGCAGTTGCCACATGCAGAAGGCCCAGTTTGGAAAAAGTTATGATCAGAAAGGACCAATGGCCTTTTTGGTAGTTCAAAAATATAACTCAGAAGGATTGTTACAAATGATCCAACAGTGGAGGAAATGTATTTTGGGAAATCTTAATTAGGAAGAGTTTCAGGAAAAGATTAATTCTGAGAACCACGTCTAAGGGTAGCATCCTAGACATACTTACTAGGAAGTCTGTTGTTGTTGTTATGTGACTTTAAGTCAGCTTTGACTCATGGTGATCCCATCCTAGGCTTTTCTTGGCAAGATTTATTCAGAAGAGGCTAATCCTTGCCTCCCTTTGAGAAAAAGTGAATGTGACTTGCCCATGGCCAGCCAGTGAGTTTTCACAGCTGAGTGGGGATTCAGACTTTGGTCTCCAGAGTCCTAGTCCAAGGCTGAAATCTCTACACCACACTGACTCTCTTACTAGGAAGTACATCTTACTAAAATAAGTAGAATTTAACATGCTGGAAATCTTTGACACCTGAACTCTAAGGACCAAAATATCCAACTGAAGAAAAAGCTGTCATCTAGTTTGGCAGCAGAGCTAAAATTTTAATGTGAAAGACCCCATCAGCCATTCTTGAATCTCTTGATTAATGGGATGGCAAGCACCAGGACTGCAAAAGAGAGCACTGTCTGCCTGGCCCCAGATCTTTTGAATGCCAATGCCAGAAAAAATACGAGAGGGATCAGATTAAGAACCTGATTTGATCATCTAGGAATAGGCAATTGTGATGAATTGAGTGGCTACTTAGAGCTTCTGGGAGCTGTAGGTCAAATGACATCTGGAGGATGACCTCTGGTTTAAACCAGGACTCACAGTTGGCTTCCAAAACTTGGCTTATCTAGAAGTCATTAATTACAGTTCCTGGCCTGGACATCACAACAGAAAGCTATGGTTATCTGATGCCTCTGGGATTGTTTCACCACTCTCTCAAAGGGAACAACAGTGACTTCCAATTTGGGTCCTGAGATATTGTTGAACTACAACTGTCAGGATTCACGATCCTGGGCTGCAGTCTTAGGGAACTGAAATTTAAACACATCTGTGGCCTTAGTTTTAGAATCCACTAGGATATAGTGATGGGATTGCATGAAGCTCATGCAGATCTTGGTTTATTACTCCAGAATTTGATTATCTATGTGTGGCCAGTATTCCTAATGTTCAGCAGAGGTAAAGCATACAATTACGTTGGAAAAGTAATTATTTTAAAAAATCAACTCAATACTGCAGCAAAAATAAAATTATAAAAATAACCAGTATGCATGAATAGAAGGGAGCTGTGGAAAAATGTGGGGAAAACCGAACACTCTTCAATTGTTCTATGTTTGATTGAGGTATGTGTATTTTTAGCCACTGTGTGTTCCTAAGCATCTATCAACAGGCAGAAGTCTTATCAAAGAACACAGCCTGATCTGTGTCAAAAGGAGGAAGTGATGATTAACCATTGCACAATATTAAAAGCATGTCACTGCATCCTTATTCCAATCATGAGACTGCTGCAAAAATATTTGGAAAACTCCCCTTTCAAACCAAGTGTAATTAGAAAAAGATTTTTTTTATCATTCTAAGTAGTATACACCTTTTATTAGAACAAAACATGCTTACTATGTTATTGATATCTTTATGGCTCCTGTCATGGGAATATAAGTGCTTCAGTGTTCTGTGAACTGTGAATTTGTCATCCCTACATACAGTCAGAAATCAGTGATGTGTCTAGATAATAAAATTTGAGGAACGTGCTACAACTCCTTCAGCAAGCAAAACAAAATAAATTTGCAACTTTACTGCTTCAGTAGTAAGTAATAAAAAGACCAATGTTTCATTTATACTACACAGAGCAAAACTGAAGGAAAAAAAACTACACCTGAACTGAAGCCAAAGAAAATTTCAATTGCTCTGTGCATGTCATATTACAAATGAGCACAGCCTGAGGAAGTTACTTGTTCAGGCTGCAACTTCCTGAATTCCCTACCTGTGTTGGAGGATTATGGGAATTTTAGTTTCCCAAAATAACTTTTCCACACTCTGCATAATGACCCCACAATTCTTACACTTCTGTTTTCCCATTCTCTAACCTAATGCAAGAATGTGAGCAGCTCATATAAGGCCTAAAACTGGAGTAGGGATGTACACACACACACACCACTTATCCATCCCTTCAATCTTTCACCTTCCTTTTTTGCACTGTGAGATATGAAGCAGGGTCATACTGTGCATTCACTGGAATGGGAAAAGCTTCCATTCAGCCAGGAACCCACGTAGAGGTTCTGGAAGAACAGAAGCAGCACATAAGCCAGACGGGGAATTCCAGAAGGCCACATCTGGCTCACAGACTAGAGGTTCTGTGAGCTTTGATTCCACATACCCTCCTCACTTTTAGCCCTCCTGCAAGCAGGCTGCATGGGTTTGTACATCATCCAAGAGGTAAACTGTGGTTCTCACAATCCATTTTTAGATGACTAAATTGTTTAAAGACCTCCTTCTTTAGCAGTTTTTTAACATAAGTTGCTGGCCATCTATCAGGACTGCTTTCAGAAGTGAATGGCAGGGGGTTGGGCTAGATTGTCTTTGTGGTTCCTTCCAACTCTATGATTCTAAGAGTACCAGAAAAGAGAAAACAAGGTAACACAAGGCACTAGTGTCTACCATTCCTCTAAAGCTCTGTAACATGCAAAGCTGCATTCAGGCCTTAAAAAACAGTTCCAAGCAGAAAGGAATTCAAAGAATGAGTTTAACACAAACTTTTATTCTTACCACACTGAGTACTTTATCTTCCATTTCAGCTACAGGACAGTCCTTTTTTAAAAAGAGGAAAATAAATATTCTGTTACTGGAAAATTCTATGTAGGACCAAAGAGATTCTTTTGATACAGCTGACACATGCAGTAAACAAGACTTGTGGAATACAAATGATATTTAGATGTCTTTGATAATGATCCAAAGACCCCTGCTCCTTGTTTTGTCTGCTAGCAGACCAAGTAGGAACCTGCTACGAGTTCATCTAGTGAATGTGAATGTGCAAAGGAGACATGGTACACACAGCACATTTCTGATTTAATCATAACCTTTACTTATAAGAGATAAAACCAGTTTGTCAAATCACAGACTGCCACCTTGGTACAGAGTTAGGCCACTGGTCCATCTTGCTCAGTACTGGCAGCAGTTCTGTAGGAGTGGAGCAAGAAACATGCACTCATCTCCAGTTATTATTGGATTGTAACAGCCATCATCAGTCACCACTGGCTCTGTGGTGGGAGCTGCACTTCAGTGCAGACAGAGCCTCTATGTCCCCATCTCAGTTCAAAGATTTCAGACACATTACTTTCCCAGCTCTTCCTGCAGAAGTGGGGGACTGTACCAGGGATCTGCAGTGAATGGATCAGCTTTGAACAAAGAGGAATCAAAGAGTCTGCAAGTTGAAACAAGGGATGGCAAAGCCCTGCTAAACAAGGAGGACTCTGTCAGTGGTTCTTTCCATCCCCTACCCAATAGTGATTCTTGCATATTCACAGAATGACACGCAAAACATGTGCTCTGCCCTTGAACAATTTATCTTCCTTGTCAAATACACACTTTTAAAATACCCAGTGACCTGGATGTAGGAACCTCTTGATTTAGCCCAGAGCATTTTAGTTCACAGAAGGCAGGTGGAGAACTTTGGATAATGCCCATTTCCTTGTTCAACAGCAGCCCTCAGCACTGTATCCTACTCTTATTCAGACTGGTTTTGGGGATCAATGGGGAGACCCAGGAGTCTGAAACTAGACAAAAGAAAAGCTCTTTCCATGAGCAGACTGCTCATGACTCCCTACACTCTCACCACACCCATTCATTTCAGACACTGAAATTTGATTCAGAAAGTAATCCTACTTTTAAGCATTTGGTCTAAAAGGTACTATCTGCAGTCCTCCACATAACAGCACTCAAGGAATTGAAGACAGAGAAGTACAAATGTAAACAAAGTATTATTTACTCAACAGAAGACAAAGATGACTTTGAAGTACGAAAAACCCATTTGAAGAGTGCATTGCTCTCTCTGTTTTTGAAGAAGTGCCTAAACAGAGCTCAGAAGTGACTGTCCAGTTTAGAATGTACACAAGACTCAAAGGGTTGTCTCCCACACTCCATGCATAGAAAACTTTTTGATTCAGCAGAGACTTCTAATAGCAAAAGATTTCTATGAGGCAAAGAGGTGAATTCCAATGATTTTCTCTCCCCCAAGCACCACCTCCCACAATGTTCAGAAGGGTCCCATAAGCTGGGACAGACTGAGCGTGTGCAGGATGGAAAAGACATCACCAAAATGATTCCCCTTCACACTCTGTTGACCAAAGCCTCTGCTGGATCAAAGAGCCTTCCATTAATTGAATGACACCAGTTTGCTAAAGCTCACAGTATTTAATTCAGTCCTAGACTGGTAGAGAGAACAGCTGTGCTGTTAAGTTCTGGTCAAAACAAACACACCAAAATCAACGCAATGGCAGAAATACAACTGCAAAAACACACAAACATTAATACGTGTAGTTACTCCTCATACTGAGGGCATTCTTCACCCCATATCGGTGTATAAGAAAAAAATTCAAATAAAGGGAACATTACTTATCATCACCATCATCATCATCTCTTTATCATCTTAATTTATATCCTGACATTTTCCTATACACCAAGTACTCAAGGAGGCTCACATATTTTGTAGATAAAAACAAAACAATAGATTATCATTAAAATGTAATTAAATGATCTTTAACTTTAAAAACAATTCAAAACATCCCTTAGAAAAATAAAAGGCTACAATATAGGTTAAAAAGCAGTACAACACCTGCTTAAAGTTCTTTTTTTAACAAAACAGACAGTTCTCAAAAAACTGGAATAAAAAGAGCTTTGCTTTCCTGAGGAAGGACAGCAAAGAAGAAAGCACTCCAGCTCCCTGGAAAAGGAGTTTTGGAGCCTAGAAGAAACCACCAAGAAGGCTGTCACCCACACCCCAATTAGATGATCATGTAAGAGAGATAGGACAGAGAGAAGAGTGTCCCTTGAAGATCTCATGGCCTGGGCAGGCTCAGTTGAGAGGAAAGCATGGACTCAAGCCATATTGGTTTTCATATTCCACTTTGAACTGTTTACAGATATAGGTTGGTAGCCAGTGAAGCTGCCATAACAAGGGAATTGTGCATTTGCTTCTTACAAACAAACAGCCAGTGAAGGTAATCCATTTTATTTATCTGTGGCATAACGTCCATTACAAAACACATGTTCAAATTATATACTTCCCAAAACAAGTCAGTGTCAAGAAGAAATTCTTCTCATAAATGGAAAGAAATAAAAGAACAAGTGAAGATGAACAACATTTGTGTTGTTGTTGTTGTGAGTTCAAACCAACTCCAACTTATGGTGTCGCTATTGTAGGGTTTTATTGCCAAGCTATACTCAGAGGAGGTTTTGCAATTGCCTTCTTCTAAGTGTAATTTGCCAGAGTCATCCACTGGATTTCCATGGCCAGGCAGAGATTCAAACTCTGGTCTCCCAAAGTCCTAAGGCCTGTTGACACTACACAATTACAGCGTGATTATTCCACTCTAACTGTCATGTTTCTGTCCTGTGGAATCCCATAATTTGCAGTCTAGAGAGGGTAATTTATACTTTTCAGCAAGACTATAAACACCAGAGTTCCACAGGATGGAACCATGGCAGTTACAATAGAATAGTAACGTGACAACTGTGTTTTCATAGAAGGCCCTTGGTTCACAACTCAAATGACTACAACACAATGGCTCTCATGAGCAATACCTGAACGTGGCAAAAATAGTAATAAAATCTGACTCATAACCACATACCACCTCAGAATAACTGGGTGACAGCCAGGTGTGATGTATTACAATTTACAATCCAGCTATTACATTTCTAAATTAATAGACAAACCAAGTAAGCTATTCCAAAAGACTACATTTCAAAACAACAACAATAATAATAAGCTAACAAATGTTATAGGAGAGACCTGGCAAGAGCCTGCACACACCTGTTTGTTCTAAAGATCTTTAGAAATCTCCAAGACTCCAATTTGTTTCTGTTACTAAGCTACACATAAAATTACATTACAGTTACTTCTGTATATCCAACTTTTTGCCTTCCTTTTTAGTAACATGGAAAGAATGAGAACAGAAGCAATACTCCCCCACATATGCATACAGACTGACCTTCTGTACAGTGGTGGTCAGATCCAAGCACAGCTGAATGATTTTGTTCTTTGTCATAGAAAAGTCAGCTATCCCAGTAAATGGAGTCCTGTGGTAAGACAAGAATGCACCTTTAAGGGGGGGGGGGAGAAGCCACACAACAGTAGTCATTACTACAAGCTTAGCATAGATTACAGGCCTATGACCACATATTTGACTGTTAATTTTTAAAATAACAACCATCTTTTTAGCTAGGTATTAACTCTTTTCATGACTGCTTACAGTGATTAGGCTAAAGTCCTAACCAGAGATGCAAACATTTCAGCTTGACTTACTAGCCAGCCAGTATTTCTAATTTAAACGGTCCCCCTCTTGGTCAGACTCTCGGCCAGCAGGAAAAGGTGGGATCTATGAGAGTTGGGGTAGACAGTTTCTAGGGGATAGGGGACTCCTGTAACCCCAGGGTCATTTTTGTGAGTCACATCCCACCAGACATCAAAAATAGCCTCCAAAGGCCCCCAACTCTAGGGGGCCTTCCTGGTCACTTTCTATTGTAAAAAAAAAAAAAGGCTCTTTGACAAAAACATGGGGAAAATGTTCCCTCGTGTCCCCTAGAGGTCATCGAGGGGCAAAAAAAAAAATTCTGACCCCCCCCCCCAAGGCTGTAGTCCTCCAAGGGTTGGGGGGTGGTAATGTTACTCCAATACTTTGCCAGTTGCCCACCTCTTGGTTAGAGTACTATACTAGTAACACCCCACGCTAAAGAAAATCTAGAGGGCCAAACACACCACAGCACTGGTGGGAAAATGTTGCATTTCCTTTAAAAGAAGTAGAATACTGCCCTATGTGTCCTGTTTACAATTGGAATCCAGCTTCTGGGAGGCTTCAGGATTCATACTGTGCTTCCTAAACACAGAATTTCCGCAGAAACCTTCAAGGGTCAGTTAGGGTCCTTTCTCTCTCTGGGGTTTTAAAAAAGGAGAAAAGAGGCACACACCTCTGTCACTACTCCACACCCCCATCCCCATGGTTTCTCCCCACTGCATTCATTATAGAAGGCAGAAACAGAGAGGGCAGAGCTCAGCAATATTCATTTTTCCGACAATTCCCAGAAACCCATGAGCTAACATGATGCCGAGGGACAGTCCTGAAAATGGTAGTCCAAAAATAATTTAATTGTTCTAGTCTCTGAAGCAGAGGACTTTGTGCTGGCTCTTTTGATTTTCAAAGCCACACCCATGGTATTTGTTTTTTTGTTATTAAATAAAAAGAGAGAAAGGAGGGGGAAAAACAGAGCCCTTCAAATACAACAGAGATATCATGTTAGGGGTGGGGTGGGGCTTTCATTTCTCTTTGCACAGGATTTTGGTGGGAGAAAAGCAGCCCTCTTGCTCATTCAGTGCCTCCCAAAGTGAGATACAAATGCCTGTTTGCCTCATCTAGAATTTGCTCATAATATTGGGGTAGGAGAGGGGGAAGAAAAGTTGCTGTTGCTGACCCAAGGGAGCCTATTTATCAGGCCTTTGTCCTAGCAGGGATGATGCATGGGACAGCAGTTATACAGGCCAATGTACAAACATGGAAAGGAAAAGGAACAGTATCCTTGGCAAGCTGATACAAGCAAAGTTTTGTTAATGCATTTCTAAATCTTAAATGAATCTAACAACAGTGTTATTTTACAAACTTGATGCTTGTTTTCCAGATATGTTATTGCTGCTTGTGGAAGCAAAAAAATCAACTACTCAAGACTGGAAGTGTCTGTGTGTGTGCTTGCCCCTCCAAGCCATTTCTCATTTATGGTGACCACGGGTTTGCTTGGCAGAATTTGTTGCGGAGGGGTTGGCTTTGTCCTCCCCTAAGGTCATGTGAGTATGATTCTCACTGCCCAAGGTCACTCAGTAGGTTTTCATGGCCAAGCAAGAATGTGAACCCTACTCTCCCAGTGTCCAATAACTCAAACAATTACACCACTCCGGCTCAAGCGGTTAGCAGCAACTATAATTTGCAACGTGTAAATCAGGTGGTTATGGCAGTCTGTGACCCTTCTATTGGAAGGGAATCTATAGCAATGGCAAAAGAGGACAACTTTGGTCAAGCAGCCTAAATAGGAAACTTTCAACACATTTTTGCCACCTAGAAATATCACATTCATCCTGGAAACATTAAGAAAACTACTTTACTTAGTTGTCAGTTTAACCTAATACTGTGTGCACTGATATGAAGAACACAGGAAAGTTACTTTTTTCAACTGAAATTCTCAGAATCTCCCAGGCAGCACAGTCAAGCTGCCTGGAGAGATCTGGGAGTTTTAATCCAGAAAGGTGGATTTCTCCCCACATGTGGCTCCTCAGTATTTTTAGCCGCCCTTGCCTATCAGCAACAAAATTTCTACCTAGATTTCTACCTAGCAAAATAAAAGGAGGAAGATTCTGTACTGGGCCCTAGTCAGACACTGCCAGCACCAATATGGGATTGAGGAATGAAGCTTTTTCTCCTTGTCTTCACAGCATTATCACCACCAACTGGAGTGCAGCAAACTTTCTCACACAGGCGCAAATGGTTTTGGCTGACTTGCAGGAGAAAGTAAACAACGGTGAGCACTTTGCTAGTCTAGTGGCAAAAACAACACTTATCTTTTGGCACAGAAATCAAGGGATAAAAACAAAACTATACACAAAATTCTACTGTGTTTGCTTGCCAAAAAAAAACATAAAGAAAGAAAAATAAAAACCTCTAAATGGCCATTCACAAATAGCCAACAGCATAATAAGGTCTTACATTCAACACAGATCAGCAAATAATGCAGTAGGAAGATTTTAATACAGTGTAAAATAAACTCCCTAACATTATTTGGGAGCAAAACTGGATTAGCTAACCTTGTCAGAAACAAGATGTTAAGAGCTGGTAGCTCAGTCATTTCTTACTGAAAAGGGGATGTGAGTATAAAGGCCTTTTAGGAAACCCTGAGCAAGTTATTTTTTGGGACTCCACCTCCCAGAATCCTTCATGGTCACTGGCCATGCTAACTGGGCAACTCTGGGAATTGAGATTCCTCAAAAATTGTATGAGATATAGACATACACACACACACACACACACATATATATATATACATATACATATATATATATATATATTTATTGTTTCCACACTCAGGACACCCAACTGATCTGTGGCTTAGCCTCAGGGGAACCGCACACAAAAATGCTTTTGTTCGAGTTTCCTTTCTATTACTTTATATTTCTCCTGTCACAATTAATTTTAAAGTAAACATTTGGTCCTTTTTAAGTGTTCACTGTAATTTTTTCTTTCTAGAAGCAATTTCCAACACAATGAAACACACTGTATGCAAAACTGTGTGTATGTACCCTTGTATGTGGTTTTCTGGGGGCTGAGTGGCATGTTCCAGACCAGTGGCGGAGTGGAGAAGGGGGCAGGCAGAGGGGCAAGTGTGTGGCTACAGCGTGCGGGGGAGTGGTTATGACGGATAGGGTGTGGCTACAACACGTGGAGGCGGAGCTAAAGCATGTGAGGAAGGACAAGCAAAGAGCTGTGGCGCCCCTAAACAACTGCCACCGGGGGCGTACTACCTCCATTGCCCCCTGTCCCTACGTGACTGTTCTAGAGCTTTCATCAGATTCTCAATAAGGATCATGACCTCCCTGAATGGCTGAGGACCAGTGCTCTATGCTTGAGTTCAATTCCTGTTAGCACTGGCTCCTTCCAGCTACCTATGAGTTCAAATTTCTGCACTGAGGAAACTGCTAGAAAGGAATAAGCCCAACCACACTGGGAGGCCACAGAGGTATAGAAAGCCTGTGGCCATTTACTATATCAGCTCATGAGTGGCTAGAAGGAGCCATACAACAAGACGCAGGCTGAAGATATGGCCTTCCATCTCTTTTGTACTCACACTGCCCCCATCTATGTACAACAACTCATGAGGACTACTGCAGTCTAGTGGTTACAATGTTTGACTACAACTGGAGCGATCCAGGTTCAAATCCCCACTCAGCTATAAAAGCTCAGTGACTGACCTTAGGCATAACCTGACCATCTCACAAGAAGACATAAAAGAATCCAGTAGCTCCTTCATGACTAACAGGGAAGAAGAAATGTCCAGCATAAGTTTTCATGAAAACAATCCACTGATGAAAGACTGAGAAAGTGGACTGATGGAGTGGACTGTTCCATGAAAGTTTACACTAGAAATTTATTCTTCCCATTTAATCTCAAAGATGCTACTTTATTCCTTGATGTTTTTTAAGCTGAAACAGACAGATACAGCTGCCATTTTGAATACTACCTCAGAAAGTTGTTGTGAGGATAAAATAAGGGGAAGGGAGATCAGTGGATGACAGGAGATATAAAATTAATAGGCAAATAAAATATTTAAGAATATTTCCCATTTCCTATATAAAATATGCTAATAAAAGTGCTCTGTTGGGTTTTACTTTTATCTGACATAAAGAAACCTCTGATAAGCTTTTTTACACAGCCTGCAAAATACAAAACACCAACTTTCCCTCGATATTTAAAAGGATAACTATGGCCTTCCTTAAAGGTGATTAATTTTGGTTCCCCCTCTCCCAGTTTTAGAGGGACAGAATAAAGGGAAGCAAACCAGGATGGGCCACACCAATTTTGAAAATGAAAAACTGATCCAACAGTTTTTTAACTGCGTGTGGTAAATATGAAATAAGGAAGGAAGAAGCCAGCAAACTGGCAAACAACAGATCCATCCCGTGGTTAGGAACAAGGCCATTTCAGAAATTCCATCCTGTCAGTTCCACAGTCTCTTTCATGATCTTTCCTACGTACTTCCTGTCTCACAAGCAGGGTTCTCTGAATGGCTGGCAGGATACAAGAGGTGTTGTGCTTATCACCAGACCTCAAACTGTGGCTTTATCTGCTCGGACAGTTGTCATCTTCCCACACAGCTGTTGCCACAGTGATTGACTAGTCTGGTCAAGAAAGAGGAACATTTCCTGCTTCAGAGTGCTTCTTTACTCTGGCCACAAATCCCTTCTATCATGCAATGAGGAAAACAGAAAATTCAGGCTGCAGCTCTATACTCACTTGTTTGGAAGTAAGCGTCACTGACCTTAAAGGGCTGTAGTTCTGAGTAGACATGTACGGGATTGCACTGTCAGTCACAAATTATGCATACTTTCATGGCTGAAATGACTGGATTCCTGAATGACTGCACAAAGTGGCCTATTTCTATGTAAGTAATCCTTAGGATAGCACATGGGAATTTACTTTTAAGCACAAGACATACAATAGTTATAAAAGGAGAGTCCCACAGAGCCAACCAAGGAGAAATGCATGTCCATCAACTTCCTTCGAAATGTGGCTTAGCCAGAAGACTAGACAGTGAGTGTGGGAACTGAAATCATGCCACTAGATTAGGTGCAAATTCTAAAACTTTCTGGTTTTTTTCTTCTATTTTATCACATACATTTTATCATACCTGTCCAGCCACGTCAGTAAAGCCTTAGCAGCACCAATGAGCTCTACTACTGAGGTAAGGAATTCATTCGGAGGTTTGCGTGAGGTATTTCCATCATAATTTGAACTTTTTCTCCGGCTACCGATGTAGTTTTGCAGATTGTTGGAAGAAGCTCGTAACTTCAAAACTAAGTTCTTCATGTTGTCTGTTTCAAGGCCGTAATTCTGTGGGAAACATTTTTATTTTTTTAAGTGAGCATCCAATCATTTTAAAGTAGTTCTCAAAATAAGCTACTGCATGGACACACTGGCAGTCAACACGGGCTGCATACTATTACTGACAATTGCATCACTATCTATTTCATTTATATTCCACCTTACACATTTCAAGGCAGCTTACATATTAAACCATATTCAGCCTAAATTCTATGAGTGCATTCATTTGGATCACTGAGCATGGACTGATCAATTGACATCTGGGGCCCTTTGCACTACATTTTTATAATGCTATGTATGATTCCACTTTAACTGCCATGGAATCCTACAGAATCTTGGGGTTTGCTGTTTGATGGGGCAGTAATGTAACTGTGGCAACCGGACAATCACAGTTTTTAGTGGGGGGAAAAAGACTGTACATGCAAATATACATACTTCTGTTTAAGATCCTGACCTCTTTAGTTTTAGCAGAGTTACATGCATAGCACATAATCTCTAAAGCATCACTGAGAAAAGCCTCTCCTAAAGATAAGCATATCAAGCTGAAGACAAGCTTCTCTAAAAAAAAAAACCCAAAAACAGAACAAAGAAATGCACACAAGAAAATGTTATTGAATTGACACATTACTGCAAAAAAGCCACTGCCGTGTGGTTAATGACACCAAGAAGCAGGCAGGCCAACAATATGTGTAGATGTGTGTCTTCAAGTTGTCTGTAATTTATAGCAACCTCATTGATTTCATAAGGTTTTCCTGGGCAAGGAATACTCAGAGGTGGTTTTGCCAGTTCCTTCTTCAGAAATATAGCCTACAGCACCTGGTATTCATTGGCAGGCTCTCATCCAAGTACTAACTACAGCTGTCCCTGCTTAGCTTCCAAGATCAGACAAGGATAAACCTAAAATTTTACTTAAAAGCCCCTAAAAATCTATTGTCTGCATAGACTCAGCAACTGAATTTAAGGGCTTCTTAAAAAAAAAAAAGCACAGCACTTCTGCAGCAAGAGATTTAGTAAACAAAGCAAATATTTAAATACAGAAGTAATATAAACCTATCACTTTTCAGATTTATTTATACACAAGCATAAGAAGATGTTCCAGCAAACCTCTTCCATATGAGTTCTTCCACTGCCTTTTGTAGGACACGATGAGATTTGTTTTTGTTATGTTGCTTCCCCTCCCAAAACTCCAAATCTGGTTCTGGGCCAGGTTCTACAAGCAACAGAGTGCTGCTAAAAAAGACAGCAATTTGCTAACAAATGGACTAATACAATCATAAAATCTCCTCTAAGAAAACAGAACATGTTTTAACGTTAACTACTGTTTTATCAACAATTCACAACTATTCTATGTAAGCAAAAAAAAAGTGTTTCTAACTGCTGAATTCTCAGGGTTCACAATGCAAATGACTGGGCGTGCCCTTATATATACAAAACAAGAATGTAACTTCACCATTAAATTACATACACAGTTATCACAACGAAGCATTACAATCCGTTATCTCAAACTATATTGTTGCAGGGAGCCGGGACTTAACAGAAACATATATTTAGGCTGATCTTGATTTTGAGTATTTACATGAGTATAAACCTGGGATGGGGAGGAGATAGAATCATAGAACCATACAGATGGAAGAGACCACAGGGGCCATCCAGTCCAACCCCCTGCCATGCAGGAACCCACATCAAAGATGGCCCTCCAGAAGTTGTCAGGCTTCAATTCCCATCATCTTGCTCCACTGGCTATGCTGTCTGGGGTGATAGGAGATGCCATCCATACAGGCTTCTCTTGGAGAGTCACATATTCTCCTCCCAATACAAGGGAAACATGTCGAAACAGTCAGTTTTTCACCAGGGAAAAAGGGCAGAAAAAGGCTACACACAGATGTACAGACACATACATATCGATTTTTTTTAAAAAATGCTTGTAAACAAATCTCCTTTGGGGTCTCAATCAAAACCCACGTAAAGAACAACCCAATATTTTCATAAATAAAAAAGAAAAGAACAGACTTTGTTCCTGAGTGGGTATCTGTAATAATAATACCCACTAGCCACTCAACATTATATACTGTATACATGAGCACAAGATAGTCAGCATGGGCTTCTCCCTGAATGAGGTGAAAAGTCTTCATCCTCTGGACTTTACGCTTCAAAAGATACAAATATTTGGTTCCAGTTAGTGTTGCTGCTCCATGTTTCTCCCTGCTAACAAGGAAAAATCCACCCCGACCAGTGGCAAGGGACAGAGCTCAAGGCAGCTCAAGGCAAAAGATAAGGGCTGCTGGCATTGCTGGCTGGGACTCCTGGAAACTGAAGTCTAACATCTGGGGACCCACAGATTTGCAGAGGGTTACTAAATTTCATTTAAGGGCACCACAGTTCAAGAATGGTATCAACAAGCTGGAGTGCATCCAGAGAAAAGTAACCAAGATGATCAAAAGTCTGGAACCCAAGCTTATGATGAATTATTTTGGGACCTGGTATGTTTAGCCAGGAGGTGAGAAAACTGAGAGTTGATATGACAGTTATCTGTAAGTATCTGAAGGGATGTCGTGTAGAAGATTGTTTTCTTCTGTCTCAGAGACTAGACTATGAACCAGAGGATTCAAATGACAAGAAAAGAACTTCCATCTAAATATTAGGAAGCATTTTTTTTAACTGTAAGAACAGTTTGACAGTGTAACAGAGTGCTCTGGAAGGCAGCAGACTACCCCTCTTCAGAGGTCTATAAACAAAGGTTAGGTGGCATCTTTCAGGGGTGGTTTAGTTGGGTATTCTTGCATGACAGAGGGTTGGATTAGATGACCCTTGTGGTGCTTTCTAACTCTGAGATTTTCGTTGTTGTCCTTCTGGTAGCAGGCTAAAACCTTTTAATTTAGACAGGCTTTTAAAACAGAAATAGGCTGGAGGTGCTGTATTGTTTTAACTGTTTTAAAAAGCTTTTTATCTTTCCTCATTGCATTTTTATTCTGTAACAAGTTGTTGTTTTAATACTGCAACTAATTTAATTCTGTTTTAATTACCCCCCGTTTGTATAATTTTAATTGGAATGTTTTTTAAACTGTGAGCTGCTTTGAGTCCGTATTTTGGGAAAAAAGCAGAATATAAATAAATAGGAGGAGGAAGAGGAAGAAGGGATGATTACAATCCTCTGATTCTGGAGAGTACCATTCCACCTGAGTAATCGACTTCCTTGTTGGAACATGGAAACTTAAATTTGACCCCAAGAAACAGATCATCTATGCATCTAAAATTGAAGCAAGTGCCCTTCCAAGCAGGCTTCCTACTGAAAATGTGTACTTTAGTGCACTGACATGCAGAGTGTGCAAAAGATAGCTTACTGGACAGGTAAACCCATGCACATGGGCAGCACTTTCAGCACTTACATTGCAGCAGACAGACAAAAATAAAGTCTTTGTGAGCGCAACTGCCCTAGGACACTGGATTTGGAAAGTGTGTAGAAATCAAGTTCAATACAAAGCCATGGCCGCCACAAAACATGCAAGCAAAGCACTTCTGTATTTTAATTAAGAGCCTTTCTGCACTATACTCTTATAGTGATATTATTCCACTTTCAACATCCTATGGCCCTGAGGTCTGCAGTTTAGAGAGTGGCATTTAGAATTCTCAGCCAGAGAGTTCTTTGGCCTCAGTAAACGACTAACCCCAGAATTCCACAGGATGATCAAAGTGGAATAATAGCACTCTAACAGCGTAGTGTGGAAAGGCCCTAAGAAATCCAAGTAAGAAAGAAGTAAAATGATCCTTATAAATGTTTGCAGTAGCATCAACCACTGCAGTGATTCCCAAATTTGTATCTCCAGATGTTGTTGTGGACTATAACTAACCACTGCCCATGCTGGCTGAGACTCCCAGAAATTGAAGTATAGTATCTGGAGAGTCAGATTTGGGAACCACTTATATGCAGAGCCTCTGAATTTCATTTAAGGTTCCAGAGAATATCATACCAACTTAGAAACTGACTTTTATATCAACATACCTGGAGATCATTTTCAGCTTGATCCAACAGTATACTTGTACTGGCTGAATGACAGAATACAATGGACCAGGAGTGGGTGCTAATGCCCTTCTCCACGAGGGTTGCCAGTTCAGAGCAACCCAGGCTCTGAGATTTCATGGCCAAAACCTGAGAGCTAGGGATGACCCCTTTGCAATGTCACTGGGGAAGAGTCAACAGCTGCATCCCTGAGAACTAGGTATCCAACCTCTATGTAAATGCCTCTCTTTTTCTCCTGAGGTTTCAATCAGCATACGGATGCTCATGCCCAAGAGTACTTTAACGGAAGACTTCTGCACTGGCAGAGGGAGCGCAATATGTCCCTTGCATCTCTATCAAGCTATGATTCTGTGTTAGCAAAGGTGATGTTACAAGGGGTAGTCCTTGGAGATGTCATTAAGCATGATGCATTACACTTTCAAAATTCAAAATTCAAATATAAAACATCAAGCCTAACAAATAAGGAGAATATGCATATGTGCACACACTTTTCAAGGCAGAGCTCTCACACTAAAATTCCTTCCCCTCACGTTGAGGATGGGAGAAGAGAGGTCAGGCTCTGAGATCAGGAAACCCTGCTGACTACTGCAGCCCCTCATGTACTACCACAGCTAGCACTGGTGGGTCAGGGAACTCGATGGAGGCAAAAGTGGGAAAGGCAAGAGAAGAGAGACAAAGAATATTCCAAATGTTCCAACAGCAGACTGCTAGCTTTAAGCATTTTATTCCCACAACACTGTGCCTTTCATATAAAGACTACTGTTCCCACCTTACTAACAAGGAAATCTGAGGTATTTAGACAGGAAGAGCTGTGTCACTGTCAGAACTCCAGGGTTCCTACTCTTCCTGCAATCCCACTCCACCTCTGTCAGACTTCCTCAGCTTGGTACTAGCATGCTGGAAATGGATAATAGGCAATGTAATCCAACACACCTGGAAGGAGTCAGGTTGGGCAAAGCAGATCTACTTTAGGCAGGGAACTGATATTTGTAATATTTGCCAAGGAGATATACCAAATATTGCTGAAGCAAGGTTATTTTCAAAAACATTTCCCCCATAGTTGCACACAGGCATGTGTATGGGACAGATCCAAAGGTTCAACACACCCTTTTCATCACACAGGGAAGAAAAAGGCACATGTAACTGGGAACACACTAAGGTCAAACATTCTTGTCTCGTTAATCATTAATCTGAGTAGCTGTGGATCAAGTTGCCTTTGACAAGGTTCCTAAAAGCTTACTGTGGTTTACATAGGCATTATGTTCAGCTCAGTAACCCATGTATCCCACAAAATGAAGCAACAGGGGAGAGACAGACAGAAATATTGTCTCTCTGTCTTATACTGTGGTGATGAAATCATAGATCTTTTATTTACTTTTAAAAAGCTACACTACCCAATTATGATTACTTACCACTATGGAACACTTCAAAACAGCAGCAGCCTTTAGCAATTTGTACTGTCTTGATCTTTTATGGCAAAACATCAGTTGCTAATGTATTACTATAAACTTCTTCAACAGAGAATAAAATAGTCTTGCCTGAGGGCCAGCCACTAAGTTCATGGCTAAGTAGAGATTAACCAGATACAAACTCCAATCCACTCCAGTTTCCTGAAATTACATTTTGAAAATGGTGGCACGGCTGGTAGCCTTGACTTCTAGATTTCCACCAGCCTGTATTGCAGAGCTCATACCAGTCCAGATACCACATCCTTCTTTTGCTCTTTAGTGGGCAGTTGGGGTAATAATATTTACAATTGTTTAATTTTTAAGAAAAAGTTTTCTTAGCATTTTTTTTTTAAAAACTATAATGATATATAAATTGCAGATCACAGGGTATATTTAGGTCAATTGTTTCAAACAGAAAATATTTGTTATAGGTCACCTCACTTCCCACCCACCCGCTCTAAGTTTATCAAGCACAGGCCATTTCTGTTCTACACCCTGAAACAAGTGCATATTTTATACTAGCAGTCAAAGGCTCTGCTCATTTTAAGAAGAACACACTTAAATGCAAGAAGAGTAGTTACATAATGAATGGAACGTGGCCGAGTCAGGGCAAAAAAAGAGTGACAGCAAATTCTTTCCCACCATTCTCCCTGATGAAACTGTACACACTTTTGGCACTCATTGAGAGAACTTGAGCAAGTACACAGAACAAGCATATCCTTATCATAAAGTAAACTGTATCTAATACAATGCCCCTGATGCAACAGGAATTAAAGCAAAGGGCAGGAAGAGAGAATATCCTGATAGATTTAGAAATAAACTTGAAATACCATTCTGCATACCGGAAAAAGAAGGAGCCACTTTTTTTTTTAATCAAAGATTGGCTTTTCAGTTGTGTCACTCTGCCATGAGAGACTCTAATCCAGACAGGTATAAGGAGAAGGAAGCTACCCTCTTAAATACTCAAATTCATACTTCCCGCCTATCCTATATACTGGTATATAAGCTGGCCTCATGTATAAGTTGAAGACAGGTTTTGGGGCCAAAATTAGAGAATTTGATATCAGCCATAGATAAACCAAGGGTCATTCCATTGGGAGGGGAAAGCAACAGCACCATCTCAGGGAACCACTGCCACCATTTTTCCGGCCAGGTTTTCAGCACTCTACTGAGACAAGGGGATGGTTCCTTTTTTTGTTAAGTGTTAAGGTACAGTACTTTAACTGACCTGTGGATAAGCTGACCCAGCCTTTTGGGGTCAATTTTTTTGGCTAAAATTTCTAGACTTACACATAAGCATACGTAGTAAATACGCTCCACTCACATCCACATATTCATATTCCCTGCCAGGCCTCAAAGACACACTTGCTTACTTTTATAGTTCATGCCCCATTCCTTTACAGATCTAACTTTGATAATATAACTTATAACAATAGTGACCAGTCTGACACTAGTCAGTGGCAAAGTATGATAGAGCCCCTCTAATAAACAACAGTTTTACTCATTTGCCTTGGAATATTTCTACTCTCTTGAGCCAGATAGGAAGATAAGCCTAATCTCATGCAACAACCAAGTCCCTAGACCCTTTTTTTGCACCTAACCAGGCAAGCCACTAACTCTCACTGCCGATGCCACAGTCATACAACCATACCATATATCATCTTTTAAAGCAGAGAATACTCCTGGTTTGCCTTCTCAATAGATACACAGCATGTGTGGTGGAGGATGTGGGGATCTCACCAACATTTTTCTCTTTTAAATATCAACAACTACAACCATAGATCAAATTCTATTTTAAAAGGAACTAAACAAGCTACTGGTCCTCATAACTACAACAGTGAAGACTGTGCTACTTTGCTTAGCCTGTGGTTCTTAAAACTGGAGGTAGCTGCTCTAGCTTATTGTTTTTAATTGTTTGAGGTTTTCAGCTATTTCTGAAGAGAAATTTCAATCAGTTTAGCTGTACCCATTCCTGGAGAAATTTGATCTGGCCACTGTAACACATGGCTTGATTATATCTTATTTAAATTACTGTAATGTACTCTGTGTGTGGCTGCATTTGAAAGGTGCTCAAAAGCTTCACCTGACCAAAAGAGCTGCAGCCAGGTTGTTAACTGGGACTGGCTGCAGGGAGCACACAACTCTCTTGTTGCAACAGCTCCACTGGCTGCTGGTCCCTTTCCACACAAAATTCAAAATGCTGGTTTTGACCTATAAAGCCCTATATAGCTCAGGTCCAGACTATCTGAAGGATCACGTTTCCTGATGTACCTGTTCAAGTTGAAAGATATCAGGAGACATCCTTCTCTCTGTCTCACTACCTATTTAAGATTGTTTGGGGAGAACAAGGCTTCCTTGGTGGCTTTAGAACTCCTTCCTTAATGAAATTAGGATAATTCCCTCCTTTACCTGGCAAATTCCTATTCCACCAGGCTTTTATAAATTGACAGTGATAGGCTTTTATTGGCATGTTGCACTGTTGAGCCAATCTTTAATATTGTCTTTTAATGAATTTTAAATGGCATTAACTTTACAGATTGTTTCAATTTTTTTTAAATAGCTTTTCCATTATAATTTTTTTATCAATGATCTTGTGTGGTTTTTAATCTGCCATTCATTTTAATAATTTGTAAACAGTCTTGAGTCCCATTACTGGCAACAAGAAATGATATAAATGAAAATAATAATGATAATGATAGCAACAATAATAGCAGCTTCCTATATTGCAGTTACAGATTCACAACCTAGAGTTATGGCTTTGTAATGGCTTTATATTCAGTTATACTGTGTATTCACAATTATGGAATTATTACCATGTTCCCAAATGCTCCCTGGAACCCACCTTAAACTCCAGGGAGCCACTTCAACTCTTTGAGATATATTCTGCTGGGACAGTTTCCAGCTCCCTTCTACCAGTGAACGAGGCTGCAACAATCAGAAACAGGATACCTGTCTCAGTTGCTCGCTGCACCCTGACTACCAGTAGAACAGATCACATTCCTCGGAGTTACTGCTGACTGCTAAGGTAGGATTAGGGGTGGGGGGCAGAAGACAATACTTAGTTGTGCTTTTATAACTAAGACATTTTCCACAATACAATGCTAAGAGTGCTTTAGTCCACTTTCAACATCCTGTGGAATTCTGGGGTTTGTAGTTTACTGACACCAAAGAACTCTCTGGCTGAGAATTCTACATGTCCCTCGCTAAACTACAAACCCCAGGATTCCATAGGAGGCTGAAAGTGGACTAAAGCACTCTTAACATTGTAGTGTGGAAATGGCCTAAGTCAGTGATACCAGAGCTTGGCCAATGCTTTTTAATTGTTGTTATCGTGTATTTTAATGTTTCAATTTTTTTTTATTAATTTACATCACCTCAGAAGCCCTGATGGGTTGAGTAGCAAACAACAAATTGCCTCAAATAAACAATGTACTTAAAATTGTCTGGGTAATCTTGGATCACAGGGGCAGAGCTAAGAGAATTTCTTATGTTCAAATAGTAACACTTTAGAGTTGCAACATCTGGTGTCTTTGCCTCAGTGCAACAATCTTCAAGTCAGTCACCAATTTTGCTAATTCCCCGCAATATTTTAAAGAACCCATTCTTTCCAAAATCCTCTTAACATTTGGTGGACCCTCTGGAACTGAATGAAATATGTAGACTGCTGCAGCAAGAAGGGGGATTGTGAAAACGGGGTATCCAACTTGTGTGAGCAGAGCTTTCCAACAAGGCAAAGTCATTACTATACCGGAAGGCATGTTCCAGGGGTCTGGAAGCCAATTCCCCACACCCAGGATCCACTGGGAGCCATGCTGAACTCCCAAATTTTTAAAAGAAAAGTTTAAAAAAAAAACACCAGAAGTGGCCAGAACTCCACTTTTGGTTTTGAAGGAGTGGTTTTTAAAAAAATTTTAAGAGAGGTGGATATGAAACTTGTTTAAAAGAAGAATTGCCACTCCCAAAGATTTTAAGAAAAGGCAATAACCTTTTTCACACTTCTTTTCCAGCAAGGAGGCAGGGGCTATGAAAATGGCTATTAGGAGCACGAAATGGCCCAGGTTTGCATGATTCCAACCTCTGCATTACTGTATACAACTCATTAGACCTACTACGGTAGATCTCAGTTAACAAAGTAGATGTGTTCTTAGGCATTATTTTTTCAACAGAACATTTAGTACCAGAGCCAGAAATAACATGGAAAGAATATGAATAGGTTCTTAAACCTTCAAAAATAAGAGGGTTTAAACAACTGTCAGCAAACTTTTTATTCAAAGCTAGCTAACATGACGCACAAGGGAAAAACAACCAGGTCAGGTAAACTAACATTCTGAACCTCTGAGAAGCCATTTGAAAGCTTCTTCCAAAATAGAGCCTTGGATGATTATTTCTTCTTTCACTACTCTCCACCTTTCTTGTGATTTCCATTTTGGTGTCCACACTTACAGATCTACACTTTCTAACATGTCAGGGGGAGTGGATAGATGGTGAGGCAGGCTTACCTGCTCTCTCTCCCCACTCCTCCTTCTATTCTGTGTTCATATATTCACAGTAAGAGATTCTGGTAGCAGCTGTTTACCTTGCCTGTTACAGACAGGCACATCTGCCTAAAGAAAGATCACCTAAAGCAGAATCTTGTTGTTTCCCAGTTCAGCCTTTGTTTATTGCATTGTTTACTGCAGACATGCTGCTACAACCCAACACTGAAAGTGTTTCCCCAGACATCTTTCACCATTCACCCAATGATAACACTGGGAGAGGGGGGACCTTGCAGCTAGAGAAAAGATGAGGAGGAAAAGTTTATCTGCAAGGACAGTCTACTGCCAGCTCTCCAGCTCAAACTGATCAAGACCCAGTGCTGTCCTCAGGGGATCTATAGTGGTTCACATGATCAAGATGCACCTCTGAAGTAGAACGGGAGTGGCCATATTAAGCAGAGGTAAAACTAAAATCTCACCATATAACAGTATGCTCATTCTTAGCACTCTTCTTGTCTTTCTTCTTGTTAGTCTTGTTAACTACCATGTTAACCAACCTGTTAATCATCATCCATCCCATATGCACATGGAGGCATTCATCATGGGGATCTTGTCAGACATGTTCTCACTGACAGTGTGGCTTCAGAGTAATGTCACCACTGGAAGATTTACTCCTTGCAAAATTGTAAGCTGCCCTTACATCAACTTCCTTTCCTGTTAAGAAACTTGCAACCAGCATATCTCATCTCCCTTTGATAAACACTTCCATTAGCCAAGGGTCTGGAAAATGACGGATGATTTCAATATTCATTTGTTCTATAAACTGACCAGTGCACAGAGAAGATCCACAGCTTCTAGAACGAGCTCCTGATGCCCAATTCGAGCGATACCCAACTCTTCGAGATCCTGGTGGGAAATCTGTAACAGCTGAGCCCCATTTATCTTCTCTCGTTCAAATTTTGGGATATATTGCTGCAGGCAATCATCCAAACCTAAATAAGAAAGAAATACACTGTAATCATATTTCTATACGTCTTTTTTCTACCATTTAAGAACATATACCCAAAACATTCAGCACATCTGTTCTCTAGCTCAGTGGTTCTTAACTTTTTCTTTCTCAGGGACCCTCCTGAAATATCACTGCTGCAGACCCTAAGACTTAGCTCAAGATTTAATATCATAAAGTGCATCAAATATTTATGTAAAACTTCTTATCAAGGGTTTTTAAACTAGGAGAGAAGAGAGAACTAAGTAAATGCACATTTCTCTGATAGGCGCTAGAGGTGGAGGGAAGCCATTTCCCCTGCTTCTTCCTGCCAGTTTATGACTAGATTGGACTGAAAAGCAATGCACAGGCCCAGCCAGCCAGCCAAGCATACCTCCTCATTTCCATTCATGAGTGCATAAAACTTTCATTTGAATTGAATGGTGGATTATTTTGCCAAAGGTGATTCCTCACTCCAACTTCCAGTGTCTTGCTAAGGGGTGGTACCTGCTTCAGCAGTGACTCCCCTCTTCTCACTTGGCCCCTCTCTGGTTGGGATCCTCGATGCAGTGTGGCTGCCAACACTGAAAAAGGATGGCAGGGAAGAGTAGGTCCAAATGAGAAGAGGGGGTGCTGCCGCAGCAGGTGCCACCCTCTGGCAAAACAGTGGAAGTTAAAGCTGTTGGCAAAATAAGCCACCGCTTGACTCAGACAACAGCACGTGCCCATATGAATGGAAATGAGGAAGCGTACTTTTATAGAAAGGTTGCTTCAACCTCCCCTTTTTTTTTGTCTTCAAACTCTATTTTTTGTTTGTTCGTTTTTGCCTTTTTTCCATTTTTCCTTCCTGGTCCATCTCAATTTCCTCTCCTCCTAGTAAAGAACACCAAAAAGAGGGAGGAGGCTGTTTGAGTGTTTCTGATAGTAGACTGGACCGCTCTATGCTGGAAAGAGGGGAGGGAGGGAGAAGAAGGACAAACACTGAGTGGCTGGCTGCTTGTCAGTTCCACTGTCACTCAACTGCTCAGCCCACCTCTTTCCCATAATGGAGTAGCCATGTGACAAGAAAGACACAGGTCTAGCCAGCTAGTCAGTCTGCTTACCTGCCTCCCACCCTGCCTTCTTTTGCCTTGGTTCCTTTCACATCACCACTCTGTTGTGGGGAGGAGACAGACTGAGCAGCCTTTGAGCCTTTCGTGGACCCCTTTGGAGGGCATCGTGGACCACCGGGGATTCATGGACCACAGATGAAGAATCACTACATCTAGCTTATTCCTGCCTACATAAAATGCCGAAAATTATACTCCCAGATCTCTTGTCTTCTTCATCAACTGCCATATACACACTAAAAATGAAAATAGGAGGTGGCTGAAAAAATAATAAAAACAGGAAAACACATGATCTTCAAACTATCTATTTATTTTTCATTTGCTGGTAAAGGCTGCAACTGAGTGACCACATATCTAAAAAGAGGCAGTGCAGCACAGTGACTTAGAGTGTTTGACTTAGACAATGGTTAAAAGCGCAAAGGCCTTGCCAGGCATGAAAGAGGGGGCAGAAGCTGGCCATGCTAATTTGAGATACAGCAATTTAAAAGTCTGCCCTTGTAAACTACCACTGCATTTCATCTGGTGTTGCATTTATAAAACACCAGTTACCCTTTCTGATGTAGTAGATAACATAGGTGCTAAAATCTTAGATTTCAGATTATGTTAGTTTTATGTTAGATATAGTTACATTTAGATTTATAAAGCACCATTTATTTAAACAGTACAGAACAGTATATAAGTGTACAAGAACAGAGGAGGGAGTGTGGTTCAGAGGCAGGGCACATGCAGGCATAAGTTCCCAATCTCAGCATTTCAAAGTTAGTCTGAGAAATCTACATCTGCTCAAAATCCTTTCTCTGCACAACTATTAAAGGTTCAGAAACACTATACTTTGTTTGTGTGTGGCCACCTTAGAAGTATCACAGAACAGGAGAAAACACTGAAATACTGGAATGTGAAGGGAAACAATGGAAGTGTTATGAATTCACTAGTCGCACATGAAAAAAGCTTCTTTGTTTGGGTAAATTCCTCGGCAGGACAGCCATCAGATAATCAAACTGGGACACTTAGCAAAGAAATGCATAACAGATCAGCTTAGCAAAAACAAAAGTATCTCAGCTTAATCCTTAGGCAAGTTGTACAACAAGCAGGATTCATTCAAATCTAGGCAAAATGCTGTGCTTCAGTATTAGGGTTCTTCTACCACAGGACACACAACCTGAGGAACCAATGTTGCATGTGGCTTTCAGTCAATCGCTGGGCAGCAGACATTTTGGTACCTAATAGGACCCCCTTCTTTTTTCTAGCACACAAATGTTTGTGTGTGCATCTGTGGAAATAAAGAGAATGTGTATGGCAAGATTCCTGTTGGTACATTATGCCACCATGAGGAAAAAAGCCATGGTCACAGTAGATGTGACAGAAACACAGAACTGGAGAAACAGGATGCTTGGAGCTGGTAGATTTGTCTGCCTTCCCTTGCCACCACTGTATAACTCTGAAGAAAATGCCATGCCTAGCATGGTGCACCAAAATGATTTCAGTCTGTATGTTCAAATACATGTATGAACATGTAGATGTGCGGTTTCCAGCCAACATAGAAATCACCCTTGGGGGCCAAAAGGCTTCTGCACTACTGATGTTGTTTTTGTTTGCCTTCAAGTGGTTTCCAACTTACAGCAACTCTAAGGTAAACATATTTTGGGTTTTCTGGAGACTGAGATGTGCCCAAGGCTATCCAATGGGTTTCCATGGCCAAGCAGGGAATCAAACCCTAGTCTTCAGAGTCACAGTCCAACACTCAAACCGCTATACCACTGCTGATCTACTCCTTTACAATTTCATCACACACACACAGTTCATCATACTTGGAAGCAATTTACAGTTGTGCAGAGACAGAGGAACATCATATCTCATGCCAAATGTTGTCAGTTTACTTGCTGCTCCAATTAAAATACTACACCCATTTTAAAAAAAGGAAGTTTTCAAATATTTGTGAATGCTGCATGCCAACCTGAGCACTGGATCAAACATACAACTGAGTTCTACTTCTTGGCAACTTTCAGGAGAACTGCATCCCTCTCTCCTTCCCCTAGGAAGTATAGTTATCTCTCCACAGGCAAGTGCACCCTGGCAAAAGGCAAGGGAATATGGGAAGGAAGACACACACACACACCTCTTCCTTCTCCCCTCAAGAGCTCCCACTCCCACTCCCTTGCCTATGGCCCTAGTGACGGGAACTTGTGCTGAGGCAAAAGGTAAGACAATAGAGGGGAAGGCACACACAGGCCTTCCTTCTTCCCTTCAGAGCTCCCCCTCATTCTCTTGTCTCTGGCCCCAATGTGGAGGAAGGCTGGCTTGTCAAGGCAAAAGGCAAGTGAATGGGGTATCATGGAGGGGGGAGTTATTTGCGTTTTTTTTTTCCATTTCTCTGCACCCCAAACCCTCAAGAAAGTGGCGAGGCCACTGGATTTCTCTTTATTTCAAAGGAAGGAATTGGCAAACCACTTTTGAGTATTCCTTGCTTAAGAAAGCCCTATGAAATTCATGGGCTCGCTATAAGTGGATGCAAACTGGGACCACCCTATGCAAAGTCAGCATGAACAGTTTGATGACCCTCCTAAGCTGGGTTGACTTCGGTCCTCTATCTAGGAATAAGCCCCACTAAACTTCATGGAACTTACTTTTGAGTAGGTAAACAACAGGCATGCATTTTGAATAATGTTTGCTTTATGACATTCAGGTACTTACTGTTTCCAGTTATTTCTTCATTTGCAACATATTATGTGCATGCACCCACAACTTACACATGCTCCACAAACCCATGTTAACACTATTTTCCAGCACCCCACTCCCTTGTTAGTAGTCAGACTGATACAACTGGAAAAACTGAGCATGTATTATAAGTGAGCATTGTAATATAATTTTTGTTGGCCTATAGCAACCTACTTTGAAATGCGCTCATCGACAATTTTCATGAATAATTCCCAGTAGACACAAGAAGTAAAGTAACTAAGTTATTTGGGGATGGGGGACAAGATATGGAATACTATAGTTATGAGCTGCCTTGAAACCTGTGCCAAGAGAAAGGCAGAGAAATAAATGAATAAATAATGCTGCTGCCACCACCTTCAATCAACAGAGAAAACACTATCTAGTATGGTACAGTAGCTGAAGTTTTGGACAGTGACTCAGGGGGAACTGGCGCCCATTCACACTATAGAACTACAGTGGTATTATTCCACTTTAACTGCTATGGCAACATCCTACAGAATTCTAGAACAGGGAGGAGCATCTGGAATTCTCAGCCAGAGAATCCTCTAGTGCCTCACCAAGCCACATATCCCAGGATTCCACAGGACGTTTCCATCACAGTTAAATTGGAATAAAAGTGCTATAATTCTGTACTACAAATGGCCCACAAGTCTAAATTCCTACTCAGCCATGAAACCACTTGATGACACTGTGCCAGTGATTATTTTTCAACCTAACCCACCATACTGAATGGTAGCTACGATCAAAATAGGAAAGAGGACCAGACACATCCCCTTGAGCTCCTTGAAGGAGAAGGGGAGTATAAGTGAAACAAATAAACAAATGAATAAACAATAGCAATAGCATGTGTATTTCTATACTGCTTATCAGCTAAGTGCTCTCTAAGTGGTTTACAATGTATTTAGCTAATTGCCCCCAACAATGTGGATACTATTTTTACTGGCCTGCGGAAGGATAGAAGGCTGAGTCAACCTGGAGCCCGGCAGGATCAAACTCACAACCTTGTGGTTGCAGTACTGGCATTTAACCACTGTGCCACCAAGGCAACAAAATAATGTTCTAAATCCAACTATTAGTCTGAATTAGAGTAGCCTCATCAAATAAATAGACCTCACATAAGTAAGGGTACATCAATTCTGTGTTTATTCAATGGATCTTAAGTCTCGTTAGTATGAACTGCATTCAGTCCAACAGACAGAAGTCAGATAGCAATTTGTACATAATTTAAGACTTTTGCAGCTGACATTTCCAACTCAAGATGTGAGAACTGTACCTAGAATTCAAACTATCTCTGGATTTGGAACAGAAGCAAAATGACTGAAACAGGAATACAGGAGGAGGTTAAATGAGAAAGGAAAAAGAAACCCAGAAACTTAGAGGGTTCCCAACCAGCCACAGGGGGAAAAACTCCTGAGAAGGCTCCACTCCTAGCAGATTTCTCCAGTGGGGCAGTTTACATGAAAAAAAGGACTCTGATGTTGGTCCACAGGACCAAACAATTTTTAAAAGAAAAGGTTTATATGCAGAAAATGCCTTACTTCTCATCATGGCACTTATTTCAACCCCCTTTCACCATAAATTCAGTGATAATAACTTGATAAAACAACACCAGAAAGTGTGAAACATACATGTGCACACAAGTCAAGGAAAAACAAAAGGTGTTATTCAGCCCATAATTAAGAACTTACATCCTACTGATCTCACCAGAGCTTTAGGATAGCTGAACTATATATTGGGACGCATACAACAACACACACAGGTCAAATTAAGCTCTGGCGAACAACAAATACTCCAATTTGAAATTTGCTTCTATCAGGCTTGCCCACTAAATAAAGAGTGGCATTCTTTCTGTCCAGGTGTGGTCAATGCAATTTCTGACACATTCAGAAAACATGGAGAAGAGAATCATGTCTGTCATTCTGAGCTACATGGAGGAAAGGCAAGATATAAGTTTAACTAACAGATAAACTAAGTTTGTCTCCTTGAATATAAGAGCAGTTACTGTTGAATAAAGCTGCACAGCAGAGCACTGTAAAGTGGCCTCTGTCACATTTCACTAGACACAATCTATCACTAGACAGAAGAGTTGTCAATGAACCTCCACTAAAAGCACAACAGAGAACTTAGCAATTCCGCACGTTCCTCTGAAAATGTAATCTTTCAACAACACCAGCCAGTGCTAATAACCAGGCCTGAATACACAAACTGGAAACAAAAGCGCGTTCACAGATTTGCTGCCGACACCTGGCAATTCAAGTTTCAACAAAAACCAGTTGCAAAGGCTGGCTTCTTTCAACAATTGGCTGTGGTATCAATTGATTTGAAGAAACACCTGTCCCTTAAGAGGCAAGTCTGGGCAGTTCTAATGCCACCACAAAACCACCTTAATGGGTGCTGTTGAAAGATGGTATCTTGTTAAAGTTGAATGCTGTCTGGTTAATAGGGTCCCACGTAGGAGCCTGCATGTTTTCATGTTTCCTTTAAACACTTCACACCATTAATTTCATGCTGCAGAGAGTATCTAGAACACTTTTGCTAACTTGGCACCATAGATACATGAGGTCTACCTGAAGATGTGTTTTATTAGAACTCACATAACTGCCAGGTAGTGTGGATTATGGAAATTATATTCAAACACTATGGAGACCTGGAATACTAACCAGAATGATGAGACCTGGAACCAAATATATCTCCAAGGCAATAAGTTAGGGAAGACTGGATCTAAGGTTTAATTTTGGCTCTTGTCATTTATTTATAAGGCACTTTACTGTGATTTACTTTTCCAAGAACTTTAAATTTGAAAAAAAAAATGTCACAGGCAGCACTTTATAATACCTCCAAGCTACGCTTTTTGAAAACCAAAAATATACACTGCTGAATCATCATTTAAAAAAAAGATGCATTACTCAATGCTTAGAATCACAGAATCATAGAGTTGGAAGAGACCCCAGGGGCCATCGAGTCCAACCCCCTGCTATGCAGGAACACCCATCAAAACATTCCCAACAGATGGCCATCCAGCCTCTGCTTAAAAACCTTCAAAGAAGGAGACTCTACCACACTCCGAGGCAGCATATTCCACCGCCAGACAGCTCTGACCATCGGGAAGTTCTTCCTGAGGTTCAGGTGGAATCTTCTTTCCTGCAGCTTGAATCCATTGCTCCTCGTCCTAGTCTCTGGAGCAGTACAGAACAAGCCTGCTCCCTCCTCTACATGACATCCCTTCAAATATTTAAACATGGCTATCATGTCCCCTCTTAACCTCCTCTTCTGCAGACTAAACATACCCAGCTCCCTAAGCTGTTCTTCATAGGGCATGGCTTCCAGACCCTTCACCATTTTGGTTGCCCTCCTCTGGACATGTTCCAGCTTGTCAACATCCTTCTTGAACTAAGGTGCCCAGAACTGGACACAGTATTCCAAATGAGGCCTAACTAATGCAGAATAGAGTGGTACCATTACCTCCCTCGATCTAGACACCATACTCCTATTGATGCAACCAAGAATCACGTTGGCTTTCTTGGCTGCTGCATCACACTGCTGACTCATATTCAGCTTGTGATCTACCAAGACTCCTAGATCCTTTTCACACGTACTGCTATCCAGCCACACGTCCTCCAACCTATACTTGTGACTTTCATTTTTTCTGTCCAAGTGCAGGACCCTACATTTCTCTCTGCTGAAATTAATTTTGTTAGCTTTGGCCCGGCTCTCCAATCTGTCAAAGTCATATTGAAATTTGATCCTATCCTCTGGTGTGTTAGCAACCCTCCCAGTTTGGTATCATCTGTAAATTTGATCAGCATGCCCTCCAAACCTTCATCCAAATCACTGATGAAGATGTTGAATAGCACTGGGCCCAGGACAGAACCCTGAGGCACCCCACTTCTGAGATAGTTCCTCTTTTTCCTAAATATACAAACCAAGGTTATCCAGAGTTGCATTCTGCACATGCCCCAGAGAATTACTCCCAAGCAGGAGTGGGCAACTTGTGCCTCTCCAAAGGTTATTCGACTACAACTCCCACCAGCCCTACCTAAAGTAGCCAAAAGTAAGGAACGCTGAGAGTTGCAGTCCAACTATGCCTGAAGGGCCACAAGATTGCCACTCTTGCTCTAGAAGGTGAGGAACATCTGTCAGTCCAAGTATCAAACTCAACTTTAAAAAAAAAGTTCTTGAAAGGGAGCCACATTCCAGCACTGGGCAGATCCAAAAGCAAAACGGTGGGAGCAAAAATACCAGTGTATTTTAACTTGAAGCTCTCACTACCAATGAGCAAATCTTAGGGCATGTATTTCAAGATTTTAGCATGGAAAATCCAGAAGCCAGATTGGAATTCCAGGAGGGCTCAATTCAACTGCACAGCCTCGAGCTCCCCACCCATACTACAGATATTAATTTCAATACAAGAGAAGCCTTGAGACCCATTCACACTATATAAATATAGTGCTATATTCCACTTCAACTGCTATGGCAGCATCCTATCGAAATATGGAATATGTAGTCTGATGAAGCACTAGAGTTCTGTGGATGAGAATTCTAAATGCACCTTTCTGAACTACAAACCCCAGGATTCCACAGAATCCTGACATGGCCATTAAAGTGGAATCAAAGCAGTATAATTGTGTAGTGTGAATGGGCCCTGGTAAGGGATAGTGAGGCTGTGATCTGCAACACATACATCTGGGAGTAAGTGCTACTGAACAGAATGGGACTTAACTATGGGTACACGTGAATATGACTGTGGTGTAAAAACACAAATGATCTAAGCTCTGCTTCCTGTTTTCCCATCATACATTCCCTGCAAATAGGTTTAGGAGTAGAAAAGGTACATAGGGACGCAAATGACTGATTAAGGAACCTGACAGTTTCCATACTTGTGGAATGTTAGGAGTAAAAAACCAGACCAATATCTGTAACAACTGTTCAGTATTTGCTTGAGACAGTTTCCTAGAGTTGGAACATTTCTGTTTACAAATATGTATATACTAATATGAACTACAGCCCTCAATTTTTGTGGAGGCTAGGGGCGCAAGACCCCTGTGTAAGTAAAAAAACAACAAATAAAAATAAAAACTGTGAACACTGTTTTTTTACCCGAGAGCACTTCTCTTGGAATCTCTAGGTCCTCTGGCACAATTCTACAGTCAACTTTCAGTAGAAGTGGGCCACAAAGTCACCCTGGAGGACCTAGCAATACACAGAATAGTGTTCTTCCTAAGAATCTCAATCTCCTCCAGGGTGATTCTATGACCACAGAATCGTGCTGGATGACTAAGAGATTCCTAGAGAGAACATTTTTTTTTCTGTACTAGGGGCAAATAAATTGCAATACATAAAATAAAATAAAATAAAATAAAATAAAATAAAATAAGATAAGATAAAATAAAATAAAATAAAATAAGATAAGATAAGATAAAATAAGATAAAATAAAATAAAATAAAATAAAACGAAACGAAACGAAACGAAACGAAACGAAACGAAATAAATAACCCATGAATAACTAAATCCATGAATGCTGAATTTGTTAAAGTCAAGGGCCACCTATATTACTACCATGGGATGAACAATTAGGAAATTAATTGTTTTGTGGGTTGTTGTTCTTTTAAAATATAGTCTTTCCTTTTTTGTGTCAGCTGTGTTTAAGGTGAATCTCATTACCTGTTTGCTCTTGTTCATGTTCTTGTTTAAATTTTGTCCTGCACTTCAGAGTTTCCTAGCGTAGGTGACACTGGTCTACCACATAGACTTTTTGTTGTTTATCTGTTTTCTCCCTCCCCTTGGTGCATGTGTCACAAACCTGGAAACGCTGTGTGTATGAAGGGAGCAGCAAGCCTACCTGAATGTCCATACCGCATACACAAATCCATACCAAGCAGCTGTTTTCTTTAAACTTCAGTCCAGCAAAATAGATGGCCTGGCAATTCTGCCATTAAAAACTACTAAATTTTGGGGCAGATTTCTCTAAGCTGGTATCATTCAGACAAACCGGACTACCATTCCCAGAATCACCATGGCAATCTAGGTTCAGGAAGGCTTCTTAAGAGTACCACAAAACTCATCATTTTTGCTGCAACAGGACTAACACAGTTACCTGCCTAGAAGACAAAGACACAGGCACTTCGCAAATTACTTCAGAATCCAGACTTTCTTTGTACAGAATACATTTAGGAAAGGAACCACAGCAAAATGAGCCAACTATTCAAAATATTTGTAAGAACACTGTTACTAAAATATTGGGATAGACATCTTTGCTTACTATTTCCTCATTTGTGAGAATGAACAATTCCAAAAGTTTTCTTTCCTGGACAAAATTACAAGAGTTGTTACATACTTTTTTGCATGTATTTGGTATGTGTTGTCATGCACTTTTATTACCTGTATTTGTGGGGGGGAAAATAACGAAAAGTTTAAAAAATACCCAAATAAAATAAAGGTGGTTGGGTTTTGGTTTTTATGTTTAATTTATTCTTGTTCATTAAGAATCCTCGCAATTTATTCTAGTCCAAGATTACAAAATTTACAAGTATTTGCAAAGAAGCCCAAACTGGGGAAAAAATAGAAAATATATTAAAAACTAAAAGGCTAGCATCTCCTATTAAACATATTACTTGTTTCCTTAGCTACCCAGAAATAATAATTCACTTGTACCACCCAAGGAATTAAGTTAACACCTTTCCAGGAAGTGTTCTATTAATACACTTGTTGCACAAGTGCAAATATTTATTTATTTTGGGAGGTCAATAAAAGCCCTAAGTTTAAGCTAGTCAAGCCAAAGTTTATTTTAATTTTTGAAGAGAAAAAAAAACACCTTAGTATACTGCAAGCTGTGTTTATATTTCTCAGGCATGAGAACCTGTGTGCCATGTTAATGTCTTAATGCTAATGCTCAACACTGCACAGTCATACCACATCTCCCAAGATCTTTGTGTGCAGCCTGCAACTAAGAGCGTGCGTTGTTGCAAAGTTAATGGATTTTCTGTGGCTACAGGACTTGTTTGTGAATCACAGAACTCTTGCAGAACTGTTTGAACTCTAATAATTGGTGCTTTGAGGATTATTCCCACAGTGAAAACAGGAAGCCATGTTGCAATGTCGGCTCTTGGCTGTTTGGAACACATGGGGCAATACCTGGGCTGGGCTGGAACACCTCCTACTGCAATGTGAAATTGTTGGGAAGGATTGCAATGAAGAGCATTGCTAACATCATAATCATCATCGCCATCCCTATCTGTATGGGCTCCCAGATTACTAATGCACACATACACAAAGAGCTACACTGCCTATTACACCCATTAAGCCACCATATAGTGAGAGCATATTTGCATGCCACTGAGGAGCTCTGAAACAGCTAGCTATTGTCTTCCATCCTATACTGATTACATGATCTGCAATCTAGCTGGCATAAACTAGTCTGTAAACATCGTGCCTGGGGAAAAAAGGAGATTCTCACTTAACACTTAGAAACACCACCAACTTAAAACTTCTGGCAAGAGAAATAAAGCTAAAATGGAATCAGCTTAAAGAATATGAGAGCAGCCATGCTGAAACAAGACCAAAGGCCTAATTCACCCTGCCTTCTCCTTCCACAGTATGCCAAATCTGTTGCCTGTAGGAAGCCCAAAAGAAGATTCTGAGCCCAAACACATCATCTTGTTCATGCTCCCAAGTAACTGTTATGATGGTACAAGTTGCATCTGGAACTAAAGGGCCACTGATATGTCCTTCATAAGATATACGCACAAGTAAAATCTAAACCCACCATACACTAAAGATGTACAAATAGGCTATTTTCCACAGGACAAGCAAAACATGCTCATACCTAATAGAAGTCATGCCAGCTGTACAACAAAACTGCATTTTAACTCGGCTCAAGTTTTACCAATCACCACCAGGGTTTTTCCAACAAATCTTCTACACACAATCACAGTTCTCACTCCCAGATTAAAAATATGAAGCCCTGTGATCATCTCTCAAAGTACAAACAGAGAGACACTTGGAACTGTGGGCAGCTCACAGTCTAAAGTTGAAATAAACAAAACAAAACAAAACAAAAGGAAACAGTTTAAAAATTATTTCTGGCATTTAAAAGATGCCACAAACACCTTTTAAATTGTTTTAAAAGATGCCAGAAAGGTCTTTTCCAATAATATAATGAGAGCTAAACTCTTCATATGTTTTCTTCTGTTTTCTCTAGCATCAATATTTAATGACAATTGTTTCATTTATCAAGAAAATCATCAAACTAAACAAACCTTAACTGAATTAACCTTGCATATGAATAAAACCCCCTTGAGTGCCATTTTTGGTGGAAAGGCAGGATATAAACTAAAGGCAAAAAAACCTTCTAAGGAAGGAATCTCGTTACTGTTATAATACATACATCTGTTGGGAATAAACACAAGGCCCAAAGTGTTCCCTCTCATGTAAGAAAGAAGTAGGAAAGACTCTTCTAAATGTGTTGTCATTTCTGACTTATGGCAACCCAAAGGTGAACTTATAATGGGGTTTTCTGGGGGTTAAAAGTGTGTGATGCATTCAAGGTCCCCCAGTGGATTTTCACAGCCAAGTGGGGAATCAAATCCTGGTCTCCAGGATTGTAGTCCAATGCTCAAACCACTACACCATGTAGACCGTGGAACTGCCATCTTCATCTGCCTCAGCCAGCATAACCATTGATGAGGGATGATGGCAGCTACAGTTCAAGAAATTCTGAAAGGCCACACATTTTCCCATCCCTGCTCAAGCTTGAATGCAGCAAAGTATCTCCACAGCAACTATGTAGCTATGGGCACGGGAGTGATTAGGATACTGCCCCCAAGTAAGTCTTCTGCCCTCCTCAATAACATTTTCCTTCAGTCCCCAAATTTCCAGTACTGCAGAGCATGAGACATCAAAAAACCATTTATAGCTTCCACTCTTGTATATGCTAGGTTCATATTCCCCTGATAACTTTGCCTGTTCCCTTTACTTTGGATTCCTAAATCAGATTACTTAACACTCATCTGAAGTTTCAAGTTACTGCAACACTAGAAATTTGGACACTGAAAAAAAAAAGCTTAACAGGGGAGGTGGTGCAAGTCTCATAGGCCCCTTATTTTGCCCCCTGCCATAGCTACGTTCCTGATCCACAGCCTGAAGCCTGTCAGTAGGCAGGCCAGAGATGTACACACACCACAATGTATAAGTCTCTAGGGTAGTCCTAGGTAATGTGCTTCAGAGAATGTCTTTGCATCCACTAGTCACGTAAACTGACCACAACCTGTTTTGTCTTCTAGCCCCAGATCTTCATGTCCTGGCACCCAACTACCGGCTACAGTTAATTTTGGAGTCTGGCCACGGCATTCTCTGACCAATAGATGGGAGAGGTGGGCATGTAACTTCAAAGGCTGTACTGCTGCAGAAACGTCAAAACAGCAGCGGGCCACTAACTCTTTCAAGAGAAGGTGAGACCAAAAGCTAACACCCAGAGCTCTTTCATTAGCCTATAGCACCCAAAACTGGCCTTGCTGGCTAGATGATTCTTGGGGTTGTCACTCAAAGAAGAAAACTTTTCCGAGCTCTGCTAACACCCTGCTTCACTGTTGGTAGAAAGATGGGCTTCTCCCATATACCTCTTTCTTTTTCTTTTTTTCTTTTTAACAGAAGAAGTTTTACTCCTTAAGAACCCATCTCTGAAACAACCCAGCAGTCTAGAAGTGACTCAAGAAAGTATCCAGCATTTTAATTAATGCCAAAGTTAATTTCCACTCTATTCATGCCCAACCTACTATAAATAGAAAGCATTACTCACAATTTCAATCTTTTTAAAAAAACAAACAAACTTATTTCTTGCAACCAGACAACCAGCTGATTGAATTATACCTCGCATTTGGGAATCTGGTGTGTTAACATTTCTCACTGCCATTTCCCCATGCTAGCACAAGTTATTTTAATGCAAGCCTAAATCGCTGAGGTTCTCAGGAAGGTTCAGGACCTGGGAAGTGAATACTTCTGTGAACGAAAGCTGGATAAAAGGTCCTGGCATGCCAGGCATGTGACCTGCCTACAGGGAGTTAAAATTCTTTTCCAATTATACTTGGGATTTGTGCAAGTACAATTCCTACCCAGTTGAAACCTTCAGAAAAATAAAGCTCACACACTACAATGCCCATACTGTGCCTGCTTAGATAGCAAGTTGATAAGCGGCTTAGCAATACAAGATTTGCATCACTTTGGAAACAAATGAATTTAAACACAAAATAAATGGTGAAACAGCACAGCAAGAGCTTTTGTCCTCAAATAAGTGAAGCGAAGGCATGATGCTACACTCACCATGCCTCTCAGCCCCTTTATTTAGCAAGAGAAAAATAGAACCAAGACTGGCACACTGCAATTGGCTTCCTCTGGCTCGCTCATCCCAAGCCTACAGTAGTTATGGCACGGAGGTGAGCTTTCAGTAAATGTACAAAACAAATGTTCAGAAATAAAAGTAATCTAGTATGCTTAAGAATTCAGGCAGGATTGACTTCACACAATATGTTGGGGTGATATGTCACTCAATAATACTTCCAGGTGCTTTTTTCTGGAGTTCTTATTATTGCATCAGGGAACTAACACATTTATTTTACTTAAGTAGTTGCCCAAGATTGTTAAATTAAGTGAATGTTTTTACTTTATAAGCACATTCTCTAAAACAGAAGTTTGGACAAGTGATCTTGGCACAAACAACAATGTCAAAAAGCCGTTCTAATTTGCTGTTCTTCCATAAGAAAATACAGTGTCTTCCATGGAAAGCAAAGAACTTCTGTTCCCTTACAAGAGCTCAGAAATGCTGGTTTTTGGATTACAACAACAGAATCCCTGATCAGCATGGGAGATACCAGGAGCTGTCATCCAAAAAGTAACTTTTCTAAGCTCTTACCCTTACAAACCATCCTTCGCCTACTTCAAAGTGCCTTCAAAGAGGTTCCTTCCAGCCTCTTAGGTCTTTTCACAATCTTTTTATTCAGAATCTGAATTACATTTCCAGGCTGAAGAGATGGAGAAGCTGTAAAGAAATCACCACACATGTCAGAAAGAGCAGCTGCGTTTACCAAGATTTTACATCTGGCCCCCAGAGTAACTGACTGGCATGTTCACAATAGGAAGCACAGAAGAAATTTGTGCCAATACAAGTCTTTTTCTTCCTCTCTGCACTTTTTCTTCCTTTCCTTACTTGCATTAAGGCCAAACAAACAATCAGACCATCAGTGCCCCACAGGGGATACTGACCATCCATCCTATTATCCTAATCCCATCCCACTCATCCGCCCCCAGCTTTTCCTTTATCCCTTACAGTATAATAGAAACCCATGTACTGGAGGCACTGGCAAAGTGATGTGACTATGTTACCTGCTATTAGCTAGTCATAGAAGAAAAAGAAAGTCTTTATTTGTCAACCTACTTTTTCAACCCCTTCACCTCAAAACCTACTTTTGCCTTTGAAAAACAAGGCCAGACTTACCTCACTTGGCCCCTGCTAGCATTCAACACTCCTCAATTCCTCTCCTATCCTGGACTAATCACTTGTTCCCATTCTGCCCATCTGATGCAGACAGTTAAGCCCCCTTGGAAGAAGTTGCATCATTGCCTTGCACTGTTTGTACAAAACCCAGCACACTCCAGACACCCAATTAATGCTCAGTAGCAGCAGCAGACATCCATGTGCAAAACAGCTAGGTTTCACACACATGTTGCCAAGCTGCACCCCTTGTAGCACAAAGAAGGATTTCAACTTCTTCCTACTGTTTAGTTAGCTTCTAATGAAGAAGTCTTTGAACATGGTAGCAGTAAGAAGGCTCTTCATGACAAGAAAGGAACTTCCTATTTTTACATGGATTATAGAGCACTAACATGTTAACTACAGCTTTCCCAACACCCTCATATTTTCCTGGGATAGTGTGGAGCAAAGTTAGGTTTATGGGGTAACAGAAGTCATACATTCCAGAACAAGGCTATAAGGGCTGACTGCACCATGTGTAAAACTGTTTTCCTTAATTTCAGATCCAAGAAAATTAATCTCGCTATCAAAAGTTTTTTTTTTCCTTAAGATGTTTCTATTTTTTATCCATTCTCTGTCACTGGATGACAAAGGTTTCCTTCTAATCCACATTCCTTAGGCATGCCTCAACTCGTTCCTCTGAGCCACCCTTTTCTGACAAAGACGTTAGCAAAGGATTTTAGTGTTTCCTTATTTAATGAGACACAAACATATATGTTACACTATCATACCATGCTATGCTATAATATATTAACAGTTCATTTTTGCAACACCATTCTCCTGTGATTTTTATGGACACCATCCTCCATCACGATCCACTGTAGCACCTCAACTGTTCATGTTCTTGATTCCAGCAAAGCTGGGCTAAGTATGCTCAATATACAGTATAAGTTACTGTACAGCCATTGCTTCTGAATACACACAATTATTTGCACACAGCATGAAAATTTAAGGTTGACTTCACTGGGGAAAAAAACCATATTTTGCCTAGGATTAACATAGTGACAACTGGGGTCAAATATTTCCATGGTTAATTAGAAGTCTCCCTTGGACAGCTAGGGGCATGGAAGGGGTGAGGAGGTTCCCAATTAAGTCCAAAAGCCTTCTAGCCACTGCAAGCGACAGGACAATATTTGGCAGACTGCCCCTGGCACCAGTGACTCTCAGAAGTATATCTACCAAGGCCAGCAGAAGTCTGGTGCCTATATTTGTTCTGCTGTTTGGCTGCTGTAGATTAGGCGCTTTTGCACTGCATGGGAAACACTCGATACCAGAAAGTGAGACAAAAACTGTCTGACACTGATTTTCTGTAGTGACAGCTTGATATACCAGAAACATTGCATCCTGCTCCTGACAAAAAGAGAAAACCAAGGAAAATAGGCAGTACAGTCCTCCCTCCACATTTGCAGGTTTGACCTTCAAGAACTTGATTATTCCTGAGGACCCGCTTGCCCTCTCCCCCTCCCATTCCCCTGCCTTTCTTCCAGGCTTCCTTCCATGGTACTGGGCAAAAGGCAAGGGGCAGTCCTGCACATGTGCCTTCTCTGATCATATTTGTGTCCCCTCCCATTCATTTCCTATCATTCAAGTGCCTAGAAGGCAGCATGTCCAGGAGAAATGCAAGTGAACGGGAGAGAAGGTGCACACACATGCCTTCTCTGGGCACGTGGCCGCCCCCTCCCATACATTTGTCTATTGCTTGGGTGCCTGGAAGGAAGGCAGCACAGGCAAAATGCAAGCAAATAGCGGGGGGCCCTGGAAGAGAATGGGACGAGGAGTGCTCACTTGCGCAGGGGGGAGTTGTCAGGGTTTTTGTTTGTTTACCTTTGTGAGAGTTATATGCCCCAAACCCTCACAAAAGTTGAGGAGCCACTGTAGTTTGCTTCAAAGTAGGTACATAATAGTTTGATTCAAAGCCCTAACATTAAGCATGGCAATCCTACAGAGAGTGAACCTGAACCTCCGAGTATCTTCTGATGTAACTCCAGCAGCATCCTGGTCCACATCCAGGCAAGAGGGCAGTAAGCACTACCATGGCTTTGAATTCTTTCTCCATCACACAAGCTCTGAATCTCTTGAGACCCAGAAGCATTCAGGGTAATCCACAAGTCATTCTCTGGCTTCACCTGCATCACTTTCCAACTTCTTTGCCCAGTGGAGTCCTAACTGTCAGGCCACTGACTACATAGCCTTTGGGATACCTCCTAAAGTTACAGGTCTAAGACTCTCTGCTTCTGCAGTACCATTCCACCACGCGGATGACAGTCATTTTCTGTGCAGCAGCTATGCCATAGTATTTCTGCACCAGTCATATTGTTACATCAGCTGTATCAGCATAGCACCGTGGTCAGTTTATGATATTTCATTTCAATAGTTCACAATGAAGGTGAACACCAGCAGAAAATTAAAGCAATCAGAGGCAATTCCAATAAAAAAGGACAGTCCAGAAAAACTAGGGATCTACTCCTACTACAGAAAGACTCTGACAGAGGAAACCTTTACTTGGTAGCAGCCACAAAAGGAATAATTATATATACAATCCAGCTGCCTGCCTTTGAGATCCATACAGTTTATACACTTGTCAAATGATCTGTTCTTAGAAGGGTTTTTATAGCATTGCTATCTAAACAGACACCTAGAAGATTTTAAAAGCAGACTACATGTGTCTCACCTCATATTTTACACCTTCTAGTGTCCGATAGGAAAAATGCTAGCAGTTTCAACCCACAACAAAACCCATCAGCTTCAGAAGTCAAGCTAACCCTTAGTGCAGGTGAAACATAAGAGAAATTCTGATATCTAAGCAGGTATTATACCACTGAAGCTACAACCTAACCATAGCTTAAGATCCTAGCTAATCCTGGAGATGATAAACCATGAATTCCAGCTCAGATCTACCAGGCAGTGATGGTTAGAGATTCTGTGATTTAATCATGGCTCAGGTTAAGAAACAAGTGAAGGAACTCTATGTATTAATCAGCTTTAGATCATCCAAATAAGGTCACTAAACAGATACACAGATGTAGACACATATACTTCAGTAGAAATATTGGGGGAGACTGTTCTCAAGTACCAAAATATGTATAATGTTAACATGGATGGTTCTCTGGAAGTCGTAACTTCTGTTTTTTCTTTAATTTCAGCTTGTTTCTGTTCTACCATGCCCCCAAAAACTGGAGCTCAAGGTGGCTAATAGTAAAATGAAGTACAACAATACAAAAAATACAGCAAGTACAGTTAAAAAGCACAGAACAAATTAAAACTTAAAACAGCTTTAAAAACAGCATTAATTGGGGGGAGTACCTGCTCTGATTAAAAGCCAATTTTTGTAGCAACTCAATGTAATTGCCTGAATAAAAGTGTACTTTCCCCCCTCCAGCCTCCAATTAATCAATACGACAATTTAATTAAAATGAACGAAACTGAAACTAGAGGTTCAAAAGGGGCAGGCAAACAGAACAGAAAATGTTCTCGGTCACATTAGGAAAAATAAAATAATCTCAGATTACTAACGTAAAAGAAAAACTGGTGCAAGAAGATGGGAATTAAAGCCTGACAACTTCTGGAGGGCCATCTTTGATGTGGGCTCCTGCATGGCAGGGGGTTGGACTGGATGGCCCCTGTGGTTTCTTCCAACTCTATGGTTCTACGATTCTACAAGAAGTAAGCAGAATTCTGCAGCCTGGTGCCCTCCCATGGACATTGCTGGCTGGGGATGATGACCGTTCTAATTTAACAGATCAAAATAGCATAAAGTTAGGTAAGGTTGAACTAACCGCAAAATTGATGTTGTTGTTATTGCGTGCCTTCAAGTCATTTCCAACTTGTGGCGACCCTAAGATGAACCTATCACTGGGTTTTTCCGGGTCTGAGAGCGTGTGACATGCCCAAAGCCAGCCAGTGGGTTTCCATGGTCAAGCAGGGAATTGAATTGTAGTGCAGCGCTCAAACCACTATACCACACTGCCTCTCAATAAAATACAAATAGACATTCTTCTCCTACATATACATTACCTTAATATTGGACAGCAGTTATACAAAATGAAGCTCACAGCAGCTGAACCTTCAACTTTGGTTCAACACCATTTTATTTCAGTTGTTAAGAATATTTGTCTGAGACCCTGTAGTTCCTTGGTTGACCCTACTGAGAACTGCAATAGATAGTCTGAAAGAGTATCCTGTCAAAGGCATTTCCTGGCCTATTATGCAAAAGCTCTTTCAATGTATTTTTAACCTATAGGAAACAAAGGAAATTCTTCTGCTGCAGAATGAAACAGGACTCACTTTTCAGTATTAAAGGATGGAAACAAAGCACTGGGGACACAGAAATGTAAAGGCACCCACGCAGTTGGACTTACACTACTTAGTACCTAGCAACACTAGTTAAGTGCTCTCAAGTGAGCATTAAGAGAACAAGCCTTAAAAAGAGATGATCTCGCTTTCCCAGGTGGCACTTCTTTCTATCTCTGTGCCCTACATGTTTTGCATCTTTGTGGAATAAACAGCTGTGATGCAACTGTTTCATGGGAAGGAGAGAATTAATACTAACTGGACATGTGTATAGCATTAAAAGCCCTTCAAGTAATGGTTTTTAGAGAGAGATGGGGGGGGAGAGAGAAAGTTTTAAAAAAACCTAAGGATTATTATTTGAACAGCAAGTTGTTGTTGTTTTTTAATGGCAAGACTATGTATACAATTGGTCTGATGGATCGGTCCTTTTAACAGGTCAAGTGAGATTAAACTGTTGAATTATAACTGTGGAGACAAGAGTTCAAATCCCACTCAGCACTGGAAGAAGTTAGTGCCGGAGGTCACTTTTGTCCGTGAACTGTTTGCCCATTTTGGTGACTCAGCAATCAATCTGGCAAATTTTTTTTTATTTATTTATTTTGAAAGACTGTCTTCCACCTCTTCTCCCAGAATGGGACCCAAAGTGGTTTCCAAAAATAAGTTAAAAACATTTAAATCATTTAAAACAATTAAAAACATTAAAAACATATAAAATTATGTTTGTCCAACAACTACCTTTTTTACCCACTTCTCTGTTCTTTTATTTGTGTATAATTAAAACTGGAAAAGAGTCAGCATGGTGCAGTTGTTTGAGTGCTAGACTACCACCCCGAAGACCAGGGTTCCATTCCCTGCACAGCCAGAGCTTGATTCTCCACTAGACCCTGGGAACATCACACTCTTCATCCCCCAGGAAAACCTGTGATAGGTTCACCTTAGTGCCCCCGAAGGCATACAACAACAAATGTATTGTGGATATTCCTACAGTCTAGAGTTTATACTTGACTTTCTGCCTCTCTCTGACCAAGGCCCTTTTCGCACAGCATTTTCCACACGAAAGGGTCCCTCAAGCGTTGCGCAAATGTGAGGAGCAGTCCACACGACGCATTCAAATTTGTGCGACGCTCCAGGGCCTGACACGGACCACACATGCATTTTTTCATTTTCGGCTTTAAGCCAAAAATGGTGCACAGCCGCATGTTGCTCCGGGGCCCCGCGCGCACTTACTGTGTGTGCGGAGCCTCGGGAGCCGGGCCAGTCGTGCTTCCTGTCTCAATGCAGCCTGGGAAGGTCCCAGGCTGCACTGTGAAAGGAAGAGGCGGGGCTCTCGCACGAGCAGGCAACTCATGCGGAGCTGGACGCGAGAGCGTCTCACAAGAGGCTGCTCGCGTAAGCACCGCACTCCAGCACTGAGAAAAGGTGAGTTGCGGAAAGGGTCCAAGCCATGTAGAGCTTGTTTTAGACAGCTCTCATGGTATAATGGTTTGATGCTAGACTATGATCCTAGAGACAAGGGCTCAATTTCCTGCTTGGCCATGGAAACCCACTGGGTGATTTTGGGCATGTCACACATTTCCAGCCCCCAAGGAAACTCCATGATAGGTTCACCTTAGGGTCGCTATAAGTCAGAAATGACTTGAAAGCACAGAACAACAACAAAACTGGAAAACCTCAGACTGTGAATAAATCATGGCAAACAACAAAACAACACATGGCAAATTTTCACTTGTTGAATGGACTGGCAAATGAAATCAAAAAGCTGGGGCAAGCCCAGTAAAGTTCACTGAGTGCCCTGGGCCAACAGATGAGGAAAGAAGTAACACACATGCCAACCGCAATCCTTAGAAAAAGTCACATGCACTCATACACATAAAGGGAAGTCAGGAAATCTGCCCTGAGTGGTATCACTGATAAAACAAACATATTTCATCACAGCACTCACTTAAATGGTACAGTAGTGCAGAAGTTAGAGTTATTTTTACTACTGGGAGCCTTTCACGAACGTTTTTGGTTCACACCTGCACATTCCAACCAAAGTCAAGAAAGGATCTGTGTGTTTCTCTTATGTAGAATGTAGAACAGACATCCAACATATGCATTGTACATACCAGTCTCTAATAACTTCAGAACTTAACTTTCAAAGCCTTACAACTAGCTTTACACTTTGAGAATCACCCAAGGCAGTCTACAAACTCCATCTCAGTGTGGAAGAAGCTTTTAGTGGCTCCTCATGGTAGCTATAGCAACTACTCATTCATACGGAGTAGAAAATTAGGATCATCTGCTTCAAAAAAAGCCAGGATATTTTAAAAAAATGCTTTCAAGTTGGTTTCATATCCCAGAGCATTTCACAGCAGGTAGCCCATACATTCAGGGAGCCACCATGATGAAGTGCTTTGAGTGTTAGAGTATGACTCTTGAGACCAGGGTCTTCATCTCTGCTCGGGCATGGAAATCCACTAGGTGATCTTGGGCAAGTCACACTCTCTCAGCCTCAGAAGATGGCAAAGGCAACCCCCCGACCAAATCTTGCCAAGACAATGCCATGACAGGTTTACCCTAGGGTTGCTGGAAGTCAGAAATGACTTGAATGCACCCAGCAACAAGAAGCCACACTTTCACAGCCTGGAAAAAGTACAAGTTCTGGTTAATAAGAGACTGTCCATCAGTTCATTCTTCTACTGAACATGGCTGATAAAAGAGTAATGGTTTCAGTTTTTAAGAGATCATTAGCATGAAACCATAACATGTCTATTTTTATTGAATAGAAATTCCATTTTTAAAAATTCATTTTAAGGAATGTTATAACAGGCATATAAAAACAGTAAAAATTATTCATTTTTTTAAACAATCAGAGATGATGGAAGTTGTCATCTAACACCATCTGGGGGGGCACAACTTCCTACACTCCAAATTAAACAAAGGCAGATTCTTTTCCTGTCCAAACCAATATATACATATACATGGTTTAAATATGGACATTTAGGGATGGCAAAGCAGCAATAAAGCCATAGAATTGCCCCAAAAATCCTTCAAGTAGTTCTTTGAAAGTGCACATTCAGTTCATACACAAAACTTTTTTTTCTATCAGCAACCACATCTCATTAACTCTCTCGGTCTTAAGACAACAGCCAGCCAATTGTTAAAGTCTTCACCCAGATTAATGGGAGAAACCAAGAAAAAAAAATAGCTAGGCCCAGATGGTGCAGGTCAGGGGGGCTAGGTCTGCAATAAAGTTTAGACAGTCTTCTAAAACATGGACATTTGAGCAACACATACTGCAGATTAGCAACTGCAAATGCAGAACCTGAGGGTGATGGTTTATTAGAGCTAATTAGGCTAGAGTGGTCTTCAGCATATCTCACGAAAATAGGTACTGAATATGCAGAAAGGAAAGGAAAGGAAAGGAAAGGAAAGGAAAGGAAAGGAAAGGAAAGGAAAGGAAGTTAGTTATCATCTACAAGCATTAAGGCCACCCCTTCAGACAACCCAACAGATATTTTTCCAAAGCAAAGCCTCCAGGAGAATATGCCAATATACACTTAACACAAAAATTAAAATTTTCCAAGAGGAAGTATGTTTGCTTAAACAACAGTATCTTTTTCAAATTAGTGATTCCAGCAGAGGTTATGCTTCTTTGAATACTTCTGAAAAGAGCAGGTTTCAAAGGGTTGTGTATTTTGGCATATCATAAAAAAAGTTGAAAGCAAATAACAGCATCACCTGTTTAATTTTTCCACAAAACAGTATAAAGACTGATTTAGTCATTCACAGCTGATTCTTCCGGTCTCTACATTCTTAAAGCATTTCAACCTTGTGCAACAGTAACACAACAGCATCTGCATTCCAGAGTTCCCAAGAGAACCCCTTGTGCGAAACAAGCTTGTCTGAGGACACAGATACACTGCAATGCCCTCCCACACAAATCCTGTCTGTGTGCATTTGTGCAGACATGCAATTTAACTGGACTTGGGGGTGGTAATCTCATTACCTTCATCTTTCTCTACCATACTTGTGGAAGTGTCTCTTCTTCCTCTGATCAATGGTTCTGAGACAAAATGCAGGAACCTTCTAATGATCATACACATCTTGGGAAGCCTTCCCCACCTTTATGCCCTCTAAAAGTTTTGAGCTGAATTCTGTATCATGCTGGATAAGCATGTTTGTGGTGGGAAAAGCTTGTGGTTGTAATCTTGAGGATTTTCATTTGAGGAAGACTGAATTGGAATTTCTGGATAGAGCTGTTGGCTTAAAAATCCTTCCCATTTTGAACTGACACAGGCTTGAAAAGCATTTCCAGAGTGAAAACTAGAGAAGGCTCTTGCATCTTTAATGGTTGTATAGATTTCAGTAGGTGTTGCTTGTCAACCAACCATGCAACAAGCAACACTTACCGAAATTCCACGAAACCATTAAAAGCATTTTTCACTTTGGCAATGCTAACCTGAAATGAGCTCAACCACCAGCACATTTACTTTTTCTGTTTATTTGTTTGTTTTGGAATAGTATTTGGTTTTCACTGTTCTTAGAGCCATGACAAACTAATCTCTGAACTCAGGTAAGATTATTACAAAGAAGTCTGAGAACTCTCAGCAGGAGCTGGTATCAGCCATTTATAGAAAGAACATACCACAGTTAACAGGAATCTAGATAGTTACCTTATACCCAATCAGAGCATTGGTCTATCTAAGTCTATATTGCCAACACTGAGTGGCAGCAGCTCTCTCAGCTCCTCCTAGCCTTTACTAGAGACATAGGAACTGAATCTGTAACCTTCTCTACGCACAGCAGCACATATCCTACTCCTGCTGTAACCATCTATTTATTATCTACAAAGGCAATAATAATGAATGGTAAAACCCACCATTCCTCTCCACTTCCAAAGCAGTTTCTTTCCAGTTCTTAAATACTATTCTCCGTTACTGTTGGTCCTACAATGTCCAATAACTATGGACTTGAGGAACACAAGTGTCTAGAATGCTAGTGTTTGTACAGCAGTTTTTGAAATTTATAGTCTTCCTTTCTGATCCCAAGAGAATAGATACAACATGATTGAAATGTAAAACTTTGGTTAGAAATAACAACCTAAGAAACCACTGCCAAAAAAGGCAATTTTTCTTGGCTATGGATTAAAAATGAATCTTAACACCAATGTGATTATCAAGCTGCTGGCGTGCTTCTAAATGATACTTGCTATGTCCAAAAGCAACGAACGTGATTAGCATGAGCCCATAAAGAGTTCACTTTTTTTTCCAGACCACTGCCTTATTACAAACTCATCAGGCAAAGTGTAGCATTAGGAAACCTTCTGATGTTCAGCTGGGAGGTCAACTCAAACAGAGAGCATGAAAAAAAACCTATTGTAGCAGAGAGGAATCCCTCCTGCTGGAAGCATACACACCCAGCAGAAAGTTAACTTACTGCTGCTAGGGCAAGCCTTGATAAATTAGGGGAGGCTCCCCTAATACAAATAGCAGAATGAAATAAACCAAATGTTCTTCAGCCCAAATCACTATATGATTTTTTTTTAAAAAAAATACAATTAGGTCAAGTATGTGCCCTTCAATTAGGGAAAGAAATTAACTTCTGGATGCAAGATGAACAGTTGATTCAGTGGGAAAGTATCAGGAATCACTAAAAGAAAGATTATAATTGCTAAAGACATGCATATTACATTAAAAATCCACTGGAGACAAGACTTACTTATATTTCTAGCACATTTATAGAGGCATATTCTAATTTATGTTACAGCTGCAATCTAATGAATGTACATTGGGAAGTTCACACAGAAATAAACCCTATGGCTGGATCCAAAAAGAAACCCTTCCAAAAACATTAGAAGTACCAAGGTGCCACAGATGAAAAGTCCAGTTAGTCCATACTCTGTTCAAATAGGGGCCAATCAGTCATCTGTGGGAAGTTCACAAACAGGACATGAGCACGACTGCATCTTCCATCCCATGCACTCCACTAACTGATATGCAAAGGCATATTGCTTCTCATACTGAAGGGAATACATAGTCACCCTAGCTAGTAGCCCCCAATGGGCCTAGCCTCCACGAATTTACCTAATTTCTTTTTTTAAATCCATCCAAATTGGCAGCCATCAGTACAACTTGGGGCTGTGGATCCCACAGTTTTGCTTCCTCTAGCCTAGAGCATCTTTGGATATGCACAGATTGCTGATTTGAATTATAACTTCACAATGCGGCAAAGGCAGACCTTAGATGTGTTCTCTTTCTGCACTAAAACTCCCAGACTCCAGTAGCTACTTGTTATACTAGGGGATTCTGAGAGTTGCAATCCAAAAAAGGGGAACACTTCTAAGCTCAAATGTGGCATCAAAAGGTCTCCTAATCCTCAAAAGTAGCTTTGGAGAACAGCTGAGTAGGGGGTATGATAAGGGAAGAAGTATATGAAGGCCTGAATCCTATTGTTAGTCCCAACTACAGTAAACTCACTGAAATTAACCGGTTTCATCTACAGGTTGAGTTACCATTCAACAAGTGATTCAAAAGGTCTACTCGAGTTAGGACTAAGCAACAGTTCACAGGTGAAAGCCCCAATATGAATGCAGAATGCTTTCAGGCAGCTTGCGGATCCTGGTCAATGTTTCTTAAGAGGCAAGCAGAAAGGTAGCTAAATGATGCAGATCTTTCTAACCTGAGGAGCAACGTTTTTCACAACTTCTAGAAAATTTACGAAGCATGAGGTACAGTGATAAAAAAAATTATTTGGAAGAATGAGTTACTACAAATCGCACTTAACAGACTTATTTCAGTCTCACTCTTAGAAAAAGATAGGATATAACTGTAATAAAAATAAATAACTGTATAGAGCAACTTTTTAAGTGAGTTAAGCACATATCTTGGATGTTGTTCTCAAGTGTGTTCTCAATCAGTTTCTCTACAGTGAGCTAAAGTAGCCAACTTAGGCCACAAATCACCCCCTCACTACACTGCAGACCCAAGCAAAATACAAGAATACATGATGATAGTGTAATCTCTGGTTATGTAAAACCTTAAGGTATGTGTACCAGGCAGAAGCTGTTACAGTAGTGGTGGCTTGTGCACAACCAACAGGCTATGCAGTGTCTCAGAAATGTCAGGGGTTTCTTGGTGTTTGGCTGACCATACTGGTGCCAAGCCTAGGGAACAGAGCCACAGATGGTATGTGATGCTTCCAACTTCTCCTTTAAAACACATGAATGGAATAGCCAGCCATTAAAGCAAAGACTTCCCTTCAAAAAAAAAAAAATAGACAGCTCTAAAAACACCTTCCTCATTAGTTTGAACTGATATAGTCTCAAAATGTGCATGAGCAAAATATCAATTTTGCATGAGCAAAATATCAATTTAAATATAAGATCGTAATCACTACATCCTCACAATCAGCCACTGCTGTCCAAGTGCACTCCCAAGATCTGTTTACCAAAAACAGATTATTTAAAAAACTTCTCAGTAACATTAGCTATTCACAGAGAATAAGCTTGACCAAATTCAGTCCATTATTCACAATATGAAAGGCATCTTATAAACTGAAACTGGATTATTTAGGAGCTTATGCATTACCCTCCTTTCCTAGGCTATGCATAACCAGGAAACATGACTACTGGCAAGAGGGACCAAACAAGGGATAAAGTTCAGTACAGCACAAATGAGATAAAAAGCTACACAGGTCAAAAACATTCTTTCCTAAAAGATGTTTTAACTCCTTTGATTTTCAAGCATTTGAGCTATGACAAGATGTTTAAAAAAAAGGCTGGTAAAGGGGATGACAGAGAATGCCCTGCTCAATGAACACAAACAGATGTACCTCCCTAACCTTGTTCCAACAAAGTTTTCCACTAACAACTTTAAAAACAAACTAACATACCCAAAATAATCAGTTACAAGTAGCTGTAGGGCCCATATTTGTTTGCCATAAATGGAAGGGGGCACCATATTAACTATCAATTTAAAGCAGTTATTCTGCATATTGGAATGTCTAATTACTGTTAAATCATGTGGAAGAGGAGGCCATTAACATCACAGTTATTTTGCAGCTCAGTTATTTCTTGTTGTTCTCTGCCTTCAAATTCTTTTCAACTTACAGCGACCCTAAGCTGAACCTATCACAGAGTTTTCTTGGCAAGATTTCTTTAGAGCAGTGGTTCTCAAGCTGTGGGTCTCCAGATGTTCTTGGACTTCAGCTCCCAGAAGCCCTGAGCATTGACTATAATGGCTGGGGCTTTTGGGAGCTGAAGTCCACAAACATCTGAGGACCCACAGGTTGAGAACCACTGCTTTAGAGGGTGTTTACTTTTGCCTTCCTCTGAGGCTGAGAGAATGTGACTCGCCCAAGGTCAGCCAGTGGGTTTCCATAGAGTCCTAGTCCAACATTCAAACCACTAAAACATGCCGGCTCTCCTGTTACTTAACTATTCTGAACGACCCATTTCACAAACCACCTACTGCATGGACACTCTGAAACAAAACTCCAGAGAAGGAAAAGTATTTCTCAGGAAATAAGAAGAGTGCCCTAAAGCACGTCTGGCATTATACATCTGGACTCTTCCTGCCTTCCAACACAAAGCACGCTCTCATCTAAACAATCTCAGACCTCAAAAAGATAATCTGACAGGAATGTCTGAGCACGCAGATGCTCTCAAATGTGTAACATACATCCAGGAGATAGTTGGCTTGTCTCTCTCAAGAAAATAAGTGGAGTCTAAAAGTTGAAGCGCTACTTATGACAACTTTCTATGTATATTATTTGTTCTTAAGTATGTTCTATCCAGGTCAAACTGACCTCCTCCCAACTGAAGTGTGCACAGAGTCTAAAGTTCCAGTGTTAAGCTGTATTAATTTCTCTCTCTGTACAAATAAGATTTGTTGACAACAGAACAGCTGTTTGGGGAGATGGGAGATCTACTCTCTCCAGCATCAGACCACCATTTTATACATATTAGGATGGTAGGACCATGGGGAGGCCCTTCAACTCTTTTTTCAGGGACAGCCACACTCCTCTTTGGTCTATGCTGTGCTCCTGAACGTGCAAAGTCCTGGCCTGGCCACGCGAGAAACTTTGCCTTTGTTTACGTGAGCGCGACGGCCTGACGAGCTCCTCCGGAGGCGGCGAGGAAGCTCCCGCAGGTCGAGGAACCCCACAGCTCCGTTCTGAAGAACCCACTCGCCACGTTGGTGCCACGCCGGGGGTCTCCCAAGAACAAAGTGAGACGGAGCTCCACTTCACGTCTCCACGGCCCCGGGGTTTCACGCCAACTCGCAAAACCACCCTCACTCAGGGCCGCGGCTGAAGACCTCCGTGGAGTGGGTGCGCGCGCGCCTCCTGTCCACAGCCGGGGAACTTGGCAAAGCGCTTTTCGGGTTAGGAGGGACAACCAACTGCTGGTACGAGGAAGAGGCACGCGAACGTGCCCTTAGTGAAACAAAACAAAACAGGGGGACAGGAGCGGGAAAGACGCAGGAGGACCCAGAGGCGGGAGAACGGGCGACCAGAGGGCGGGGAGGGGCGACCCAAGGAAGCCACAGAGAGAGGGGGACAGAGTTAGCCCGGAAAGTCTGGCGAGAGGGCCCGAAGCCGCCCTGAGGAGAAAGTAAGCGCTCTGCCCCAGACCCGGGCGCGGAAGAAGAACAGAGGGGGGCCTAGCCGGCGCGTCCCTTTCTTACCCTTGGTCCACTCCACTACTTGCTTAGGGCTCCACTTGGTCACGGGCTCCATCCTCCTCTTCGCTCCGGCGCCCCGGCCCAAGGGCTCCTGCCACCCTCCTTCCCCGCCCGCCCGCCCCCCAATAATCCCGAGGAGGACAACCCGCGCGGTGGCACTGGCAGCGGCTACCGCTCGGTGCGCTTTCCTCTCTGCCCCCGACGGGCGCCCATCGGAGCAGGCGGCCACCGAGCCTCCCGCCCTCGCAGGCAGGCGAGCAGCGCGCCCGCCCGCCCGCCCGGCGCCGTCCCGCCCCCCGCCCGGCCTGGCCCGGCCCCGCCCCTCCGGCTCCACCTCCACGTGCTCCGAGGAGCGCCCGCGCGCCGGCCGGCCCCCGCGCCCGCTGCGGGGAGGGTAGCCCGAGGCGCCGCGGCGCCCTCGTCGCCCAGCGCCGCTGTGCCCCCTGCAGGAGAGCGCGAAGGCCGTTGGCGTGGCTTCCGCCCTCAAGAAGGAGCCATTTCCGCACTAGGCTGTGACAGTGCTGTTATTCCACTTTGGACATCCTCAGAGGCCCCTCCCTAAGCTGCAAACCCCAGGATTCCGTAGGAGGGTGAAAGTGGGATAATAGCACTATCACAGGCTAGTGCGGAAATGGCCTTATCATCTCTAGAGCTGCGGATCAGTATTGGCCTGAGAAATCCTTTAAGGCAGAGCTTTCCAAACTTTTCATTGTTGGTGACACACTTTTTAGACATGCATCATTTCGCGACATAGTAATTCACTTTTACTAGGAAATTGGAGGTTAAACTAACCCCTTATAAGAGATCTGGGCACATACATAAATGGCAATAATGAAATGTATGGGGACACAACATATCTCATGAAAATCTTTCATTTATAGTTTTAAAAATATATGATTTATTTATAACACATTCATTTCCAAGGTTGGGTGGGGGGCTCGTTCTCAGTCCAGGGAGGTGACACACCTACACCCTTCAGGCGACACACTAATGTGCCACAAAACGCCTTTTGGAAAGCCCTGCCTTAAGGGGTTCCCCACTCCTGTCACCATCCTTGGCAAGAGAGTTTTGAAAGCAGTTTGGAAATGGAGGGGTTGGGTAAGAGGGGTCAGTGGTGTCCCTGAAACTGCTCTTGGCTTCAGCCAAACAAGAGCAAATTCACACACATCAGACCGCAATTAGAATTAGCTATTGGCTAGCAAAGACAATTTTGCTCTGGCCTGGTAATATTTTCTTTTTCAACAGAAGAGACACAGGTGGCTCAAAAATAGTTTCACAAGTTTTAGGGCATTTCCACACTACTGTGCTATCATTCCACTTTCAACATCCTGTGGAATTTTGGAGTTTGGAGTTTACTGAGGCCAAAGAGCTCTCTGGCTGAGAATTCTAAATGCCCCTCCTTAAACTGTGAATCCCTAGATTCCATAGTATGTTGAAAGTGGAATAATAGCAGTCTAAAAATGTAGCACAGAAAGGCCTATATTTGTAGAGGCCTGTACTGTACTTTAGCAGCCATGAGGAGTATGTTACTTTTCAAGATGTTAGACTGCACAGTCTCATACCACTGACTATTGCAGTTGAGGCTGCTGGGAGTCAGAGTCCAGAATCAGGAGAGTACACAGGTTTCCTACCTTAAATTTATGGTTTATACGGGCATTTGGAGTTCCAGATTTTCAGCTGGATGGCCATCTGTTGGGAATGCTTTGATGGGTGTTCCTGCATAGCAGGGGGTTGGACTCAATGGCCCCTGAGATCTCTTCCAATTCTGTGATTCTAGTCCTTCCTTCTCCACTTTTAATGCCAATTCTGTGTACTGACAGTGCCATTCCAGGTCTACTTTTCCTCTGGAAACCTAAGACAACAGGCACAGCTGCTCAGATATTGCCAAACCTCAGGTTGTTGTATAACCATTCCTTTGTGCTTTTGTTTATCATTCACCAATATAATCTATATGCTGGCAGTTCTCTCTCTCACTCTTTTGTGTATCACATTTTCTTCTATTTATTAGTCATGGCATCTGTTCTCTTAACTGCTTTGATCTATTTGCTGGCTTTAATTAAACTCAGTTGACACCCATTTCTTCATCAACAGACTTATTTCAATGTGGATCCGCATGTAGTGGGTAGACTTTTACCATAGTCGCCCTGCCTACTGTCCATAAATTCTCTCTTCTACAACCACATAACAAGAGCTAGGTATCCTGCTGCCAGCAATAGCTGCTTAAGCAAAATTCAGAAGGAATTGATTAAAAAAAAATAACTTGGAAGGTCAAACCAAAGTTAGGGAAAAAAGCAGTATCATTTGAGTGTAGGAAACTGGTTTTTGCTAATTTGGGAAAACACACACAATAAAAACATCAAGAGAAATTGACAACCAGTGAGACATTCATAATGCATGATCAATGCATTGTATTGTTAATATATGTATTTGAATAGAAAGAGCAGGCAATCTCACCACTTTCTCTAAAAAAAATATTGGTACAATGGGGAGCTGCAATGGATGGTTACCATACAATACTTCTAAACTTGAAGACAGTTTGGAAACTGAAGTTAAAGAGAATGTTGTGGTCTGCCTTTTGACCTGAGAGGACTGACTACACACAAACATAGGATGCCTTTTACAAGCATCAAACCGTGCACAGTTTTAGGTGCTAATTATAACTTACAAAGCTGTAAATAACTTATGCCCTATATAATCTTAGGGTGACTGTTTATGCCAATATCCTACTGACAAAACATCCAAGAAGAGCTTACTTCATGACACAGTGTCTGTTATAGCCTCCATTCTCTAGAATTTCTTCCTCAGAGAGGCCTGCAAAAGTCTGGACAATTCAGACCATCTACAGAATTTTATTCCGCAAATGATGTCTAGAAACCCTCAGTGCTGTTTTGTTCTCAAATGGCACTTTTAAATTTTAGGGCATTGCCATTTATAGTCTGTATTAATTTTGGGAAACCACTTCCATTTGTATTTACATACTCTTAAACACTTCACAGATGAAAACTGGAATACGTGTGGCCAAACAGCATCAGAGTTTGGCCAAGGAACGTCAAGATGGCGGAAGTTTTTAATACGAACACTCAGGCTAGGAAAGGCTGCCACAGTTTGCTATTGTCTGAGAGAGAAAGGCAAGATTCTTGCCTCTCCCTTCCCTTCCCTTTGGCTGAGTTAACTAAGTGCAAACTATTTTTGCATTTTGAACTCAATTTGCAGCAATTAACATAAACTGAAGAAAAAGAGGGAAAGTATGAGACGGAAAGAGGAACTGGGACATTTTAAAAGCAGCTGAAAAAGTGGGTTGACAGAGGATTAACTGGGATTATCTCTACAAAATCAGGATAGTTTTGTAAATAACTTTACAACTTTTGGAAATGGAACTAAGGCCATTTCCACACTAGACTATTATAGCGCTATCAAGGCCCCTCCCTAAACTGCACACCCTAAGATTCCATAGGATCTTGAAAGTAGAGTAATATCACTATCAACAGTCTAATGCAGAAATGGTTTAACAGCTCGCTCGCTCTCTCATACACACACACACACAAATATATACACAAAACGTTCAGCAGAAGGTCTTATACTTATTCAAAAACTGTATTCAGTGTTGATGAAAAGAACTGTCAAATCATGCAACTCCTGTGAAAGAAGAGAGGATATCCACATGCATGTTCACTCCACTGCTCACCTAGGAATCATTGTAAGGTGGCCATGCATCCTGCTTTACAGTGTACAATCCTCTGTTTGAAGGAAGAGGTCTCACATTCACTTTTCACCCTGGAGGCCCAGAACAGGGACATAAATCACTTGGTCACAATCTTCCTGACTGTGCTGAAATGTATTACCATCCCACTCAAGCAGCAGCCATTATTTATCCATTTGTGTCTGTCCATGTAAATCAACCAGCTGCTGTAGGCTATATTTCAGAGAAAGGCAATGATGAACCACCTCTGAGTATTCCTTGCCTTAAAAAAAGAAAAAAGAAAAAAACAACTTACAGAATTGCATGGTGTTGCCGTTAAGTCGACAGGCAGCTTAAAGGCACATACATGTATCATTGTCATTATCATCAATTTCTTACCCACCTTTCCCTATGGATTGGGGTGGCAAACAACAGGCTAAAATACAGCAACAGTTAAAAACATGAACATCAATTAAAAATACATAATCAATTAAAAGAGCATTGACATCAGTTTAAAAAACGTGTATTTTGAAAAGCAATACATTCATAATTTAAAAACTTATAGTTTACAAACCATCTGGTTAGACTTTCTGGAAGAGATTTGTCTTTAATGCTGTTTTAAACTCAGTGTTCCCTGCTGTCAAATCTCTTCTGGCAGGTCATTCCACAAACTGTGGGTAGCTGAAGAAAAAATCTTCTGGTTAACAGCTACCAGTTTAGAATAAATCAACTACACCATGGCAGTGAGAAGTACTACTTGCAACTGAATTCCTATGGAGCAGAGGTTCTCCATTTGGTTGATCAATGGAGAGGGTGTGAAACAGCCAAGAATCTCTGTACATGTCAAGCATATCTGCATTTAGCTCTGTTCTTGACTCCCACCACCACTACTGCTAAGGACAGAGATCAAGGGTATTTGGATTAGGCACATATCATCACAGAAGTTAACAAGCCCTCTGGCATAACAATTGTATTTCCAAAATAAAGCACTAGTTCAGTCTCCTCATTTTTCCCTAAAAATTTGCCAGTTACAAGGTCCCTTATGAATGCTCTGTCATTAGATTCATGATTTTCATAATACCACACTGGTTATGATGATGCTGAAATGTTATTCAAACGTGAGTTATATATATGTTTTGATCTGCAGTACCAAAAGAAAAAGATTTATTACACTCTGCTGAACTTTCCAGCAATTTTCAATGATCTGTAGGGAAAGAAAAGTCTGAGAATCACTACTGTGCAGGGAAGAAAGGTTTATTAGGTGCTGATAAGACTGAGTAAGCAGTCCTATCTATATCTACCCAGAAACAAGCCTCACTGAGTTTAGTGGCACTTACTCCCAGGTAAATACATTCAAGATTCTAGCCTAAATGTGGAAAAGCCTTCTGTACAGCTTTCCACTGCATTCTTCTGTGCAGATGTGCTGTACGGTGTATGTTTATTCAGAAGTAAATCCCACCATGGATCAATGGGATCTAAGTCCGTGAAAGTGTGTACAGGATTGCAACCTCAGATACTATTAAACATCCACATTAGGTCAGAGGTGGGCAACTTGCAGTGCTTCAAATGTTGGATTGCATTTGGCTGTGTTAGCTAGAAATGATGGGAGAGGCAGTCCAGCAATATCTGGAACACCACAAGTTGCCTTGGGTAATGATACCATAGATACTTGTTTAGGCGTGCTTCTTTTAAAATGTGGGGAATAAGAACTAAGTGTGGAAAATACATTCTGGTCTCTTTTAATCAATAAAAGCATGTCAACCAGTGCTTTCTCTAAATCTAAAACCAAAACCTGGCATATCCTTCAAATACCTCAGGCCTCATTTCTTGTTGACATATTTTATTGCCAACAGGTAGACTAACATAACTGAATTATTGCCAAGGAAGGTAGAACACTACGTGCCTCCCCTTCCTCTTTAAATTGCATCTACTAGAGTCTAGGAATTGTTTGCTAACTTCTCATTTACCAAAAATGCTTGTGTAAAGAAAGTTTGTATATCTATGGCCCTTCTTACACACTGGGGCCAAATCTGATTAAAGGTAAAAATCTTCTTTTAGGGGCAGGGTGGGGCAGTACTATGGAATGCACATTAAACCACTGTAAGCTCCCTACATCTTTGTCTAGTTTAGAATGCTCATTATTTACAAAAGTATTTAATGCAAATAGTTACCTCAATAAACATACAAGCCAGTTTTGAAAACATACCAATAATACCAAAACTCTGTAGGTAGGGTTCTCAGATTCAAAAGCATATTAAACCGTTAAAAAAAAATACCTCCCAGTGTAGGAAACAACAAGGTCACTATGCCTTCTACTATCAGCATTCTCTTCTATTGCTTTTTGTGTGGCATATCTGGTGAGACCTCCTGAATTATAGCCAGTTGCAGCTGGTGGGTTCAATGGCAGTGGAGTGGTGAATCCATTCTGAGTTTCAATCCAATTTAAATCAACCCAAGGTGCTGGACCTGCTGTGTTGGGGATAAGATTCAGTGACTTGGATAGCACATTTAGAGTTAGAACTATAACCCAGAGCATATTCACTGAACCATGGACACCACCACAGATTACCACTTATTACAGTAGGTTGGGAAGTGGGAGGTGGGGACTATTTGTTGAATGTTTGTTTATTAAATTTACATGAATGTAAATGCATTCTACAGCTCCTCCACAAATATTCTCCAGGCAGATGACTGAGCAGAGCATTGATACTGTTTTCCAACTCTGAATCTAATAGCTTAGGGCTACCACTTTACGCTAGTCCATCATGAGAAATGTGCTCCAGTGTTGTGAGAAAGATAGTAGTAAAAGCACTGGGCCCAGGGGGAATGGTTTCAAACATGCCCTCAGCAATGAAGCTCCTTTGCACCCAGTATTCTCTCTCAGGTTGACCAGCCCTACAGGGTTGTTGAAGGAATAACATTGGAGGAGAGAAAGAACCAGGCAACTTACCTTGAGATCCTTGAAGGAAAGATGAGGTGATAACTAAATTTTAAAATGGCTGTATAAATCTCAACCACCCCTTCATGGAGGAAACTGCCTACTCTTTCTCTGTAGAATTCACTATATTTTTCTTATTCTCACCAAGTTTATTTTAGGCACATACCAGTATTTAACTAAGTCTGATTTTATTATTTGGTATGTTTTGACAGCTTACATACTTAACCACAGCATTCTGCGCTGGCTTCAAATGCTGGCAGATGTGCATCAAAAATATTTCTTACATAACTATTATTCTTATATAAGTATAATCAACATCTTTGGATGAGACTCAGATGGTTTTTGTGTGATTGCTATGGGTTTTGGAGAACTATAAGTAGTTCATTAGAAGATCCCAACCCTGACCCTGACCGTCTCTTTCTGACTATAGTATAAGCCCACTTTTGGAAAGGAGAAAACATTGTGCTCAGAGTAGGTAGGCCTTGTGAAAAGGAATCCTAGTTTCCTACCCCACTCAGACTATTCCAAATGAATTCAGTAAGAGCAGAAATGCATTAAATACAAATATAATCTCACCCAAATTAGCTCCTTTCCATTTGCATTTATTCCACAGAAAAGGATAAATGGAAGCCTTATTCTGAGAGGGATGTGACAGAGAAATGTAGTGACTCATAGTGAGTCAGAAGTAAAACTCACGTTAGACCTTAGGTGGCCCTCAGTTCCTGGCTGCTGCACTCAGGTAGCATCTTCCACTCATACAATGAGTCACATTCATCTTCTGGGTCAGGACGGGAAACTTTTAGACCTCCAGATATTGTTGGACTACAGAGCTCATTAGCTCTAGGTAGTATAGCCTAGGCTAATAATGGGGGCTAATGGAGGGTTCAGTCCAGCACCATATAGAGCTTAGATTTTTTTTTTTAACTAGAATTTCCAGAATTTACCAGTCAAGTTAGCCACTAACCATGCTGCCTCTGAGATTCTGAAAGTAGCCATTTAAAAAAAGTAATTTTTTCAGGTTCCGATGGGGGGCACAATTCACTTGCCCTAATTCTAGGTAATGCATCAGGTAATTGTATATTCACATTGCAAATGGACTGGGGAAATAACATCAGCAAAAAAACCACCACATCTGCTGTTTTCAGCCTGGGAAGAGAGAGGAAGAAGTTCAAGTCAAAATGTATGGGAAAATGTAGAAACAATGAAAGAGATGTCAAGAACATCCGTGGAAATATTGCCGTAGTCCACACTAATCAGGGACTGTGCTGGTGAAATTGTCTATATTCCAGCCACACACAGGAGGAGCCAATGAAATCACAGTGACTAAGACAAGCCCCTCCATTGTCATACGCATAAAACAATGCCAGAGCGCCTCACTTCATCATCCCTCATGGAATGGCAAGCAACTTCTTCACTAATGTCAGTTCCCAAGCATCCCTGCCATCACGGTTCAGCCCTCACAACCACTGTTTTGGATCAAAACGCACATAAAGGGAGAGTAGAAGAAGATGTACATCACAACACCCACATAACTGCCTAGCCAGTGGCCTGCAGAAAATACAAACAGTCCATTTGGGACAAAGGGTCGAGACCCAGCTAGTCTAACTTGGGAAGTTTCCCCTCCCCACTTTAAGTGATTTATTCTTATTACCCATTATAGTCAGCAGCAGCTGGTGGCTTTGATGCCAGTGGGGATATGAATCCATGACATGTTTCAGCCTAAACTTTAAAAGTGCCATCCAAGGTGCTGGTCCTAACCTGTGGATAGAGTTCAGCATCTTTAATGCTTTTGTAAAGTCTGGAATAAACCCTGGAATGAATTCACCATCTCATTGACATGAAAGCTACCAGCTTCCCCTGATTATAGTGTTTGATTATAGTGTTGTCATTACTCATTTAACTTGTTTAATCAGTTATTGAAGTGTTTATTGATTTTGTTATGTTATTTAGGACTGAAAAGAAAATAGCATAAAACTTTGGGGGAAATCCTGTCAAAACACCACTAAAATGCCTTTGAATGACTTTGAATAATAACTTTTAAATCTAACTAGGAAGATGTTACTCAGTGACTCGACTTCAGTCCCACTAAATATATTACTTTGAAATATAATGCCATTATACTTTCATCATTCTCTCCCTTCAAACGGTTGGAATTAATAATGTCTAATTATTCAGATCCAAATTATGTGAAGGATTTTATTCCTCCATACAAACCAGAAGATTTTGAGATCTTCTGGGCAGGCCTTTCTTTCAGCCCCATCACCCTCACAGGTGCCTCAGATGGGAATGGCGGAGAGCTTTTCATGTTGTGATCTATGTTCAAAAGCAAGTTAGAGTCCTACACTCAGTTAGATAAATGGGGAACTCTGGCCAGGCCCACCAGATCTGATCAGACAGAGCTGAGAACCAGTACAGGATTGTTGTTGTTGTAGTAGTTGCCGCTGCTGCTGCTGCGCTGTTGCTGATTGTTGTTATGTTCCTTCAAGTTGTTTCTGACTTTTGGTGATCCTACAGTATATCTGCCATGTGGCTTTATTGACAAGATTTTTTCAGAGGGGTTTTGTTTTTGCCTTCCTCTGAGAGTGAGAGAGAGAGAGAGAGAGAGAGGGGTGTAAACTGCCCAAGATCACCCTGTAGTTTTCAATGGCTGAGCAGAGATTTGAACCCTGCTTGTAGCCCAATGCTCAAAACACTATATCACATTGGCTACATTCTTAAAATGAAAAGAGACACTATATATAAACAGCATCACAAGTGCACGTTCAAATGAACTGGTAAGAGCCCAGTAAGTTTAACAAGCCTGGTGCAAAAATTGGACTCATATTCTGCATTACACATTGGTATGATCTGTCCACTGCAATATGCCAAAGTGTGTTGGTTAGCAAGAATTAAGGAAAAATCAGCCTGACTCCAAGGGGCTAGGAATGCCTGTTGATAATTCATTTCTTTTTAAAACTTTTCCTGGCATGGTTTATGTGATCTCACTCCTCTATCTTTGCCTACCATTTACTCTTCTATCCTGTACAGATGTGCCTTGAAAAAAGTGGTATAAAGAAATCTACATAAGTAAGTATTACATTTTAATTGTACTGAGCTACTTTGGGAGAGCTTTTCTGCCTGAAAAAATGGCTTAAAATATAATTCAATAAGTGCATCCAAATATTCTTATCATAAGCAACCTTTTGTAATAAACAGGTCATGCTTTCAGGACTGCTGTGTTATCTAGTTCCGGTAGCCCCAACACAATAAGCCATGCCAGATACTAGAGACAAGCAAGTGTTCAGATGTAAATTCATTCAGAGAAAGAGTTAAGAAAAACAAAACAAAAATTTTGCAACAGGAAGGGTAGTGCTATCTTCTCCCTTTCTTAGATCTTACTGTTTGCTCCTTTGATGGCTGCCTCTGCAGTCTGCTCTAAAATAGATCTCACACAGAAGTTAAATATTTCTCATTAAGATTAACAAAATTCCTTCAGGAGGACCAATGAATCTGCTGTAGATTCCTTGACTGGCAATGTTGGGACTAGATGGTCCTTAGGATACCTCCCAGCTCCGTGATTCTTTGATCTTATTGCAGTGGAGTGTAAATTTCATACACTCCATCCAACATGAAAAATTCAGATTTTAAGCCTAATGAGCTGCAAACACTGGCAACATATCAGTGACATAATTAAATGTCAATTGTTATTGTCCGAGAGTGGTCAAACATTTTATATTCCTTATTTACTAAATGCAGTTCTGCTGCCATCCTGCCCACACCGGCCATGATCGCAGGATATTCACTTAACAGAATAAATCTGTTAAACGCTTGCAATCGTGAGATGCTCCCATCCTTACCTGCCATGCAGAAGGGCAGGACGCACGATGAAGGCACTTCCTTTCCCAGCACAACATGGGAAAGAGCCCAGCTGCGCTGTGGAAGGCAAGCACATGTTGCAGGAAGCCACCCAGGTGTGGAGGGAAGCATTCCCATCATGCTCCCTTCCCAGCAAAGGCACTGCTGGGATTGCAACAAGAGGATGATGGGGTCAGGTAACTTACGGAAATGGTCTGAAACTGTCATACATTGGACATATTATGAGAGGATATGGTTCACTAGAAAAAACTTTTTTTTTTTTGGCATGCCTAACGTTCTAAGAGATGGGATGTTACAAAGCAGCTTATAGCATCAGGCTCCTTATGAGTAAACAAAAGTGCATGTTTGCATACCCTTGGACACATCTGACTGAGCAACCTCAGAGTGTTGTCAAGATGGCAAAAGTTATTGATAAGAAAGAACAAATAAATGAGCAGCAGTTTGCTTTCGCCTAAACCTACTGGGAAGGGCAAGATTTTGCCTCTTCTTCTCCTGTCCCCCAGTGAGTTCATTGAATACAAACTACTTTTTCACTTTGCACTCGGCAGAGATTGAAGAAAGCTGAGGATAAAAGAGGAAAGTGGGAGGAGGAGAAAGAAACTGGGACATTTTAAAAGCAGCTGAAAAAATGGGACAGGAGACGATTGGTTGGAACTCTCCCTGGTGAATTGGAACACATACAGGGCATGCCTTTGTAGGTTGCATTGCAATATCATAATATGCATATATGTAGGTTGAGTAAGTGGATACAGGTAGACATGTGTTGTTGCTGTTACTTACTGCTGTCAAGTCAACTTTGACTTTTGGTGACCCTTTGAATGAGAGAGACTTCCAAGTCACCCTGTCATCAACAACTCTGCTCAGATCTTGCAAACTCAGAGGCGTGGCTCCCTTGACTGAGTCTACTCACCTGCAATGCAGTCTTCGTCTTTTCCTACTGCATTCCACTTTGCCAAGCATTAATGTGAAGTTTTATAAAAGACTCTTAATTTAATTGTTTTACACTGCTATTACTTTTTCTGTTTATGCTTCCTGCTATTATGGTGTGTGGTAGTTATATATAAATGGGAATAACTTTCATTTTATCTGTTGGTCACACAATGCTTCTGCCTTCCTTAATAGCTTTTCCTGACTTCTAAGGAAGTATAATTCATTCTCTTTCTTTTTCTCTCTGAATCTGTTAGATTCTGGAAGAGTGAATTCTCAGGAGGACTGAGTGAGCATTTTCTCCTGGTTACATGAATTGGCACTTTTAAGCAACAATCTGGATTTTTCCAAAGGAGGACAAAACTTGTCAATGGAAATCTTAAGGTCAATGAGAACTGCAAAAGTATATTTTTAACAAGAACATGCAAAACATATTAAAAGGAAGGAGCAAATATCTGATATAATCTTTTCTCCAAATTTGCCTGATCTTCCAAAAATAGATTGAGTGATTCCCTCTGGGATAATAATATTCTTAACAGAAATCTGGCAACTCACATTCTCCCAAACAGAAGCTACCTATATAAAAATCTGCAATTCCCTAAAGTTTTTAATAAGAAGATGCCTATATTTTCTTTCTAGTTTTGAGGGACTATTTCAGTTTTGAAAATATAATTGGGAGGGATTGGCAGTTGTCAAAGAGTCCACACCAGACTTGGCAAGAATTAGAAACTTCCACAAGAACCAAGTGCGTGCCAGGAGCTTTGCTGTCCCTTCATGCAGAAACTACTTTGGTGACCTCTTCCTTGCCTAGCATTGTATTAGAAAGAAACACAAATAACGGCTTCATAATGGGAAAGCCAACAGCCAGAATTAGAGCAAAAACATCCAATGTATTTTGTTTATGCTGGAGGCCATAAGGAGACAACAGGGTCTGAAGTCTTTAGCTCTTTTGTGGTGTAATCCACCACTAGTGTGTATTATGATAGCACAGACCAGACAATACACTTTCATTCTTACTTTCAGAGCAGTGACAGGCACCGTTGTTTTAATATTTAGTGCTTCCTCAGGGATGGTGTCCCTCAGGGATTAAGAAAGCAATGACAACCCTGAGGCAAAGATCAAAGTTTGTAGTATTCTTCTATGGAGGAAATGCATGAGATGGGAGTCTTTCTTGACACGAAATGGAACAGGAAAGCTACTAATCACAACTCATTCTGTGCATACACTGGAACTCATAGAAATACTGTAAACAAACAAACAAAAAGTTGGCTCTATCCAAAGACTGGCAACGTTAGTGATGGTGCTAACATATCAAGGTTAAATCATAAAAGGCATCTAATCTGTTGATCTTAAAACACTAAGTAATTTCATTTGTTAGCTGATTTATTGATAAATACATTAAACCATTACATACTGAAACTGTGTATTTCAGTTCTGGGCAATGAAATCTGGGGCATATCCAAAGGAGGTTCATGAGTCTGGAAACCAATTCCTAAAACAGAGAGGGAAACTTCCAGCTCATAAGCCTAATTTGGCCTGTGAAACCTCACTAGTGAGTGTCCAAGGATGTCCCTTTTGAAACCCCCAAGGGGCCCCAGATGTACACCCTACTCATGTTCCCAGTTGGCAACAAGAAAGTAGAGGCTATGACCTGTCCAGCATAACAACTGAGAAGGCCAATGGCACATGGAGAATACCTGCTATTATCTCCAATCTCACTCAGGACTAGAGGAATGAGGATCTGGTCTCTGGCTCAAAACCACTTCCATGCCCCACTCTATAAGTATAGAATGGTTAATTTGTAAAAGAGAAGAACAACTGTGACATGTTAGCCATCTCAGAATATCAGAAGTTTTTCACATAGAAATTAGAACAGACTTTTGCTCTGTTGCTTCCAAGGACAAGATTAAAATCAATGAGTGGAAGCAGCAGGAAAACAAATTTCAGGTAAACACAAGGAGAAATTGCCTGACAGTAAGCTGTTCAAGTCAGGAAGAGATTGCCCCAAGAGTTAGTAGGCTGTCCTTCACAAGTGGTATTTCAGCAGAAGTAGATAGCCAGTTGTTGCATCCTGCTCTGAACAGGATGACTTCCAAAATATATTCAAACTCTGTAATTCTATGGTTCTTTGATTCTGATATCTTCAATACTGGGGTACTATTCTAAGGATTACAACTAGGGAACCGAAATTAAACTACTAGAATAAAATAACTGAATCAATGATTACTTTGTAAATTTACACTTGTGTAAATTCCACCAGTTCAACGCGTACATCACATTTATCACAAAAGCTTAGTATTATTAGCTGTAAGTCAAGCTCCAGCTCTGATCCATTCTTCCTCTGACCTCAGGGGAGGTTTTGACCTTTGAGCATAAATCCCTTGTGAAGAGTAAAAAATAATGAGATAGTTCACAATTGCTATAGATCTAAATGTTTTAGTCTCTCAAAAGTAGGGAACTATCAAGTCCCTATTGTAAATATTGTGTTTGATTTCTGAGAGAGGAAAAGCCCCAGAGAAAAATATATCTCAGAGGCTTCACAGCTGCCTCTTTCTTTCAAAATCATTGGACTGGAAAATCCATTTATAAAATCTTTTCAGAAAATCCTAGAGTTGTTGTGTACAACATATACACTTTAACTGCTGTGGCATACATCTGGTGAAGAACACTGTATTTGTGCAGAATATAATTATTTTGTGAAGGCAGTTAGAGATGTGTTACTTGCTTGGTAACACTTGGAATGGTCTAGAATGTCATTGTTAAATATTTGTGTTGAACAATAAAGGCTTATAACTAGGCTAGCCTAGTGACATCTTGTTTTGGAATAATCACCCTTTAATTATTAATCTCCTCTCCTCCTGCTTCACACTCCTATGTAGGTTAAGTTATGGTAATAGCTTTGATTGGGCATATGGTAACCCAATATGACTTCTGCCATCCCTAAAATCATATATATGAAGTTTTAAATACAGAAATGGATTTAACAAATCATTTTCGCTTAAATAAAAGCTAGGGGAGAAAATTGTAACCATGGCATACACAGGGGTGGGGGCAAGATTGAATGTTTTTCTTCTGCACCATGATCCAAATGATTCCCATTTCTGGAAGCTGTTGTTATTCTTAGAAGATTCTGGAAGATTCTGTTTGTCTAAAGCTTGGCCACAGAATCACAGAGCTAGAAGAGACTGCAAGGGCCATCTAGTCCAACTCTCTGTCATGCAGGAATACACAACTAAAGCACTTCTGGAAAGTGCCCATCCACTTGTAACAGCTCTTACAGCCAAGGAATTCTTGCTAATATTTAGGTGGAATCTCTTTTCTTGCAGTTTGAATCCAGTGATCAATGTTATAGTCTGAAGCAACAAAAAGACAAGCTCACTCCATTTTCTACATGACACCACTTCATGTATATCACATCACCTCGCAATCTTCATTTCTCCAAGTGAAGCATACTCAGCTCCCTAAGCTTGTCATATCTTTTACTACCTTCACAACCTTCCTGTGGACACATTCTGGTTTGTCAATATCCTTCTTGAACTGTGTTATTCAGAAATGGACACAATGTTCCAGGTGAGATCTGACCAAAGCAGGAGTGGCGCCATGACTTTCCCTCCATCTGGACTTTATACTCTTGTTGATTCAGCCTAGAATTGTATTGGCATTTTTGGACACCATATTGCACCCTTGACTTTGTTGGCCATGTTCAATTTTTCAACTACAACTCCTAGAATCTTCAAACCAGCCAGAATCCTTGAGCCAGCATGGCTATTAACTATTCTGAGATCTTCTAACCCATGTCCCATAACTTTTTCAAGCTCTACTATTGGCAACAATTGAAGCTTCTCTCCACAAGGCTTAACAGTTTTGATGGGAAGTAAATTCCATTCAGACAGTGGGAAGAAGTATTAACACCTCCCCTTCATATACATCAGAGACCCAGTCATAATTCATGTCTTTTATTTAAATGGAAGCAAATGCATTCCTGAACCATGGTTCTAGTCCTATCTCATGCCCAGTCCTAATGCACCACCTGATTTATAGCTCTCATTTGAATGAAAAAAAATGCATATATGCCTTTGATATCAGGTCTAATTTGGCCATTAATGCTATTGCTAATATGTAACAAGTTCTGTGTGACGACAGTTCGCTCAACTGACCAAAAGTACATGGCCTGTAACATTAAACTACTATAGGAGGTGAGCCAAGAGCTCCCAATATACAAGAACTTGCTTATTTCATTGCCAGCTGGGTTTCAGGGGGTGTGACACTTTGCTCAAGCATTAAACAAATAAGAGCCTCACCAGCAGTTTTGCTGAAGGCAGTTTTGCCAGATGGTGTTTAATTATGCTGTTTTCAATTGCAGACTCCTCCTGCACTTGTCTTCTTGTCTGCTGCCTTAATGTAAAGCACGGTAAATTACTTAACCATTGAGTAAAACAGAACAATTGCATAAAGAGTTATGGCTTTATGACTTTAACATGAGTACAGCTTTTCGCAAATCATTTAAAAATGTTGACCCAATATAGAAAAAAGTCAAATTTTAATATATTTCATCCATTAAACATACACATCGAAAACATAAATGCAAAAGCACAAGGATATTAACATGACTGTTAGGGATCAGGATAACATCCTTTCATACATAGTCACGTATATTGATTATCATCTATAATGAGTGTGTCTCCCAGTCATTCATTGACAGGACAGTTCTAAAGCTGTCTGCTTTTCTGTTTTACTGAATTCAACTGGGATTGTTCCCAAATAAGTGGGTGTAGAATTGCAGTCATAATTATCTTCCCTATGGCTTCCAGTCATGAACCATAAACCTTATGGCACCACTTGTAAGATCTAGTATTTTATTTCATTTGTAAATTGATATCATTGCATATTGCTGATCATGTGTGTTCATGCCTTGCCTGGGCATATGGGCTCCTTTGGTCTGCCAGTCCATTGCCAGGAACATACACATTGCAGTTTGGTACCCCTGTCAGATTTCTCTATTGAAACATAAAAAGAGATGATACACTGATTGCCTTTGACTCTTCTTGGGGTCAACCCTCCTGTAACTGTGAGAAAAAACAATATTGGGATAGTGGGAATATAAGAATCAGATACTCTCCAATCTATGCCAATTGCAGGTATGTTTTTTGTTAGTCTCTTCTGTGCAGTTTCTGCAGTTCTTTATAAGTGCCCATGGATTGTCATACATAGCTTTCCCCAACACACACCACATTTTTGTACACAACTTTCCCTAAAATCCACAGTTTTGTAGGTAACATTTTTGCAGCTTAGAAATGCATGTCAAAAGTCAGGGAAGTGTGGGATCTAAAGGATAACTCTGTACCAATGTGTATATTATGGCCAGGATCCGAACAGAATCCAGTAGAAAAAGGAGGCTGGTGATTCTTCTTTAGATTGTAGCCCTCTGTGTGCTCCTAAATCAGCCCTGGAGGACTAGGAAACCCTTGCAGTGATTTCCCCAGAGAGGCATTTTTGGGATAGAGCAGAAGCTCCAGAAGGGAGAGGAGGGAAAGGGTGTTCTGAAAGCAGTGTCAGTAGAATATTCAGTTTTGCCCTAATCCAGGACACATGGATTAAATGTAGACCAAATGGGATTCTCCAGCATCCACATGAGATAGTTATGCAGTATGATGACATTAGAGAACCATCAAGGTATAGTGGTTTGAGTGTTGGACTCTGGGAGACCAGGGTTAAATCCTTGCTCAACTACAGAACCTCTGGGTAGCCTTAGGGAAGTCACACTATCTCAGCCTAACTGGACAGCAATGGCAAACCACCTCTAAGTAAATCTTGCCAAGAAAACCCTAGAATAGGGTCTTCGTAAGTCAGAGCCAACTTGAAAGCAAATCATAATAACAGTGAAGTCTCCATACACAGTGCTGCTCTAGCCACTTAGTACTTGCCATTTGAGGGCTTTTGAACATGTTTTTAAGACCTAATTTTGCCTTCTGGCAAAAAGTATGACAGGAAGTGGCAACTTTTACATACAGATATTGTAATTGTGCCCAGCTATTATAGCACTTTTCCATCTAAGAGGACATCATTTCCCTTTAAAAATGTGCCTCACGCTCACACAAAAACAGAGAGGAAAGAAAAGGAAAAATCTAATGCAACTATAAAGGCTAATATGAAAGTTTGTTTCCACCCATTTCAGTAGGAAATGTGCCATCTGCTCAAGTGAGAGCAGATTTTGAAAGTGTGAGTGCTTCTGGAAAACCCACCCCAAGGGACTAGATAAACAGTATCCACACTTTACAAGTGTTTCCCCCCCCCAAAAAAAACCACAACTGAACACGTGCAGTGTTTGGGGAATTTCCATACTGGTTGTCATCATCAATCAGTTATGAAGTGTTTTGCCATTCTTTGTTTCACAGACAGTTCAAGGTTTTAATGGCTGGAGTACAGTCCAAAAATCCCTCATTTTCTCAGTCCAGAACTCTTTAACTTTAAATGAAGAATGCCAGATTCGTGTACCTATGGCACATTCATATTATACAATTATAGTACTATTTAACTACCATGGTTCCATCCTATGGAATCCTGGGATTAGCAGTTTAGGAAGAAGTGTTACCGCAGTTTCTAACCAGACTTGGGGGATACCAGATATCATTTTGATATCAAAAATTTGGCCTTTCTCACCTATTCCTTCCCACGTGCTTGCGAGGCCCCCGGACAAGCACGCAAACAGGCTCGGCCAATAATCGCTGTAATATTCCAAACAAATACAGGCAGGCCAGAAATAGCCAGACTGCCGCTTCAGGAGACCTCAAGGCAAGTACCCTCATTATGTATGCATGCTACTTACAAAGAACTCCCTGCCCCGAGCAGGCAGCTTGATGAGCCGAATACTCAAGCATCAAGCACTCCGCATTTGCATACTGGCTACTCTATTGACAATTCGGACTTAATCATGCTAAATTCTGACCTTTCGGAGGCTTCGTCTCCAGCCCAAAACTCATTGTTTTCCCCCAAGTACAGACTAGCTTATGGCCACATTTTCTCCTATAAAAACCCCTGACTTTGAGAGCTCCCTCGGATCGCTTCCGACTTCCATTCCACCTTACTGCCGCTTTGCTTGGCGAGCCTTCCCCTCAGTCTCACGTACTGAGAACCTTCATATCCACGAACTCTATCTTCAGACTACCCGGGCTTCAGGACAGGTGCCGTATTTCCCATACCAAAAACCTCCTCTCAAAATCCCTCTATCCAACTCCAACCTTTATTTCTCTAGTTGTCTGTGTGAGTGTGTTGCATACACTTGCTTGATTGTATTTTAATAAAAACAACAAATATTAGTTCACATCTGTTTCCTCCTTGACTCGGCCTGACCCCATAGATCTCGCTGCATTGCCCTGCCTCTCGTATTGCTAGCTTGTGCTCTTTGACTAATTTCCCCAACTTATAATTTGAAGAGCATTTAGGTGTCCCTCATGGGACCCCCAGAAATCAGGGTAACAGAAGCATTTAGAATTCTCAGCCAGAGAAGTCTAGTCCTTCACCAAATGCTAGGACTCTCTAGGACAGAAACATGGCAGCTAGAGTTGTGCAGTGTGAATGGGTCCCAGCTAAGTGAACTGTAACTTTGGTCCTTGAATTGTGAGGGTCTCTAAATAAAATCATAACCACCACCACTGCCACCTATCAGAACAATATAGTCAGCCCTCCCCATTTGCTAAGGTTAGGGGCTCAGGACCTCCACAAAAGTGGAAAAATTGCAAATATGAAAATGTATGTGTATGTGTGTGAGGGAGGGAGAGAGGGAGAAAGAGAAAGAGAGAAGGGGACTAAGGCATGGTGGGGAGAACTGACATCCAGAGTCCAAAGCAAGTCAGGGAAAGGAGAAGGAAATGGGGTGGATCAGCATGGTGGACGTATACTTTCTCTCTACCCATCTTCTTCCCTGGGTGGGAGAGAGGGAGGGTTTGCGGTGTTGAAAAATCAGGCTGTGAGCCATCCTTAACTGGCCAAGCAATGGGTAGTGGAGGAGGAGGAAGACCAGGGATGGGTTATTAAAGAGCTGCAAAGCCTAATCAGAGCCATGGAGAAGGAAGGCTTCCCCAGAAAAGGAGCACCTGAGATGGCGGGGCGGGGGTTGGAGAAACTCATAATCAAATCCATGAAAATCAAACCCCCAAATGTGGAAGGCTGACTGTATGGTTTTTGGGTAAAGCTATGCAGCATCTCAAAGTTTATCTACTTTAGGACTGGAACATGTCTTGATCTGGCCCTAAAAGGAATGAACATAGCGGAAACATCCACATATATCAGCAAACACGTCAGGGGTGTAGCTGCAGAGGAGGAGGCAAAAATGAGGATAATGTCCCCAAATTAGAATTGTGCTCCCCAAGGGACATTTTCCAGGATTTCCAGAATTACAGAGAGTGAGACACTGAAAATCATTCACACCTAGAACATTTGGTGTATTTGCATTTCCTTGGTACTTTTTCCTGCCTCTTTCCCTTGGATGCCTAAACTGTACGTCTAAATGCTCAACTGAATTTTAAGTTACTGAAAGGTTAGAGATTTGGGGACTAAAGAAAAATTTGATTGAAGCTATTCCCTTGAAACACATACATTGTTTCATCAGCCATAAGAGTCCTTTCCCAAGACCCTTGCAAACCAAGGATATATGAGGCTAGGAAGAGATCACTAACAGAATTCTCAGCACTTTGAGCAAATTGAACTTCCTAGGTATCTTTGGGGGAACTCATAATAAAGTGGCCTGAAGCTGAAAGAGATATGTGATGTATAGATCTATCCAACTCTCTTCTGGAATTACATTGTCTCAGTTCCTTGACTTCCTTCACTCCCTATTCGAGTTTTAGTAGTTCAGTGTTAAATCATCTCTGCAGAAGCTGCTAACTGGACACACAGCTCTCTCTTCCTCTGTCCTTCAGCTGCTCCTTCCATATTACTTTGTTTCCCACCCGGGCTAGTTAAGTGTTCCAATGTTTTCTTTCTGGATTCCAATTGAAAAGGAGATTTTGTGTGTCCTGAGTATTATTAATTGTCATTCCAAATGTTCTAACAGGGATCCAGTTACAATTTGAGAGATAAAAATCTCCAGCTGAAGTCTGGAGTCTTTTACACTAATGGATGTTGAGCAACTAAAACCGCCACACACATCCTGCTTAGTTTGACATGAAAGACACACATTTTGTAATGCGCATCTCATAAAAGGGAAACATACTTGTTTCCCTATATAGTTTTGAAATGAAACCATTGTTGTTCCAAGCTCTTCCCCAGAACACATCTCCTTACATTTTCAGTTGGAAAGTGAACTAACATGGCAAAGCAACTGCTAATTTTTTTTAAAAAAAAAATCAGTTTTAAAAACAGATGTAAGGCAAATCGACTCAGCTAAGGGGTGGCGTTAAGGGCTCTTTCTGCTCACAGAAGGAACTGAGATCGAGCAGAGATTTCCACTCATAGAAAGAAGAGAGGCGATGATTTAAGCAGTTGCTTCTTCTTCCTGTAACCTCCCAGAAGGTCCTTGAACCCTTGAAAGGTCCTTCAAAGCCTCAAATGCAGGCTGTCACATGATAAAGTAAGCTGTAGGAAGAAGCTGGAATTGTTTGAAATTGCTCTCCTATCCAGTAGGAGTGTCCCATAAGTAGAATTTTATTAATATGGAGGCTGAATAAAAGACTGTACATAATGAAAGATGAAACACCCTGCTGCCTGAGTAGCAGAAACAAGAAACAACTCTTCACAAAGCCAGGGAATTTAACAGGAATGTTTTGTAATCTGGAACTATATAGTCTAATGTTCTAAACAGTTTGTGCTTATACCTTACCTTCAGTGTTCCACATTTGTCTTTATGTTTCAGGGCCAAATCCAGATGGGGAGGATGGAGTAGAAATCTATAACAATAAAAGAAGGTGTGCGTGTGGCAACCATACTTCTTGGGATATCATACCAAATGCATTAAAAGTTGATGCTATGTATTTTTGTCATTGTTGTCCAAGTTGCATTGTGAAACTGCAAATCAACATTCCAAATTTGGGGGGAGGGACTTGTAAGTGGAACAAATAAAAAGGAACAGTCATTAACTCATTAGAAAATAATAGCATATGTGTTGAAATTTGACAGTGTTTTCATTGCCACCCAAAAACAAAGCCCCAATTTAAAGTCAAAATTATAAAATGGGAGCCTCCTAGAAGCAAAAAGAAAAGAATGTCATTAGTCATCAGAATTTTCTTTTAAGGGCTAGAAAATGGGGAGGGGGACCTCAAAGATTTCTGAAGAGGGGAAAGGCAGGAAAGTAGAAGAAGGCTTTGTAAGGTACTGCTGATAAGATTCATGAAGTAATACACACACACACTCACAAAAGGGGGAATAAGAGGCCCCAAGAACCTGTCTGGGGATCTTAGATGCATACTTGTGCAGGGCCAAATATATTTCAGCTAGTAAATACAAAAGAGTTCTCTTGAAGCACTCAGCTGAGATAGCTGAGGTGGGAGAAGAGCACCGCTGACTCAGGCCGTTTCCATACAACATCACTATAATGCTATAGCAGCAGGTTGTTACCAGTCCAGGAGATGTGCTTCTGCATGATGCCATCACTATCCAGCTGCTATCCCATCTCCAAGCATCATCAAATCACCACATTCTATTTCTAGGAAAAATCAGAGCCTCCTATAGGACTTCAATCCTGTCAGCCATCATTTCAGAGCATCTGGGGCTTTGTAAGCTCTCTTGACATCTGAGGTGGGACCAGTGTACCACATTGTAGTGATGGCAGAAGAGGAGTCCCCCCGCCCACATCACAGCTGCAGAAGAGGCAGTGACAGAAGAGAAACTTGTTCATTGGCCAGAAGCCAGGAGTATTCTTTGCCTAGCTGCACCAGTCACAAAAAGGGTTCCTTAGAAAAAGATACTAGCAAAGGGGCACCAACCATTTTCCCAGTCATCTGCCCCTACGGTGCCTGGTTCCAAGACATCTGCAGAGCAGACACTGATGAAGTTCCCAGCTCTGAAGAATTGTACAGATGAGCTGATGGCTGAAGGACCAGCTTCAGTTCACCTCATGGAGGACCAGTGTTCAAAGTAAAAAGGTAGGATCTGAATATCTATTTTTTTTTTTGACCCATACCTACTACTACTAAGTGCACAGGTCAAGAAAATTCAGAGCAGCAATGGGGAAAGTGTGGCCTGTGTGCCACATGTGATCCCCAGGCATATTTGTGGTCTGCAGAGTCTGAACAAATGGGAAAAATGCCTGCAAATACCATTTAATTTGTGATTTCAGGCCTAGGAGAGGCCTGTGATCTATCAAGAAGTGAGCCAGAAACGGACTTCCTTATGGGCATTTCCTAGAGGGTATTTGGAGGTAAAAAAATTAATTTAAATTTAATTTGCTGGTGTATGGACATCTGAGGTCTCCTTGGGACCAATGTGGCCCCATAACTCCTACTAGTTGTCCAACTTTCCTTGAAACCCAGATTACCAAATTGAATGAGCTTGAAAAAGTAACTTTGCTGGATAAAAATTGCCAGAAGAATCCTATCATATGAAGGAAATGCATTTTGCGTTTCTGTTGTAACTACAGAAGTAGCCCCTGCAGTCTCCCACAGACCCCAATATCAGAGAAAACCACCAGTACATAAAAAGCTTTTTTCATAGGCCCTTTCCACACAGGGTAAGTAGTACGGCACGGTGTGACCTCTGACTGAGGTCGTCCGCACCTTGGGAGCGGACTGGGTGGGCTACTTGTTGCAGTTCCGCACTTCAGTCCACTCCGGAGCGACCCAAAGTGGTCGCACAGGGTGCTTTTTAAAAACCTGTTTTTACAGGTTTTTCAAAAGCATGAAGCCACTCAAAAGCCACTCCATGCCACTCCATTCCCGCGCTCCGGTGCAGATTTGCAGGCTCGCACCAGTGCGAGCCTGCAGATCTGCCGGGGGCGGGCTTTAGGCTGGCGAGCTTCAGCGGTTGGTGGGGAGCCTCCACCAACTGGAAGCTGCCATTTTGGATGCTGGAGCAGTGTGGAGCAACGAGCTCGCACTGCTCCTCGTCAGGACAGACCGAAACGGACCCACCAAAAAGCTGGTGAGTAGCGGCAGGGAGCGTTTCCCTCGCCGCGTGCAGAAAGGGCCATAGTTACAGTGACGTGAGGGAAGCCAAATGCTCAAACTTCCTAATGTACCAAATGTAGGCAAGAACTGTAATTTGAATACTGTACAAGTAAAGAATGAAGACGAGCTAGAAGGAGAATGAAGCATTTAGTGTCTCAGAAAGGAAAATATTCTTTCTTCTTTTATTCTCCCACCCCCAGCTACACACTCATATAGTTTGACCTGAGAATTGTGGCTTGAATCCTATTGGGATTCCAACTAGAGTAGACTCATAGAATCAATGGGATTTACCTATCTCATCACATGGTTGGCTTACCATTCCACAATAGATTAGTGAGTCTGTTTCAGTTGGGACCACTAATAGGATTGAGATTATATATTTTAATCTGAAAACTCAGAAAGTATTTTTTAAAAAATACCTTGCTAAAATGTCTGTCTTGGGATCTGAATGGCTGGCTTCAATGGCTAGAGGATCCTAGGAGGAGCAGTTGTTGTTGTTTTTTAATGAATGTTGGCAAGTTTGATGCAAATACTTTAAAACAGAGAAGTACGACTTGGAGACTTCTTCCAGGTATAACTGCATCTGATGGTCCTCAAAATTCCCAGTGCTGGTACTGAATTCCTAGAAAAATAGATGTATGAGTTAATTGAAGTAGAGAAGCATCAGGCAGAAGGGGACTGCTGAACACATCCAATACCTGTTCTTTCCTTTTATGCCACTTCCTTCTAGGTGTTTTACTCTTGCCGGAGAAAACTTCCAAAAGGGTGTGAAAATTGGCCAGTCATGTTTTCATTGTATTTCTCAGTATTTTAGTTCTATCCTTGTTCCATATTGTGTTACAAGATTTTTTAAAAAAAATCCTGCATGAAAATTTGTATGTATTTTTGTGTGTTTTGTATGCATTTTTTCTTCCTGAATGGAAATTCATATATATTTTTAAGTGTGTTTGTATGTATTTTTTCTTTTTGCATTTAAGATGCACACATTTGTGGATTTTCCCAGTGATTAAAGCATATTTGTATGTAATTTTTTTCAAATATACACAGCCATAGTTTCAGGAATGTGTGGATTCCTAAGGCTAGATGACTTTTCTTTTGTTGCCAGCATGAGAGATGCTAAATGTATATTCTCACAGGAAAATGCAAATCCATTTTTTAAAAGAAAAAAGAAAGAAAAAACCATTCCTATTTATAAGCTTCACTTGACACTGGAAGGGAAATGGCTGAGCAGAAGGAAGCAATAGAGTCTTTAGCAGCACCTGACAGACTAACAATTTCACTATGGCATAAGCACCACTGACTAGAAACCACTGATTCAAATGCACAGTGTATTATCCTAGGTTGGCAAGTAGATAAATATACTCATGGTTTTGTGTATATATGTGTTTCTAACTGTAAGGAGTAAGGTTAGATGGAACAGTAATAATTACATTAAAACATAAGTGAACATAGACTAATTGCAGTGACCGCTGTTAATAATAACACAAATACCAACAAGTTAATTAATTTATCAGATTACCATCTGAAGTGAGACAGAAGTCTGTTATGCCAAATCAAGCCATGGGTAATAAAACTTAACCTTGTTGATATGCTAAAGTTCAATGGATCTACTAGAGTCTCTTTTAAAGTTCCTTTGTTAAAGTATCGTATCTGCCAACGTATAAGACACACTGGTGTATGCAGTGCACCCCATTTATATCCTGGGAAGTACTATTTGCAGGTGTATAAGGTCAGCATGTAAGACTCCCTCCATTTTCAAACACCATTTTTCAGGGGGGGGAGTGAGTCTTATATGCCAGCAAATACAGTATTGTCACTTTGGGGTCAGCAACAAAGTGAACTGGGGTGGAATTGCTCTCCCAACTTTTTTTTTTTTTTAAAACACTGCCATTCCTATGTTAGATTTGTACTTACCTCTTTGCACAGAGACTGGACTGTTTGTCCTGAGCAGAATGCAGAAGAGCATTGCTGGCAGATGGCAACATATGTCCTACTGGAAAATTTGCTGTGACTGTTAATTTGGTCCTGTAATAGTGTGCCTGTGAAGACAGGGAAACAGTTGGCATCTGGTCTGGTAGCAGAGTCATATCCTTCTGTTTATGTCTCTTTTACATGGCTTGTTGTGGCAGAGAAGTAACCGTTTTTCATTAGGAAGCTGCCTGTAAACAAGGCTAAGGCCTGGAAGAAGGAAAGGTTAATGTCTAGGATGGGTCTGAAATGGCATTGGTCTCAGAGCTCATACCCAGCCTCCAGGGCCAATCTGGTGGGTCAAATGTGAGGAGAAATGCCCTTGAAGTCTTTCCCCTTGTTCTTATCAACTTCTGCTCTGCTCCCCTCATCCATTTTACCTTTCCCTGTGCAGAAACAAGCATGGAGAAAGGGACTTGGCGTGCCCTTGAAATTATGGCTCCTCCAGGCACCAGCTGAGCTGCCGTTGTCCCAATTTGGGATGATAAGGAGTGAGTAGAAAGGACTCAACCAGCATTTAGATGGATTCTTTCTCCAGACTTCACCCAAGTCCCAAGCTAGGTTTGCTCTTTCTTTTCCTTCCCAAGTTTTAGAAGGGGAGGAAGGAACAAAGCAGAGTCAAACATGGGCCATTTCCTCACTACACTGTTATAGTGCTATTATTCCACTTTCAACATCCTATGGAATTCTGGGGCTTGTAGTTTAGGGAGGGGCATTTAGAATTCTCAGCTAGGGAGCTCTTTGGCCTCAGTAAACTACAAACCCCAGAATCCCACAGGATGTTGAAAATGGAATAATAGCACTATAACAGTGTAGTGCAGTGTAGTGCAGAGCTGGCCATGGTCTCCGGGAGGAGCGCTCCTTGACGTACACAATTGAATAGCAAAGCTAACTAAGTGTCAGCCGTAAGATCAAACATCAGATCCCTTGTTGTCTTGACTCCTGTCTTTTCTATGGAGCTTCAATAGGAGCATAACTTTGGGAAGGGACAGGCCTGACCTACTGTAAGGAAAGATTAATGATGGCTTGTATTTTCTTCTAGCTCCCATCATTATCATCATCAACAACAATAACAACAAAATAATCCTCCTCTTTATTTTGCTTTTCTTCAAAAGAAGCATGTAGTGTTCCACCTCCCCATTTTATCCTCACAGCAACCTGTTAGGTTGCTCAGGCTAAGACAGGGTTGTCCAAGATCATCCAGAAAGTTTCAGGGCTCAGCTGAATCTAGAATCTGAATCTCCCAAGTCCCTACAATAACCACTGTATCACTATCCCTGTGTCACCTGTACATGTTGACTCACTTTTAAAATTTCTATACATGGCTATGTTCCTGCAAAGTTAGAGAGAAATGCACAGCTATTCATCTGCATGAACCAGCTCTGATGTTTTCCAGCAAAGAAGATTGTAAGAAATGCTTCTGAAGCTGTGTATAATCTATTTATAGATCAGAAAACCAAAAGAATGAAAGATTGGCTAATATACTTCAAAGATGGCTTAGTTGGTGTTAGCTCTACAAGTTTACAAAAAAAGGAGAGACTGTCAAGCAGACAGTATAAAGGCAGATCACTTAACTGGAAAAAAAAATCTCCATAACTGATCTGAATTATTATATTTCTATATATGGAAATATGTCACCTCCAACTATCAGTGCCATATTCACTCATTAAGTATATCACATGCAGTTCTAACATCATTTCACTCAGTCATGAGACATACATAAGTGTAAACACATCAAAGACAGAGAGGGTTGGCAAAGGGCAAAAATCTATTGGCTTGTCACATGAAATTAAGAGGGGGAACTGCTCTTTGCATAGCTAAGCTGACATGGTGGTTTAGGGGATTAAAGCATTAGGCCATTCCACCTCAGTGCCATAGGTCAGGTCAGCTGCCATTTCTACTGTCAAGTAAAATCATCCTGGTGTGAGTTTTGTTTCTGGGAAAGAAGAAAATACTTTCATTTATTCAACTTTGTGTAAAAAAGCCAAAAAAAAAAAAATCCTCCACAAACCAAAAATTGTCATAAAAATATATGGTTTACTTGACTTACTGAACAGGTTTGGAACCTAAAATGCTAGACCATAGAATAAAACTGATCGCATTACATGAAAGACATTATCCTACAAGGTTTGTTTCTGCCAGGCCCAGTGTAATATGAAACCTCAGAACTACTGGTAGGCTGAGATAACCAGGCAGCCGTTTATCCAGTGTGTATCTTATATCGTGGTCTGGGAATCTCAGAAGGTTTTTGAAACAACTGTACATATTATAAAGATGGATTTGCAATATTAGGTGTATGTGTGCCTAGTTCTGGCTCCCTACTGAAATATCCATGGGATATACAGAGCAGCTTAGATTTCAGAACTTCATTTACTCTTTGCAAAGAAGGCCATAGCAAATATTCCAGTTGTCATTCCAAATTAGCCCTTCTTTGCATTGATTACTTTGTATGTTTGGGGAACAGAATGTCGTCTCTACTCATATGCTGATATCTCAGTTCAAACTTCAGGATCCCTAATGGAAACTGTTGGTGCAGAGAAGGAGCCAGTAAAGTTCTATGTAGAACATTAACCATAATAGACTTTTTTCCACTTATAGATGGACTCCTCCACTTGTAGGATTTTCTCTCTACAATGACTGATGGGGATGGAGGAGGAGTTTAAAAGCATGTAAATTCATTTAAAACAATTTTAATCACATGAGAAAGTGATTAAAAGCTAAAGTCTGTATTTCAGCTGGCTGATTTTTATTTTAATTTAATTACCACTCAGCATGCTGAACCTACATCATCAGAAGTAAGCTCCTCTAAGTTCAGTGGAGCTTAGGATTGCAATCAGCCCCACAAATCTAACTGTGATATTCCATTAGCAGTATATTTGGTTGGCTGAGTGTTTTTGATTTCTGAGTTTTATGATAACTTTTTTGCCACAGTGGATGTGTGCATATTTATATTTAGTTTTTGGTTATGATAGACAGAGAAAGGCAGTGCGGTATAGTGGTTTGAACATTTCGACTACCACCCTAGAAACCAGGGCTTGATCCTCCACGCAGCCAAGGAAACCCACTGGGTAACCTTGGGCACATCATAGTCTCAGCCACAGAAAACGCTATTATAGGTTTGCCTTAGGATTGCCATGAAATGACTTGAAGGCACACAATAACAATAGATAGGGGGGCCTAAATACCCTAAAGGCACCATATCCCATTTGATCTTGGAAGCTAAGCAGAGTCAGATCTAGGTAGTACTTGGATGGGAGACCAATAATGAATAACAAGTTCTGTAGGCTATATTTCAGAGGAATGAACTGACAAAACCACCTCTGAATATTCCTTGCCTAAGAAAACTCTATGAAATTCATGGGGTCACCATAAGTCTACAGGCTACTTGAAGGCACATATATGCACATGTACATGCAGATACACACACACCCCAGATAGATAGATAGATAGATAGATAGATAGATAGATAGATAGATAGATAGATAGATAGATAGATAGACAGACAGACAGACAAATAGTTAGACAGTCTACAGATGTTGTCATAATTAAGTCTTGCATTTCAAGATTTACCATAGCCTTCTGGTTCAGCCCATCATCATCCTTTGTGGCTTTATGAGAGATCATGGGATGCAGCTCTCAAATTAAGCACTGCTTTGTTGGCCACATTTAAAATATGGCTGCTTGCTTGTCTAGTCAAGCTTGCCATGCAGTACAAGCATGTGATGGGAACAGAATGGATAGGAGGCAGGTGTGGCAGAAAGGATTAGGTTTTTTGAGGGCGGGTATGCTGAAGCTTTGTATCTCTGTTGGACCCCCCCCCCAAATCCTTCACATTCTTTGCAGCAGCTGGATGAGATTTCTCCACATAGTTGAGCTTTTGTCTTGGGAAGGAGGAATTTCTTTTCCGAACGCTCCAGAGTCAATGCATCCCTAATGAGGATTTTCACTGAGGGTTTGCTGGACAGCTGTTGCAGTGATAATGGATTGTCTCCTCTTCTTTATGAGAAAGGGTGGATTGACATTTTAACATCTTACAGAATTGTCTTGATCTGAACTGACCCTCAGGGAGAAGGGAAAAGCTGGCACCCGCCATGAGTGGATCTACATTAAAATAGGCCCATTGACGCACAAATGGGTGCTGTCTGCTGTTTATGAGGCTGGCATTTAAAACCAGCAAATAGATCAAAGCAGTTGGAGAACACAGATGTCATGATTTATAAATGAGCAATAAAATAATATACAAATGGGGTGAGCACCAAGCAAACAAATCAACATTTGTCTGAAATTGAACAGGACAAAGAAATGTAAGACACAATGAAATAAATTGCATGGCCTTTTGATTGCATCAGAATTATTTGAAACTACTAGAAAATGATTAGCTTGGAGAGGCTGTCAATGCTCTAGCTGCCATTTGCTGCTTTTAAAGTAGAAAACTGGAAAAGCCCTTGAAAATTTGAAGAGGAAAAAAGAAGGTCTAGTCCTGTTTCTGTTTGTGTAGTGGTAATGTCAGATCTTGACATGTTGATGAGTTTGGGTTGTATGTCAGTGCAGGCAAAATCAAGGGAGCAGAGATGGCTCAGGAAGACTTTGCCAAATCAGTAAATTTTGAGGAAGAATGTTAGGGAAGAGGGGATAGCAGTTCCAAGAAAGGTCCATAGCTCAGTGGAAAAGCACATGCTAGACATGTCAAAGGTTCAGTCCCTGGCATCTCCACGTATGCATCTGGGAAAGACTCATGTTTGAAATCCTGGAGGGCCCTTGTCATTCAGTGAACAATGCTTATGTAGATGGATGAGCTTGGTATAAGGCAGTTTCCAAAATTTTCTCTTGGAGGGATATCTTTTGGATATAAGTCAGTGTCCTATGTTCCTAAGTAGAAAAGAAGTAGTAAAAAATGAGCAGGAAAAGAAAGCAAAGCTGGCCAATGATATGAGAGGAACCAGTTCTAGGAGGACATTTCCACAAAAGTAGCTTCCTTATATTTACTATAGTGCTTTCAGAGACAGGAAAGAACTTGTTCAGAATGGCAGGTGAGAAGAAGCAGGTGAGGGGAAATGAAGAGAGGATTTAAGAATGGGAAGGGACCTTTACAGGTAGGATGCAAAGTTTTTCCACAGCTCCCTGTCCTTCATTGTATTATCTTAAAGCCTTGCAGATAATGCTAAAATGAAGAGGGAACCAGTGTCAAAATGCCCAAACTGACAGTATGTTCACCAGAGAAAACTCTTGGAAAGGAGCTCTTGTTAATTCATATGGTAATTTAAAACCCACCTGGCAATGATTTAATTAACAGCACAAAAACATTTATTCTAAGCAGATCTGAATGTGTCAAATGCAACACAAATATCTTATATAATGCAAGCTCTCGTTAACTAAATAAGCTTAAAATCAGGTGAGACAAATTAGGTGGGCCAAATGTATTCTCTACTCTGCTTTATGCTTCACCAAGCCCCTGCTGCCCTGGATATTGTCATTGTGTCACATTTTAAAAAACAAAACAAAACTATTATCTCCTTTTAAAAATGCAGTACACAGGGAGTTCACACCTTATATAGAACATATACACTCCCAGCAGCCTCCTGGAAGCACAAATGTTCTAATACAAGGCACTTTTCTTTGGTACCTTGTTTTAAAGGAAACAACAGCTATATTTAGAAGTGCAATAATAGGTTTAAATAGAATGGAAATGCTTGCTCGCAGTGCTGAAGTTCAGCAGTGTAGTTGCAGCAAAGTGCAGCCACTCCATGGACCGGGGATGCAATGCGGCCCCTTCTCCCTGGGAAGTTGCCTGCTTCTATTTTAGATGCCCAAGTATGGCTGAAAGCATTTGGTTAAAGCAGCACTGGATGTACCTGAACAGTATGTGCTCAGAGAAATAATGCAAGCCAAGGGTTTTCTAAACTATATTATATAAAGATCTTTATGTTATAATTTCAGGCTAAAGGAAATCATGTTTGTGTTTAGGATAGGTATTGTGAATGGTGCCAGACACTTCTGGGGAAAAATAGGCTGGTACCTGTTTAACACAAATCTGGAATTTCCTGAAGGGCTGATATTGTGAGTGCCTGATGTTCAATATTTTAAACAATTATGCTTCTTAAAGAGTTTGCACTATTTGTGTGCTGAAATAAAGTAAAACAAGCCAAGAGTGCCAGCAACCATTGGCAATGGACCAATTCAATCCTATAGTTATCAACCTAAGCTTCTTCCTTTTGTCTAGGCTACCCAACAAAATTCCAGTGTATGTATATATTACCTTGGCCACACTGACTTGGGATTTCTAGAAGCTGTAGTCCAAGACCTCAATCCAGCTGTTAGGCCAGTTCAATCAATTACTCAATGATAGATCAATACTTCTATAATTCCCATTGATTCAATGGTCATACTCTAGTTAGGACCAATAATTTAATTTAGGCCCCTCAAAAGTAACTTTTCCAAGCTCTGATTAACATGGAGTTCAGGTTACTTTTTTATAACTAAACCAAAAGAGAGAATTGAAATGTGAAACCAGTGCCAGTGGGAGAGGTCATCCAGAGTTTTGGGGTTTAGTGTCACCACTATGATGATGACACCCAACTCTATCTCTCCTTTCCGTCTGACTCCAAAGAAGCTGTCTTGGTCCTGAACCAATGTCTGTTGTCAGTAATGGACTGGATGAAGGCAAACAAATTGAAGTTTAATCTAGCCAAGACAAAGGTGTTCCTGGTCAGTCAAACGGCAGATCAGGGAATAGGAACTTTGCCTGTGCTGGATGGGGTTACATTCCCCCTGAAATCTCAGGCTCACAGCCTTGGTGTTCTCCTGAACTCAGCTCTGAGCCTGGATGCCCAGATTTCAGCAGTGGCCAGGAGTGCATTTGCAGAGTTAAAATTTGTGCACCAATTAAGCCTGTTCTTTGAGATGCCAGTGACACACACCTTGATTACATCTTGATTGGACTACTGTAACATTCTCTACATGGGGCTATCTTTGGATACTGTTCGGAAACTCCAGCAGGTCCAAAACGTGGCAGCCAGAATGCTGACTGCAGCCAGTTACAGGGAGTACATAACTCCCTTGTTAAAACAGCTCCACTGGCTACCTGTTTGTTTCCAGGGACAATTCAAAGTGCTGGTTAGGACCTATAAAGCCCTATACAGCTTAGGTCCAAGCAATCCTAAAGACTGTGGCCATTTCCTCACTAGCCTGTTATAGCGCTATGATTCCACTTGCAACATCCTATGGAATCCTAGGGTTTGCAGTTTCTCCCAAAACTGCAAACCCCAGGATTCCATAGGATGTTGCAAGTGGAATCATAGCGCTATAACAGGCTAGTGCGGAAATGGCCTGTATCTCCCTGTACAAACTGGCCAGAACCCTTAGATCCTCAGGGGAAGGCTCTCTCTCGGTCCCACCACCATCCCAGGCTTGCCTGGTGAGGACATGGGAAAGAACCTTCTCAGTGGCTGCTCCCACCCTGTGGAACGCTCTTCCAGAGAAGACTAGGTGGGCCCTGTCCTTGCTTTCAGAGAAGGCTAGGTGGACCCTGTCCTTGCTAGGTGGGCCCTATCCTTTGCAGGCAAAGACATTTCTTTTTAAGCAGGCATTTAATGGGTGAGCTACAGACGTTTTATTTATTTATTGGTTGTTGTTTTTTTTAAAAAAATCTGTTGTTAGTTTTATAATTTTATACCTTTTTAATGTTTTAATTGTTTTTATGCTTTTAACTCTTTTTTAACCTTTTCGAAGCCACCCTGGGTCCCATCTTGGGAGAAAAGATGACCTATAAATTCAGCAAATAAATAAAAATATAAATAATAAATCCTGATCTCAAAATGAGCCTTATTTTATTAGCCCAATTGATTTCCTTTCTGAAAGGAATGTTTATATGTAGGCTTCTTCCTGAGAGACCAAGCATTGTTCAGCCATTATAAAATCAGTCAAGTTTATTGTCAAAACCATTATCCCTCAAATAAAAAGAATATTAACCATCACTATCACAGAATTCCATAGGCCATTAATTAATAATGTGGCCTATGTCAGTATCAGCTTAGATTTTTGTTATTACATTACTCGTGCTCTGTTTAATATGATATTGGGTGTGTAAGGGAAACTTACCTGTGCAGCATTCCACCTGCCCAATGTCTCCTTTAAACTGGGTTGCCTCACTTGTGTGTGCAGCGTTAGCAAACTCTGCATTTCCATCCACCAGGATCCATCAGGCAGCTTAGCAACAAAGTAAAACAAGGAAATAAAACATAAACCATGAACGGTAACACCGAAGCCAAAGTGGCGACATAATAACAGCATAAAATGAATAGAAATTAATTAGAAATTATCATTTCTTCTGAAACTTATCACTGAAACCAAATAGTAAAAGTACAAACTCAGCCTCCCTAAGAATTAGAGATAAGTGATCTCTACCTATGAAGTTTTCCTGGAATTATCATTGGGATTACTCAAATTCTGCTGAGGAAAAGGAATAGGAAAAAGAGAGTTGTTTCTAAGCCATTCTAAGGCCATTTCCACACTACACTGTTATAGTGCTATTATTCCACTTTCAAAATCCTATGGGATCCTGGGGTTTGCAGTTTAGGGAGAGGCATTTAGAATTCTCAGCCAGAGCTCTTTGGCCTCAGTAAACTACAAACCCCAGGATTCCACAGGATGTTGAAAGTGGAATAATAGCACCATAACAGTGTAAGGTGGAAATGGCCTCAGAGTCATCTGACAAATTAGGGCTCTATCAATCCCATTCTGCAACTTCTTTCTACATCCCTCTATACCACCCTGTTAAACTGAATAAAGGTAATGACACTGGAAAGAACTATCTGTATTTCCCATTATAGTATCCTGTGCCTTGGCTTATTGTTACCTGGTGCTGGAGGTGAGAGATGAGGAGGGAAGTTTTAAAAAACCTCTGTGACCCATTACTACTGCCACTGCTTTTTTGGTGGATGTGAGGAAGAGGTAGAGTAAAAGATTATTTCCTTCGAATCAAGGCTGACAGAGATACCTTTGTGGTATGAGTACAATTGACAGGGAAAAAAGAGAGCTACTTCTTCAGCTCATAATTTCGAACCTCAGGATCTTTAATGTAAGGCACGAATTACAGCAGAGGTGGCTCTGCCGCCAGGTAGAATGAGCCAGTCACCTTGGGCAGCAGATTCTGAGTGTCATGAAAGCACTTTGAATTCTCAGTCACAAAAAAAAAACACAAATGAAATGTAACATAAAATAAGTAATATAATATAACAATGTTATGTTACATCCTGCTTTTCTCCATCACAGCTTACAATCAATTAAAACAAAGTACAGTTGAAAAAAACTAGGAGTACAAAAATTTAAACAACAGTAATTAAACAAACAATTCTATTAAGCACAATGAATCCATTTAAAAACCCTTTAAATTTAAAAAGACTGAAAGATATATTCAGCATATATTACATATGAACCAGAGGTGGGAAATTATTTTTTCCATGGGGCCACATGAGAAACAAAAAATATTGTGGAGGGCCGGGCCAAAAGGCTAACTTTCTGCATAATATTAATTGTATTTCTTTATAAAAAGCAGTAAATAGCATTGTTTTGACAAGCTGGTATGGTTATTTATAGTTAAACAATGAAAAAGTGGGGTTCCCTTACAAAAAAATGTAATTTATTAAAAAATTTTTCCCAAAACAATGGTAAACAAAATGAACATTTTTCACTATTTATATCATATTAGTGAAAATTTCCAGTCCATTCACTCAAACACATTTTAGTTTCATTTATTTAAAGAGGTTCTTAGCATTTCAAGACATCACAGTTTTGTTTTGTACTCCAAATTTAAGCAAGATCATATATTGAACTGTACTAAACATCACTGAACTGTGATTCTGAGAAAAAGGCTTCCAAAGAAATGCCCAGTTCACTGCATTGGTCCTTTTACATGCCAACATTTGTAGTTAATCCCCTATTTGGTTTTTTTAAGTTCTTTTTGTTGTTCAGGGAGAAATCTAGTTTGCTGGGCTTTAACAAGTGCATGAAGTCAGGTTGAATGTCTGAGGTGGAGATGGAAGCACAGCTGACAGATGATATCAGTAGAGGGTCTAAGGGTTTTTGGAACTTATATTGAAAATGTTTGTTCACATATGTATGTAGAGCCAAAGAGAACCAACATCTTCTGAGCATGTCTCCTCATGTTTGGAAAGTTCCCCTTCTTGGAGAAGAGTGAAATCTGCAGAAGACTTAAAGTGCTCTGCCATATAAGACTGCAGGTCGATGAGTTCCAGCTGAACATCACTGGGTGTTTCCACACTGCAGGTAAAGGGAGAGGAAATCAGGTGCATTTCATTTTCGATTTTTCTGAGATCTTCAAATCGCCTTGAAAACTCACCATCAATGCTCCCAACTGGATAGTACCTGCGGAGGTGATCAGCTGGTGGTGTGACTTCTTTCAGGGTTTGCATGTAAGTGAAAGTGTTGCTCTCCAGTTGGCTTGAAAGAAACTTATTTTCGTCATAAAAGCCTTCCCAGGCTGTGTTTATGAACAAAAAGGCCCTTGCCTTGCAGTTTGGTGTTAGTTCATTCATCAGTGCAGTCACTCAACAGAAAATGAAAAAATTCCATCCAGTCCTCATCTGAGAGCTCTGGGAAGTCTTTGCCTTTCTTCTCACAAAACTCTCGAATCTCTGCTTTCAGGTCCCAGATTTTTTTTAGCACTTTGCCCAGGCTGAGCCATCTGATAGCCGATGCCATGATGCTCGGTCTAGCCCTCCAAAAGTGCAAAAAACTGTTGTGGTTCAATGCTTTTGCCCTGATGAAGTTTATATTTTAGTAACAACATCAATGACATGGTCAATTTTTAGCACTGATTTGCATAACACATGTTGGTGTAAAATAAATAAAAATACCATTTCTGATCCACATCTTTTCGTCACTTTTTTGCATACGTTTCAAAAGTCCAACATTTTTTCCGGTAAGTTTGGAAACTTCCTTGTGACGCCTGTAGTCTGTCCCATTTCAGCCCCAGCTGTCCATGCACTCGTTTACCTCCGTGAACAGATCGCTCCCTGTATCGTTCCTTCATCGACCGCATTGCTGCCAGCTCCTCCAAACTAAGTGGGTTATGCGGAGAAAAGTAACTGGGCTGTGTCGCGGACATAAGCTCTCGTCCAAAGCCAAGAGAAAAATCGAAACATCCCATTTCCCCTTGCAGCTGAAGCTCCAGTTTCCCCGCAATGTCCTCATTTCAGTCACGGTTTCGCCTGGCACGGGACTTGCTCAAATCCCGTTTTTTTAGAGCATATTAGTGCTGCAGAGTCCACCAAGCACTCCTTGACAAACTCCCCCTAAACATTCTGTTTTAGTATTTTGTGGGATATCACAAAGCTGTTTGGGTTGCTGCATCCCTGGCTGTGTGAAGTTTGGTAAAACGCCTTGCTGTTTTTGCAGCTTAGCTAGCAAAGCTTCCGAAGTCCACGCCCTTTCAACGTCAGTAAATTTTTATATTTCTGCATGTTTTGTTTTTGTAACCCCTCAAATTGTAGTCCTTAAACACAGCGATTTCCCCCCCAAACTAAACACCTGGCTTTCCCTCTACTTCGGTAAATAAATACTTAGCAGTCCAATTTTTTTGAAAACCCTGCATTCAGCATCTCCTTTTTTTTTTTAGCGAACAGTTTGAGGGCTAAACCCTCTTGTGACAAGGTCCAATATGTGCACATTGTTTTGCATGTGAAAAAAAAAAACTTAAAATAAAAGCAATGCAGCTTTGACCATATAGGTAAAGTGGGCCATTTCCACACGGGCATTTTGATGCAACACCTCTCCTGGAGGTTTTCTTCACCGGGGGTCGCTAAGCATTTAAAAAAAGTGAGGTTCTAGACCTCAAACTTTAGCGCACCCCCGGGGGTGGCGCTCTGGTTTTAAAAAACCACCTTCGCAAGTGTTTTTTAAAAAACTCACCCGCACTGCCCCGTAGCAGCCCCTGGTGACGCGTCCCTGCAGATCTCCCCGGGGGGGGGCTTCCGGCTGGTGCGCTGTCCTGATTGGCGGAGCACCGCTGGAAGCCGCCGGCCGCCATTTTGGGACCCCCCAGCGCCCCCGAAATTCGGCGCCCTTTGGAACGGCAAATCCCCTTCCACAGGGACGGGGCAACCCGCTGGGGCTCTCCCCTGCGTGCGCAGCCCCCTTTCGCCCTCCCTGTGAGGAAAGGGGGCAGTGGTTCTCAGCTGGGGACGCTGGGCCGGGCCCGGCCCCTTTGGGAGGGAGAGGGGAGGAGGGAAAGGGCCGGGCCCCCCCTCCACCTCCACCTCCACCCCCGGCCTCTGTGCTGCCCAACCCCCCTGGGCCCCATTACCTGGAGCGGGCGCCCTGGCTCTGGCGGGGCTGCAGGTCCCTGTCCCGGGGGGGCTCCCCCTTTCAATGGCTGCGGGCACCCAACTCGGGCAGGCTCGGCCCTGGAGATGCGGTGGGGCAGGTGGCGGCGGGACCAGAGCGGGGCGTTTCTCCATGGGGGGGAGCCTCCTTGTTCGCCCTCCTCTGCCGCCTCCCCGCGCCAGCCAGCCAGCTGGCCCTCCCTCCATCTCCCTCTCCGTCCCTGTCCCCGAGCCATGTTTTGCCGCACTGGCAGCCCCTCGCCCTCCCGCCGGAGATGTGGACCTGAGAGCGAGCGAGGCGCTGCTGCTGCTGCTGCCTTCGGGTGGCCCCCCCAAGCCCCCCCCTCCCGCAGTCCCGCTTCCCTTCTTCTGCCAGGTTGGCCGGGGGGTGCCGGCGCCGTCCGTGGCCAAAGGGGCAGAACAGCTGGTGTGGGTGGTCCGTGCCAGTGGGGAGCCAAGGCCACCCATCGCCCCCCCCGCCAGGCCGGGTTTTTCCCCCCAGGCTGGGGGCCCCGCCAGGCCAGGTGGGGGAGCGGCGGTGGAGCCGGCGGCAGAAAAGGGGAGGGGAGGCCGGGGCCTGCCTGCCTGCCTGCCAGGAGCAGAGTGTTTCCTGCCCTCCCCCCACCAGTGAGGAGCCGCGCCAGGCCGGTGCTGAGCCGCCGGGCCTGGCCGTCTCCCCAGCTGGGCCACACTGGCACCGCACCCAAAGGGGGCGGCGGAGGAGGAGGAGGAGGGCGGTGGGGGAGGCGTGGCGCGGCCCAACGGGGGGGCCCGCCTGGCCCACTGCAGCAGCAGTGCTCGAAGCCGCCGCCGCCGCCACTGCCATCGTGGGGCCACTCCAAAAAGATTCCAAACCAGAGCATGAGAGGCCGGTGGCAGAGGCGGGCCTTCCCTCCCTCCCCAAAGGGGGCCCGGGCCCCGGGCCCCGCATCCCCGGCTGAGGCAACGCTGAGAGGAAAAGGTGGCCCCAATGGGCCGCGGCGGCCTTTCCCTCCTGCAGAGAAGGGGGCCACGGGTTTCCCCCCGGCCTCCCCATCACCACGCCCCCCGCCCCGGGGGGGTGAGCCGCAGCCACTCCTCCTAAGCCAGCCGGGGGGGCCCATGGGGGCGCTCCCCCCCTGCCGTCCTCACTCCAAGGGGGGGGGAAGGTGAATGCAAGAGCCAATGTGGGCCATCCCTCCCCCCCCTGCTTCCCACCCGCCCACCAGCTCCACGGGGGGTGAGGAGGAAAGGATGGCGCCGAGGAGGCGGTGGCCCAAATGGAAAGGCGCTGGCGGCGGTGGCGAGGGGGAGCGGCACCCCGTGAAAGGGCATGCAACCCTCCCAGGGGTCGCGACCCCCAGGTTGAGAACCACCCCAAAGTATGTTTATTACATGGGCCGGTAGAGCCAATAAAGGGCCGATGTGGCCCGGGGGGTGTAAATGCCCCGATCTATCTAAACAGTGCAACAAATGGGGGCTTGGAACTATAACAATAACATAACATATAACAATGGAACATAATGTAAGAGCCAGCATAGTGTAGAGATTTGAGCACTGGATGAAACCCGGGAAAACAGGGTTTAACCCCCACTCCGTCATGGAAACCCACTGGATGACCTTTGGGGAAGTCACATTTCTAGCCCCAGAGGAAGACAAAAACAAACCTCCTCTGAACAAATCTTGCCCAAAAAAAACCCATATAGGCTCACTGTAAGTCAGAAATGACTTGAAGGCAGCCAACAACAACAAACATAACTAACACAACATAAAACATACTTTTAGCCCATGGTAGCCAAGTTTCTAGCTGGAGATGCCAGAATTGAAATGATGACTTTGTTTTTCCGACTTTACCCAAGCCTTGCTTGAAAGAACTGCACTGCCCATATGTTCTAAAAAACTTTCCAACTTTGCAGTTTCCAGATGCATCAGCCTGTAACTCCCATCCCAAATGGGGGAAAACCCCGCTTGAGAAAGTTGCTTTTAGATCTCATCTCCAAACAGCTACTTTTAAAACACTATTGTTGTAACAAGCCAGTGTATTTATGTAGTTAATGAAAAAGAAATCTTTATCCATCAACTGAAATCTAAATGCAGCCAACCCTAAATTGTTAAAGGGAAAATATTAAAGTGGACCAGTCCCTCAGCCCACCCCTGCCACCCCCTCACAAATGGCAGTGGAAGCAAAAAAAAAAAGAATAAATAAAAGTCTGTTTTAAACAGTTCCTGTTATAATGAAATACAGATGTTTCATAATCTGAAGGGTTTGGCAGCAATTAAAGGAGATACCTTTGAAATAATCAGACAATAGATGTCTATCTAGGACAAGTCAGGTAGTACTTAGCAGTATTATAGCCTAAGCAAGCAAGTTCAATGAGCCATTTGTAGAACTCTGTATTTGATTCCAATGTCCTTAAATTCTGAAAATATTCCATTGCGCCATTTTTTCCCCTTTTATTTATTAAACTATTCTGCAAAATCCAGCTCCCCTTTTCCGTTGTGACATAGAGGTAGCTCTGGTTCTCAAAGGCTATGCCAATGGAATTCAAGCATTAGTAATTTCTACCAGCCTGGCAAAGCATCAAGTGTGGCCATAGAGGTGGACTGTGTCACTGTTGTCCAGGGATGAGCTGAGATAACCCAAAGGCTAGTCATCAAGCGATGCAATAGACATAGTAACTAACTATGGATGGAAGAGTTGCAATTTACATTAGTGGAGATACTGCTGATGTCAATGAAATCAAAGTCAATATATGTACTAAACTGTTATTTCACAATAACAAAAATAAGGAATTCCCAGGGCACTTCCAGACACAGGACTTCCACCATTCATAATGAAAAGATACCGTGCAACCATTAAGCCTCATTCATTTTAATTGGTTTTCTCTTTTAAGAATAAGGACAGGAAAAGAACAGCATAGTAATATGGGTCTATGCCACCAGGCAGATTGGAGTCTTTGCTAGTATCATGGCTAAACATTAACAGCTGTCCAGTGTAGAGAAAGAGTCAACGTGTGTTCATCACCTTGTTAGATGCAGTTGGCCCTCCACATTTGCTAGGGCTAGGGGCACAGGACCCCTGCCAAAGTGAAAAAAATTGCAAGTATGAAAATACGTGTGTGTGTGTATGTGTTTCCCTGTCTGTCTTTCTGTCTGTGGGGTGGGGGCTGAGGCATGGTGGGGACAGCAGGCTCCCAGGGTCCAAACCAAGGCCATTTCCACACTAGACTGTTATAGCACTATTATTCCACTTGCAACATCCTATGGAATCCTAGGGTTTGCAGTTTCAGGAGGGGCCATCCGGAAATGGCCCAAGCCAGGGAAATGAGAGGGAGAGGTAATGGGTTGGTATGGTAGCTCTACATGTCTTTTCTTTCACCTATCTCCTTCCTTGGGTGTGAAGGGACATTGAGAGAAGATTTGTGGTGCTGAGAAATCAGACTGTGATCCATCTTTAGCTGGCCAGAGGAGGAAGACCAGAGGCACATTTTTAAATGGCTGCACAGCCTGATCAGAGCTGCTGAGAAGGAAGGGTCCCCCAGGAAAAGGAGCATCTGATATGGTGGTAATGGGGAAGGGACTGGAAAAACTTGCAAATAATAAAATGTGAACATGAAACCCACAAATCTGGAGGGCTGACTGTACTTCTTTGTGTTACCTTTGCAGCTTGAAGCTGGAAAAAAAAATGAAACAGACTTGGGGAGTGAGTTTTCCTCTTTTGCAAACCTTCTTACATAGTTCTCATTGTGATGGTGCAGGGATTAGTTAAGATTGCACACTTGACTTTCTTTGTTTGCTTTTGTACTTTTAGAGTCCATCTTCCATCGGCCTTTCTTGGAGAGGGTGCACCTCAGCGGGCCCCATCTAGCCTGCAGTGGAGACTGAATTTGCTTTCCGAATAGTCTCAATAGAATTAGTTTGGTGGCCTAATTTTACCATCAGCCTGTGTAGGCTCCATCAGCAAGAGGGTTGGAATGTTCCTCTACTGTGTGCCATCTGCTGTGTTATGTGAGACCACTGAAGTTTATCTTATATAGCAGTAATGTGTGTCATTGTTCAGCACCAAAAGAACTCGTGGTGGAGGGCTGGAACTACACCTAGTTGTGGCACAGAACAAAATGAGAAAACATGGCAGGGCTGCCAGGTGAAGATGATGGCACTTGAACCCTTTCCGCAACTCACCCATTTTTGGTGCTGGGGTGCTGTGCTCATGCGAGCTGCCTCTGGAAAGAGGTTATCGCTTCCCTCCTTCTTTGGCTCTGCATGAGCTTCCTGCTCACGTGAGAGCCCCGCCTCTTCCTTTCACAGTGCAGCCTGGGACCTTCCCAGGCTGCACTGAGACAGGAAGCGCGACCGGCCCGGCTCCCGAGGCTATGCACACAACGTAAGTGCGTGCGGGGCCCCGGAGCGATGCGCGACCAGGCAGCATTTTCGGCTTCAAGCCAAAAATGAAAAAATGCCTGTGCGGTCCGTGTCAGGCCCTGGAACATCGCGCAAATGTGAGTGCGTCATGTGGACCACTCCTCACATTTGCGCAACACTCAAGGCGTCCTTTCGCATTGAAAATGCCGTGCGAAAAGGGCCTTGGACTTTCTATAAACTTCCATGAATGAGGTCTAAAAGCCTAATCTCGAAGCATCATCAAATTGCATGTGTTATAAATATAATGAACAAGTGTGGGACCAATAAGGACATGGGCTTAGCCTCCTTTTTCACTGAAATGATCATTCAGAAGAAAGAAACGAATGCTCGAATACAGCCTCAAAATGAAGATACCAGACCTGTACTGTACTGGTTTTCCATTTTATTTGATTACTGGGAAATTTACTTTGCATCACATGGGTAGATCTTGATTATTTTACTTACAATTTGAAGGAAGCAAATGTTTGATTGGTGGTACCATAAAGTTTATTTCACAGCAAATCCCATTCAAAATGGATCAAAACCATCAATTTCATTAAAATACAAAGGTTTGATAATCAGTTCTGAAATGCACACAAGTGTTCAAGCTATGGGCCTAAAGTCAAGTGCTGAGTTTGGTCAAAATTGGTTCATAAATGTGCATTCTAGAATGGGGTGGGCAACTGTAGTAGGCCCAGGGGCCATTTTTATGTCCCGGAGCTCTCTGGGGTCTGCATGGACTACCAGAAAATGAAATAAAAGCCCCAAAATGTCTAAGGCGATTTCTGCACTAGCTTGTTATAGTGCTATTATTCCACTTTCAACATCCTATGGAATCTTGGGGTTTGCAGTTTTGGGATGGGCCAGTGGAATAATAGCACTATAACAGGCTACTGCGGAAATGGCTGAAAAGTCCACTTTAGGTCTCCTAAATGGTTCTTTCTAACATTAAACAGTACAGGGAACCCCTGAGTGGGTAGAATGGCCTAGGGACCAACTGTCTTGCATACAGTATTATCTTTGGGGCAGAGCTGCCCCAAATCCCACTTTCTCTAATCTAGTGAGAGCAGGAAGATCAGGGGGCAGCCACTCTCACAACAGACCAATCCCTAAGCACTTACTATAGAGCAAAGTGGCCTCAAATTACATACCAAATGCTGCAAGAGCGTGTCTGTTGCAAATGCAGCTGGTACCTACCCTTCATGCTCTCAGCTCTACAGATGACCACAGGGAGCAGCACATGAGACAGGTCTGTATGAAGACCACATCACATCTTGTGAGAGGAGGGCCTCTTGCATGAGTTTGAGGCTCCTGCAAGATGTCTAAGCTTGCGGAAGCTTCCTCTCATGAGACTTGAGCTGGTCTTCACACATACCCTCCAATATTTCACGGATGAAAACTCGGGGAGAGGGGTGGCCAAGCACCATATGAATGTGGGCAAGATGGCAAAAAACTATTAATGGGGAAGAAGAGATAAGGTAGTAGAGGCAGCAGCAGTTTGCTTTTGCCTGAGTCTATTGGGAAGGGTATGATTCTGCTCCTGTCCTCCCTGCTGAGTTAATTGAGTGCAGACTATTTTTGCACTTTGACCTCTGCAGCAGTAGAAGTAAGCTGAGGACAAGGAGGAAAGAGAGAGGAGGAGGAGAGAGAAACAGGGAATGTTAAAAGCAAGCAAAAAAGTGGGACAAAAAAGGATTAATTAGGACTGCCCCTGCCAAATGGGGACAGCTGGAGGGTATGTTTTATATAGGACTGCCTTATGTGCACTGGCTCATATTGCTTTCTGAAAAACCTGGCAACCCTAACTGGAGACCTGATTTTTTTTTCCACCAGGGCCTAATGCTGCTCTCAGTAGCAGTTTTCTGCCCCTGACCTATAGAAACTGAGCTGAGATGCACAAGGAAAATCAATTCTGTTGCCTGACGAGTGTCTCATGTCAGCTGTCACTCTTACAATCAATAATGTGATACAACATAGTTGGGCAAAAATAACACTGTATTTATTACAGTTCCTTTCTGAAACATTTCTTTTTTCTTTTCCTTTCTTTTCTTTTCTTTTCTTTTCTTTTCTTTTCTTTTCTTTGTTTCTGTTTTATATGTTTGGGTGGTCTTTTTTTTTTAAAAAAAAAACCTTATTGTAGACACATGAAGATGGTTAAGCAATGGGAACATTTGCCCCACCAGCTGTCACATCCACACTCAGCCAGAAAACTGTTTGCTTTTGATGACTGAGCCACTTGCTACCATCCGCAGAATGCACAAGCATTGTTTTCAAAAGGCCTCTATTTACATTGTTCACATGGACTTGGCAAGGCGTTGTGTTGTTCATTAGAAAACATCTGTCTTCTGCTTTTACTGCTGAAAACTCTTTACTGTGAGGCACAATGATTCTGAGAGGAGATAGCTAACTTCAAAGGAGTTTTCCATAGGCAGAAAAGGGGTGGGAGGAACTACAGTTACTTGGTTAGAATGAAAGAGCCTGGAGCAATCTCCAGACTTAGAGCATTGTAAACATTTAACCTCATGAGTGCAGAAAAGAAGAGTATATACAAGTCACAGAAGTCTGACGCTCCATTGCCTTCAAATTGTACACAAGCTCCTCTTCTAAAGTACCATAGATGCCCATGCAAGTGGGTTCTGTCAGCACAGAGATGTATATGTACCCAACCCCTTTTGTCTCGTCTCCTCTAAAAACAAATACAAGTGCAAAAACAGCCAGTTAAAAGCATCAGCAATATTTTGCAGTTGCAGAACTCTCCATACAAGTGATTTCTATATTGTTCTGAGTCCACAAAGTCTACCCTATTATTGAGGAGCCACCGCAAGTGGCAGACATCACAGGGCAGCAGCACCATCTCTTCACCTGTTTTTCCTGAGCTGCCCAATCAGCTCTGGTCGAAAACAGAGAAGTTTATGTTACTAGCATATATACCCGGCATTGCCCAGGATTTTGTTTTCTCATGGTAATACTTGTTAGAAAGATTTGAGATCCTGTGTCTCTAATTCCCCAAACTGTCTTGTCCAGTATCTGTAACTTTTCCCCATATTCCCTGACCCAATATGTATTCAGAGTTATTAACATACAGAGCTTGGATTCCTGAGGGAATACACTGCCCTCCTCCTTGCTGCTAGGCCTCATCTCCATAGCAACCGGCCAGACCCAAGAGCTCTCCAGCTGAGAATTCTAAAGGCCCCTCCCTAAACTGCAAACCCCAGGATTCTATAAAATTTTCTCAGGCAGCCAATCTTATGAAGTGTTTGCCTCATACAGCTAATCATATGAGGTCTTCACCTGCCTGACACAGACAAACAAACATACAAACTTTGATTTTTATATAGTAGATGCAACCTGTCTTGGGGTTTCTAAACTAGCCTGCTGCCTGCAGGTTCAGTGAAGGGTGCCAGCCTATCACTCCTTCAGCACTAAGAGTGAATGCCAGTCTAGTTGACATCTGTACAGAAAGTGCATCAGGCAGCAAAATATATTGGGCCAGCCCTATGAGTCACTAATTGTATTCACATTCATGTGTGCCAGCTCTCAGCCAAGTATACAGTGACATTATGTATGCTACAATGCGTCTGTACTCTGCAGATAATAGAACCACATGTGACTGCAGTTAGCAAACTGCCTGTGCTCCACCCTACCTGGTATGATGAAGACTTAGCATAGTTTGGAAGAAGCCTCCACACTAATGGTCATTGTTGTTGTTTTGGGTCATCAAATTGGCCAACCAATGGTGACTCTATGAGCAAAATAATGACCTTGTCATTAACTGCCCTGCTCAAGTCTTGCAAACTCAGGGCAGCCATGGCTTTCTTTATTGAACCAATCCACCTATAATTTCATTGTCCTCTTTTCCTACTGCTTTGATATTTACTAAATGTTATTGTCTTTTCCAATGAGTCACGTCATCTCAAGGTATGTCCAATTTACAGTAGCATCAGTTTAGTTATTTTGGATTTCTAGGGAGAGTTCCAGTGTAATTTGCTCTTCAACCCATTCATTTGTCTTTTTAGTTGTCCACGGTATCCATAGAATTCTCCTCAAGCACCACATTTCAGATGAGTTAATTCTCTTCCTGTCAGCTTTGTTCAACTTTTGCATTCATAGGTAGTGGTCAGAAATACCATGGCATGGATAATCCTGACTTCGGTATTCAGTGATGTATATCTCAACATTGGAGAACCTACTCTTCATAGGTGCCTTTCCAAGTCTATAGTCTTCTGATTTCTTGACTACACTCAGGCCATTTCTGCACTAGCCTGTTATAGTGCTATTATTCCACTTTCAACATCCAATGGAATCCTGGGGTTTGCAGTTTCAGGAGGGGTCACTTGGCCCCTTGCTAAACTGCAAACCCCTGGATTCCATACGATGTTGAAATTGGAATAATAGCACTATAACAAGCTAGCGCAGAAATGGCCTCAGTCTTGGTTAGCGACTGACACAAGGTATAGAAAATCTTTAACAATGTCTTCATTATCCACTTTAAAGTTAATTAAATGATCTGCGGTCATTATTTCTTCTTAATATTCAACTTTAACCTTGAGGCCACTGCCCTGAATTTGCAAGACCTGAGCAGGGCTGTAAATGACAGGGAGACATACGCCATTTCCACACAGGCATATTGCCCACGCTAGGGCGACTTCTCTTGGAGGTCTTCTTCACCGTGGGGTGCGCTAGCGCAGTTAGAAAAAGTGAGGCTCTAGACCTCAAACTGCTCTAGCGCAGCCACGGGGGTGGCGCTGCGAGTTTTATAAAAACCACCTTCGCAAGTGGTTTTTATGAAACTCACCCGCGCTGCCCCATGGCAGCCCCCAGTGAAGAACTGCAGAGATGCAGTAGTGCGTCCCTGCAGATCTGCCCGGGGGCGGGCTTCCGGCTGGCGCACTGTCCTGATTAGCGGAGCGCCGCCAGAAGCCGCCAGCCACCATTTTGGGCGCCGCCGGGCGCCGCTGAACACCGCCGAGTGCCACCGACATTCGGCGGCGTTTAGAACAGCGAATCTGCGCTCCCTGCAGGGACAGAGCAACCCGCTCGCAGGTAAGCTCTGCCCTTGCATGCGCCGCCCCGTTTTGCCCCCCCCGTGAGGAAAGGGCCATGGAGGTCAGCATAAGTCAAAGTTGACTTAATGGCAGGTAACAATAACAACCATTCTGCTTTTGCACTTTCTTACTTTTCATCCATAGTAATTCCAAACTTTACTATTTTCAGCTAGTAACATGATGTTACCTTTATGTCTTAAAATGTTGATGTTCCTTCCTTCAGTTTTCAAGTCTAATCCCACTTTCTGTATGATATGTCCAGAGTATAAATTTGGCAGGTACAATGATAAAATGCACCCTTGTGTGACCCCTTTCGCAATGAAAAACCTTGTGGTCTAACTATTACACACACACATACATATGGGAGGTGCAGAAGAACTTCACATAACGAGTAATGATTAAGATGCTATGGTGTGCCAGCAGTGTCACAGTGCAACATTATGACCACTTCTGCACTAGCCTGTTATAGCGCTATGGTTCCACTTTCAACATCCTACGGCAGGGGTGGGCAATTATTTTTTCCATGGGGCCACATGAGAAACTAAAAATATTGTGGAGGGCCGGGCCAAAAAGCTGAACTCAATTCTGCATAATATTAATTATATTTCTTTTTAAAAAGCAGTAAATAGCATTGTTTTGACAAGTTGTTTAGACCATGCATGAGGTAAAGTTAGGCCATTTCCACACGGGCATATTGCCCACGCTAGAGCAGCCTCTCCTGGAGGTCTTCTTCACTGGGGGTGCGCTAGAGCAGTTAAAAAAAGTGAGGTTCTAGACCTCAAACTGCTCTAGCGCAGCTGCGGGGGTGGCACTGTGAGTTTTATAAAAACCACCTTCGCAAGTGGTTTTTATAAAACTCACCGCGCTGCCCCATAGCAGCCCCCGGTGAAGAACTGCAGAGACGCGGTAGCGCGTCCCTGCAGATCTGCCTGGGGGCGGGCTTCCGGCTGGCGCACTGTCCCGATTGGCAGAGTGCTGCTGGAAGTCGCCGGCCACCATTTTGGGCACCGCCGAGCGCCGCCGAATGCCGCCAAGCACCGCCGAAATTCGGCGGCATTTCGAACAACGGATCTGCGCTCTCCGCGGGGACGGAGCAACCCGCTCGTGGGTAAGTTCTGCCCCTGCGTGCGCAGCCCCGTTTCGCCCTCCCCATGAGGAAAGGGCCTTAGAAAGTATGTTTATTTTGTAATTTCCAATTAGCCTTACACGGGCTGGTCAGAGCCAATTAAAGGGCCGTATGCAGCCCGGGGGCCATACAATGCCCAGGTCTGTCCTACGGAATCCTGGGGTTTGCAGTTTCGGGAGCGGCCACGTGGCCGCTCCCGAAACTGCAAACCCCAGGATTCCGTAGGATGTTGAAAGTGGAATCATAGCGCTATAACAGGCTAGTGCAGAAGTGGCCTATGTCAGGGAGCCCAGCAGGGAGCCTGAAAACAGTCATAGAATCATGGAAGTAGAAAAGACCACCAGGGCCATCAAGTCCAACTCCCTGACATGCAGGAATACACAATCAAAGCATTCCTGCCAGATGGTCATCCAGCCTCTATTTAAAAAGCTCCAAGAAGGAGACCCTACCACATTCCAAGGCAGCATATTCCACTGTGAAGCTGCTCCTACTGTCTGGAAGTTCTTCCTAATGTTTAGGTGGAATCTCTTTTCCTCAAGTTTGAAGCCATTGCTCTGTGTCCTAAGCCTGGAGAAGCAGAAAACAAGCTTGTGGGCACAGAAAGAGTATAAGAATCCCTTCCGTATCTCATATCCTCCTTGTTTTCACACAGAAGGCCCCATATATATACAAAAGGGATGGATATAATGCACAAGGCTACTAATGACTTCCATTTAAATCAAAATATTATAGATAGGTAGATAGGTAGATAGGTAGGTAGATAGATAGATAGATAGATAGATAGATAGATAGATAGATAGATAGATAGATAGATTTCATGTTTGTTGTTGCAACCAAGTAGCTGCAGGGAAACAGAAGCTACAGAGAACCATGTGTGTATCTGAAAAGCACATTTTAAAACTAGCCACTAATTTAACAAGAGATTGAGCTAACCATCTCTCATTTATTTAATATCTGTTATTGTTTTTAATAGGGCACATAGATATTGAAAAGAAGACTTCGCTGGAAAAAGACAATGAAAATCCTTGATGGCAAAAACATATGGCATATACAGCAAGACTTTTTTCAGTGATATAATCCCACCAGAATGTGTGTTAAAATCACTTTTGCAGAAAGAAAGCAAAGGAAATTTCATTATTTTAAATATGGATTGACAAGCTGTACCCATGACTGCTCTGGAATTAAACATACAGTAGTAAACTGCCTTGCCAAGAAGTGAGAGTAACATTTTCCACAGCCTTTCATTCAGTTCTCTGTCATTACTTATAGAACAGCAAGAACAAAATCCATAAGATGAAACAGTACTAAGGCTTTTGTTTTTTTAATTATTCCACCTTTATCTGCCATCTCTTTCCTGCTGACACAGGAATGCCTATTCTGAACACAGAGAGATACACACAGGCAACATCATTACCTCTAACTGAGATGAGTTTTTATTTCGTGTCACATCCTCAATGAAAATATTCCCACATAAATGTTTCTACTAATTGGTTAACATTGCTACCCAACCTAGGAGGAAATTGTTTTATGATTTGTTTTGAGTTGTAATATTCAAAGAGATAGCCATGTTAGTCAATGATAGCATCAAAAGACATACAGACTAACTAGGAAGAAGAAATTTCTAGCACAGATTTGAACAATTAAAAAAAGAGGATAGTTGGAAAGATAAAAGATTAGGATATATCCACAAATTCCTATCCATTGACAGTGGTCTCACCAGAGACAATGGTGTTTTGATACACTATGTATAATAAAAGGGCCAGTATGGTGTAGTGGTTTGAGCATTGGACTATGACTCTGGAGAGCAGGGTTTGATTCAAGAAACCCACTGGATGACCTTGGGCATGTCACATACTCTCAGCATTGGAAAACTCTGTGGTAGATTTGCCTTAGGATCGCCATAAGTCAGAAACAACTTGAAGGCATGCAATAACAATATATACATAAAAATAGTAGTTTTCATCACAGTTGCACATGCACAAAAAGATTCTTCTCAAGATGGCTGTATCAATGTTGAGAGAGAGAGAGAGAGAGAGAGAGAGAGGAGGCAAGAGAGAGAGAGAGAGAGGGGCTTTAGAGACTATCAAATGCATCAGAGCTTGGGGGGAAAAATTGGACTACACCACCTCTGCTACAGTGACACAGTGACACAATGTCATTGTGGTGATCCAGATGTGTTTTGTAATATGGCCTCTGTAAGGAAGTGGATCAACAGAACATCAAGCAAGTCATAAGGCCACAAGTGACACCCAAATGTTTATACAACATGCAGTTATGGGCGAGACATTATGATGCAAAGAATAATTTGCTTCATCCTTACCCTTCTCAATTGTCAATCTAGTACAACCTGAGCCAAGGAAATGAGTCAACAGAGGAGTCACCTGTAATGGCAATTCAACAAACGAAGCCAGTAACACCACAATCCACCAAATCCTTCAATTTCATTCACTTTAATGTATGTATATTACTGAGTCTTACAGTAAATCTAATACAATTGAGGCCTATATATTTGTTAGTATTATAAGTATTACAAATTGCATGTTCATTTTCAGATGCATGGGATATTTATTGTATCAACATGCATTGGCCAACACAATACCCGTGTGGCTGTGAGAAATGAGTAATATGAGAGCAAATAACTGCCCCAACCCCTTTGCTTCTAACTCTTCAGCTCTCACTTGACCATATTAATCAAGTTATCCTATCATATTAGAAGAACTAGGTTGGCAAAGAACCTTTCTGCCCTACACTATTATAGTGCTATTATTCCATTTTCAACATCCTTGGAATTCTGGGGTTTGTAGTTTACTGAGGCCAAAGAGCTCTCTGGCTGAAAATTCTAAAGGCCCCTCCCTGAACTGCAAACCCCAGGATTCCACAGGATGTTGAATGGGGAATAATAGCACTATTGCAGTGTAGGGTAGCAAGGCCCAAAGTCTAGTCAAAAAGCTAGAGTAGCAATTTAAAACAACTACTTAACAATTGATTTCATATAAATTGATAACCAGCCTATAATTGTGTGGTTTTTCCCCCCAATGTGACATATTTCACCATTAACCATGCTGGCATCTGGATGGCAATTTAGTTATACAATTCAATATTAATTGCTTTTTCAGTAGGCGATTACATTAAGCACAATGAAGGAGTAACCAGAAAAGGATTCCTATTCAACAGAGAACTTGGAACTTTTATTTTGAAACAAATACTTTCGATGCCACCATAATAGGAAATAAAAATAAACACAACAAATGTTTACAACAAGACTCCTAGAGGCATTTTTTCCTTTGGAAGAAATCTGGACAACAAATGATCAACTGCAATACACCCCCTGAAGGCCTAACAATAGCTCCCAAAATTAAATCTGTTTTGGATCCTGCTTAAGATTTTAAAATGGGGAGGATATTAAGCACTAGATAGTCCATAATACGTGACCAGCTTGCTTGACCACAAATTGTACAAGCCTGATCTATACCCTTTCTCCCTTCCAATGTCCCATTACATTCTCTATGGTCAACCAAGCGGTACCTCTTAGAGCGGGGAAAGGAAATTTTCTTGGACTTCAATTCTTTTCAGACCTCAGTGCTGGATACACTGGTGTCTAGGTCTAATGAGAATTGTTATCCAAAAACATTAGGAAGACTATACTTTCCCTACCTCTGTCTTGAAGGTTGTATATATAATGTTTTTATTGTTCAACTGCCTTCATTCACAGATTCTTCATCATCACCAATGGTATGGACATTATGCATCATCCTATACTCCAGAGCATTGTTCATTGCGCAAAATATTCCATTTAAATATGCTGGTGTTCCTGAACAACAGAAGGCCTGTAGGAACCTTATGAATTTCCTTAGGAACTTTGGGAGAGTTCACACTTTTGTACTTCAAGGCACTAGAATGAAGGAGCTGGGGAAGAGAGACCAAGGAGTGCCCATGCGAAGTGTCTTAACCTGTTCTTTTGTGCAAGTGGAGAGCTATGATTATCTCAAGGAAAGATGCTGAACCATGTAGACAGATGTTTTAATCCTTTTTAAAAAATGGCAAAACTTTTATTTGGAGGACCAGCCAAAATGTCACAAAGTTGTGAGCAAGCTTCCAATTCTTCATCAAATTGGATAACAAAGAAAATCTGTAGTGGAGGAAAAAGGTGGGGCATAGCATTGTTGCCCATCTCACCCAGTTTGTAGTCTGTTAGTGCTAGGATGGAGTACAAGCAAAATTTGACAGACATAATCAGACTACCCTCACTGTGTGCAATGTTGATTGTAGGATGCATTCAGCGTTGTTGAAACAATGGGGAACATTGGCTGCTGTTATCCTGCTTTGGAAATAATAAAATCTAACAGTTACTTATTTTCTGTCTGTGAATAGATTTAACCATTAAATTTTGTGTTTTAAAAAACGGACAAATGGCTATTCTCCTTAAGTGGAGCATAGCCATTACATATTGTACTTAACCTGGTTACGCACATATCTCATTGCACCATCTTCAACACCTCATATTGATATTCTTCTAATTCCACTTCCCTATTATATTTATATAATAGCATTAAGAAGTTACCTTGTGATGATTTCAGTTTCAGAAACTCATCTCCTTTTATTCTGTATTCCAGATGGAAAGGCATAAATATGTCTGTGTTCTGTATCATTTTCTTTTCATACAAAATAGAATTCACATTGTACTATCATCCTAGTTCTGGTAATATTCCTAATTCCTTTTGCACTATTGCCCTAATTCTAATTTTTATTATTACTGTAATCATTTCTGAAATGAATACCTTTCACTGATTAGAACTTGCTATCTAATATTCCTGCTCACCTGAATTTGCAAGGCATTCCCATGTTTTGTCAATATAATCCATTTCAACAAGACACTTAATTTATATTGCTAATTCTTCAGCTGTTTCAGATGTAACTCTTTCTCCCCCACTCATCATTCCATGGGAGAAATGAGATTGTACTTGGAAATTACTTGTCCCTGTTAAATATTTTAATTGCTTTTCACAGTGACAATGTTTAATTTTTATTAACTACCGAAGCCTTCCCTGCCCCCACCACCAAATTTGGCCACATTCATGAAGTTAAAAGGCTAATTTGTGACCAACTTAAGGCAACACATAATCTAATATATAAAAGTCAAAGTTTGTCTGTTTGTCAGGCAGAGAAGACCTCATATGATTGGCTGCCCAAGAAGATTGTATGAAATCCTGGGTTTGTCAGTTTAGGGAGGGGCCTTTAGAATTCTCAGCCAGAGAGCTCTTGAGCCTCAGGCCAGTTGCTATGGAGACAAGGCCTAGCAGCAAGGAGGGGGGCAGTGTACTCCCTCAGGAATCCAACCTCAATATGTTAACAACTCTGAATACAAATTGGACTGGGGAATATGGGGGAAAGATACTGATACAATACAGTTTGGGGAATTAGAGACAGATCTCAAATCTTTGTATTTCTTTTTTATTATTATTAATTTTTTTATTTGAGGGAGTTTATACACAATACAAGTGCTTAACATTATTTCTATATTATACAACAAACTTACATTAATTCTCCATTAATTCCTTTCCCGCTTTGTTAACAAATGTACATATTAATTTATATATTACAATCCCCTTTCCTCTCCCTCCCTGTCTTCCCTTCCCTCCCTTTCCCACCCTCCTCCCTTACCTTAATAAAAACCATCTTTCCCCTCCCAATCCTCCCCCTTTCCTCTTCCTACCCTTTCCACTCCTTCTTCCACGTTTTCTCCATTCCAAACTCTTTATTCTCTTTCTTAAACTAAACCTCCTTCATGTGAAGTCTTTTTTTGTTGTTGTTGTCTCTACTTCAATTAATAATATTTTCCTCTCTCTCTCTGAATTCCCACCTTACCTTAGCTGTTACCCTACAATTCCTTTATTGTATTCTTTACCTCTCTTCTCATTTCTCTTTCACCCATCTAATAATACCTTGCCACTGCCTTTCGAATTGTTGAATTGAATTACCTTTTAAACTGTTGGATAGTTTTTCCATTTCCATGATGTCCATCACTTTTAATTTCTATTCTTCTTGAGGGGGCTCTTTTCTTCTTTCCAATATTTCGCATAGTTCAACCTCGCTGCTGTTATTAAATTTAACAATACTTTCTTTTTCTTCTCCATTTCACTCTTCTTTTTAATCATATTTAATAAGTATATCTCCGGTTTCATCTCAAAATTCATTTCCAGTAACTTGGTTAAACTATCATGAATTTTTTTCCAATTTTTTTTGCTATAGGACATAGCCACCATGTATGAAAGTAGGTTCCCATTGTTTTTCCACAGTTCCAGCATTGCCCACTTCCTTTTCCTGTTATTTTCTTTAATTTTTGGGGGGTCATATACCATCTATGCATTGATTTGTAAAGGTTTTCTCTTAATGCCAAACTCTGTGTAAATTTTATATCTTCCTTCCATACTTTTTCCCATTTTTCTAATTCTACATTTCGACCAAGGTTTTGTGCCCATTTTATCATATAATCCTTAATCTGTTCCTGCTCCAGTTCTCTTTCCAATAAAATTTTATAAATTTTTGAAACTGTTTTTTTCTCCGTTTTCATTAAGATTTCATCCAATTTATTCTTTTCCCTTTCCCATCCTCTATTTTTCAAATCCATTTTATACCTTTCTTTTATTTGCCGATAAGGGAACCAATCTAATTCTATATTCTGCTCTTTAAATTCTTCTTTACTCTTCATTTCCGGTATTCTTCCTTCCCATCTTATTATATCCGTATATCTTAGTATTCCACCTTGTCTTGGTCCTGTTATTCTAAATGCTTCTTGGGGTGATGTCCAAATTGGTAATTTATTGTAAAATTTCTTGTTGATTGTCTGCCACACTCTCATCAAGGCTCTTCGAATGTAGTGATCTCTGAATTCCCTATCTATCTCCGCCTTGTTATAACATAAATATCCATGCCATCCAAAATTTACGTTAAATCCTTCTAATTCCAATAATTTATCATTTTCCAATTGTATCCATTCTTTTATCCATTCTAGACAGCATGTTTGATAGTATATTTCTAAATGTGGTAGTCCAATCCTCCTCTCTCTTTACTATCTTGTAGTACCTTCATTTTTATTCTTGGTTTCTTCCCTGCCCATATAAATTTAGATATTTCTTTATTCCAACTTGTAAATGGTTTTTTATTATTAATTATTGGGAGATTTTGGAACAGAAACAAAATGTTTGGGAGCACCGTCATCTTTATAGTATTTATCCGTCCTAATAATGAGAGATCCAATTTATTCCATTTCTGCATGTCTGATTTAATTTGATTCCAAGTTTTTTGATAATTATTTTCATAAAGTTCCGAATTTTTCTTTGTAATATAAATGCCCAAATACCTAACCTTTTTCTCAATATTAAATCCCGAGATTTCTTTCAACTCGTCTTCTTCTTTTTGGTCATATTCATTGTTATTAATGATGATTTATTCTTGTTTATCTTAAGACCCGCCACCATTCCATATTCTTTCAATTTTTTTAGCAAATTGGTCATTGTTTCTTTTGGATCTTCTAAAAATACCACCATGTCGTCCGCGAAAGATCTTATTTTAGATTCATTCTTCTTTATTCTTACCCCTCTTATCTGACTTGATTCTCTAATTTTATTACTCATAATCTCCAATGTCAGAATAAACAACAGTGGTGAGAGTGGACATCCTTGTCTCACCCCCTTTGAAATCTTAATCACTCTAGATCTTTCTCCATTAATCACCAAATTGGCCCTTTGATCTTGATATATTACCTCTATCCATTCTTTAAATTTTACTCCACAACCATACTCTTCAAGACTCTTTTTCATAAATTCCCAAGAAATGTTATCAAAGGCCTTCTCTGCGTTGAGAAAAGCCATTGCGAATTTTTTTCCAGGGTTTTTATCATAATATTCTATACAATTTAAAACTGTTCTTATATTTTGTTTGAGATTTCTACCCGGTAAGAAACCAGTTTGATCTTCGTGAATATAATCTTGGAGTATTCCTTTTAATCTTCTATTTAATATTGCTGTAAATATTTTATAATCAATATTTAAAAGTGATATCGGTCTATAGTTTCTCACATCTTTAATGTCTTTTCCTTCTTTGGAAATTAAAATAATATTTGAGTCACCCCATGATTTTGGTCTACCTTCTGTTAATAATGTCTTTATCATTTGATAATATGGTGTCGTCAATTCTTCTTGTAATTTTTTATAATATGTTGCCGTAAATCCATCCGGTCCTGGGGATTTCCCCTCTTTTAATTCTTTAAATGCTTCTATCACTTCAGACATGGTGACTGAAGAATTCAAATATTTATGATGTTCCTCTGAGATCTTCTTTATTTTTTGCTTCTTTAGGTATCTCTCTATTCTATTATATTGTTGATTAGTCACCTCTTTACCTGTAAATAAATTTTCATAGTATTTTACAAATATCTTCATAATTTTTTCTTGATCTGTAATTGTATCTTTCCCCTCTTTTATTTCTGTAATTATATTCTTCTCCCTTTTCTTCTTCAGTCTATGTGAAAGCCACTTCCCAATTTTATTAGCATGTTCAAAGTGGTGGCACTTCAGATATGTCAATTTCCTTTCTATCTCTTCCATTGTTAGTTGAGATATTTCTTTTTGAATTATTTTTATTTCATAATTTATTCTTTTCTTATCCATACTCCCTTTTAATTCTTCTTGTTTCTTTTGCAGCAGTAATGACAAGTTCTTAAATTTTTCCTCTTTCTTCTTTTTCTGTAGATATTGTTGCTGTAAAAAGAATCCTCGCATTACTGCTTTGCTTGTATCCCATACCGTACTCATTTTAATCCCCTCCTTCATGTTTTCTTGAAAAAAGAAATTCAGATTTTCCTTTGCCTTTTTTAAAATTTCCTCATCTTTCAAAAGATTGTCATTCAATCTCCAATTAAACTGTCTCTTCATATCTTTAAAGGACAAAGTTACTGGGTTGTGCTCTGAGGCAATTTTGGGAAGTATCTCAACTTTTTTGATGTCTTTTAATAAATTCTTTGATACTAAGATCATGTCTATTCTTGATAAAGTTTGATGCACATCCGAAAAGAATGTGTAATCTTTTTCCATTGGGTGTATTGATCTCCAAGAATGTATCAGTGTTAAATTTTGAATCATTTCAAAAAAAGTCTTCGGCAATCTTCCTTGATCTTTCTTTTTATTCTTCTTACTTGTTTGTTTATCATTTTCTGTATCCAAAACCCCATTCCAATCCCCAGCCAAAATCAAATTCTCATATTCATAATTTTGAATTAAATCCTCTAAATTTTTATAAAATTCTTCCTTCTTTTCATTTGAGCATATATACCCACGAATAACATCTTCTTATTGTTTATCTGTATTTCTAATCCTATAATCCTTCCTTCTTCATCTTTGAATAATAATTTTGCTGGTATCTTTTTATGAACATACACCGCCACTCCTCTTTTTTTCTTTCAAATAATATCGTATAACATTCTCCTAGTTTTTTATTCTTCAGAAATTTCTCATTTTTCTTGTCAATATGGGTTTCTTGTATACATATAATTTCACCCTTTAATTTCTCCAACTGATGAAAAATTGGTCTTCTTTTGTATTGTGAATTAATACCATGGACATTCCACGTTATTATTTTCATCTTCGATCTCTAGTTTTTATTATTTATTTATTTATTTATTTTACTCCAATGACTCCACTACTAATTCTTCTTCCTCTCTTGTTGATTCTTCTTCCTGATCCGATAAATTTATAATTTCCCTCTCTACTCTCTTGTTCTTCTTCTTGTTGAATATCTACTTCCTTTTTATCTTTCTGACTTCTTACCAATTTTTCTTTCCTTTTTTCTTTTCTTCCATCTCCGTTCTCTTCCTGCATGTATTTCCTGTAGAATTCTTTTGCTTGATCTATTGTTGTCACTTTCTGCGGTTTTCCCTTAAAATAAAAGAAGATCCCTCTGGGATCTCCCACCTATATCTTATATTTAATCTCTGTAATTGTCTCATCAGGAAAGAATATTCTCTTCTTTGTCTTAGTAATACCGATGGAATGTCTTTAAATATCTTAAGTTCTTGATCTTCTATTATCAATTTTTCCCTATAACTCTGCTGCAATATAAGGTCCTTAGTTTTCTCTCTAGTGAAGTATACCACTATGTCTCACGGAAGTTGTTTCTTTTTAGCAATTGGTGAGTCAACTCGAAACATTTTATCTATTTCTAATTCAAATTTCCCCACTCTTTGTCCCACAAAGTTGGCCAATATTTCCGTTACTCTCTCATATAAATCTTCCTCAGCTTGCTCCGGTAATCCTCTTATTTTCACACATTTATTTCTATATTTTAATTCCAATTTCAATCTAGCCTCTGTTTCTTTTCCTTGTTCTTTTTTTAAGTTTTCATTTTCCGTCTCTATTTTGTGTGTCTTCTCTTGTAGTGTCTCTACCTTTTTAAATATATATATATATGAATATACTACCCCCTTACTTAATATTTAAGCAATATATTTATTTTTACTTATTTTAAGAGTCTTATTAATTCATCTATACATAAATATTATCTATAAATCAACACAATCAATATATCACTTTATATATTATCTAAATAAATATATATGTATGTAAATATACTACCTCTTTACTTAATATATTTAAACAATTCCTATAAACTTTATAAACAATTCATCCATTCAAATCCGAACCTCCCAAACCTCTTCTCTCTCTCCCCTCCCACGTCCCTTATTTTACTAATTCTACCTCCCCCTTATCAATTAATTGGTCTTTTTCTCCATTCCCCCAAACCCCAAAATTTTCTGATGTCTTCTTCCTCTCCTCTTTGCTTCGGTGTTGGAGTTTAAAAAAAAAGAGGAAAAAATTCTTCCCATTGGGTTGGCTCTAAATTTCAACCTGTTAAGCTAATGAGCTGACGTCTCACTCCCTTCTTATCGCTGACTCGTCTCCTCTCCCCCGTCTTTTTTTTTTTTTTTTTCTTACAATTCTTATACATTCTCTTTTAGTCCGCTCCAATCATAACATCCACAATTCTCTCGGGGGGGGTTTTCCTTCACAGTCTGTATTATATAGTTCAATACGCTAATTTCAAACCCTCCTTGTCCTAATTTTAATTCCTTTAATCTTCAGTCTTACTCTCACACCGCCAATCTTCTTTTCTCTTCTCTCTCACCCAACAATTCCAGTCCTTATACTCTTCTGTCCAATCTCCGTCCTGAGAGTAGATCCAAAAAAGTATTTAAAGGTTTAAAAGTTTATTTTCTTTTTCAACCTTTACTTATTTCTCTGTCCTTATTGCCTGTCAGCGCTCCATGTCTCCGTGACTTTGCCTCCGTCTTTACAGCTCCGCCATTTTCCTGTTTTAGTCCTTGCCTTCTGTCGCTATTTATTGTAGTTTTAATTTATTTTAATACTCCAACACGATGTAAACAGTCCCTTTTCTTCCTCTTTCGGACCTTTTCTTCTTTATCCAATGGGTTCTTCCTCTCTCTCCCCTCGATCTTTCCTCTCCCTTCTTTTTCAATCTCTCCCCGTCTTCCTCTTCTCTGTCTCTGTCTCTATCCACCACGTTTTCTTTTACAGCACTGTCTTTCCATTATGGGTCCCCACAACTGTAAGTCCTCCGCTTACTTATTTTTCATTTCTCTTTGGTTCAACTTTGTCAATGTCTGTGGAAGGCTGGTTTTAGATAAGTTTAAAGTGAGAGCTTGGAATGGTTACTCATGATTATTTCCTTAAGATTAAAAGCAAGGTTGTCGCCGGCACTAGGCAGGTTCTCCCTGATCTGAGCCTGATGGCATCCGCTCCGCCAACTTGATCTCGTCCGCTGACGACTCTCCTTCTCCTCTCCTCATCGTCGCTAGGTCTTTTGTTGACTCCGTGAGCCACTCCGGATCCCCTTTACTGGGAGGATACTTTTCAGATCTTTTTTTGATCCTCTTTGATCTTTTTCACTACTCAGGCTCAGCGACAGCTCAGGAGTATAAAACTCAGGCTGCCATCCGTGCCGACATATCAGCCGGAAGTCCAAATCTGTGTATTTCAATGGCTTCTAATTCCTCCAGATAACTTCTCAAGAAAAAGTGCTGCTGAAGGGGCTGGGAGGTCTAGCTTTTTAGGCCTCATATGATTGGCTGCTTTGTCTGAGGGCAACCAACAGTTAAAGCCACAATACCAACAGCTGCCAGAAAACATTTGGGAGGCATATGTGAGATAAATTGGAGAATTAGAGACACAGGATCTCAAATCTTTCTAACAAGTATTACTGATGAGAAAATAAAATCCTAGGCAACACCAGGTGTATACACTAGTAGTTGTATATAGGTTTGCTTCCTCTACCTTAGGAATTAATATGCACCCTTTAATAATGTTCTTTCTTGTGAAAATTAACTCTCTCAAATTTGTGGGCAAATTATCATTGCCAGTTGCAACAGAAGATATTTCTTCATCCATAAGTAGTTGATCATACCTGACACCTCACACTTTATACTCTTTCTTTTCACGTAAGGACTGCCCTGTCGTCTGCAGTGGGCTTTTGCCCACTTAGTTAAATGTTCTATAGCTTTGTCTTTATACAGAGGGGGGAACCTGTGGCCCTTTAGATATTGTTGGATTCCAATTCCCATCAGGCCCACCCAGAATAGCCCAAGGTGAAGGGTGATAAGATCTGTCATGCAACAAGAGATTACCCACATTTTGCTCTACTGGAAATACAAAAGACAATTTTACAAATGTAAAGTAGCAAAACTTTAAAATGAGTGGACACTGGCCCATCCTATCTTTATTCTTTGAATGACTTAATGTATATTCAATTCCTATTCCCTAGACAGTAAACATTAGCCAGGTTGGATGTAGCACATGCTTTGAATGCTGGATGTTCAGGGCTCAGTTCCTGGCTTCTCTAGGGTTTGCTCAGAGAGATTTGACTCTGACATTCTGAAAATCCACTGGCACCTAGATAATCTAGCCTTCCCTAACCTGGTAGTCCCTAGATATGTTGGGCTAAAATTCTTCTCCACTCCCTCATCAGTTATGGAACCTGGGCACGATAGAGCTTGTCAAAGGGGATGTCAGGCTGGAGAAGACTGGTACAGACAATACTGAGCAAGACAGCCCAAGGGTTTCACTCAGTAGAAGAAAGCTTCCTCTGGAATCATCTACTTAGTCTTCACATACTAGACTTATTTCTACAGCCACTTTTAAAAGAAACTTCACATTTAGCTTACACTAACTTTTCTGTTTTAGAACAGAGCTAAGGAATCATTTGGGGGAGGGAATCAGAAACCTTCCATCACAACTTTGTGGGCCAGCTTATGTTAGGAAGCATGGATCCAACTTCCATACTCATGAGGTCTCTAGCTGAAGTGTCAGGACATTTAATTGTTCAGGAACTAGGGCTGTCATGCAAAGCACTTGGCTCAGTTTTACTCAGATTCTAGGCTTTCCACCTGGTGCCTGTTTGGACCATAATTTGGCCCAGATTCTAGGCTTTTGTTTTTCGAAGAAGATCTGTAGCCCAAGTAGGAGCAAAGATAGGGGGCTAAATGTGGAGGCACTCTTCTGTTAATTGGTTCTGCAAGAAACAAGGCTAACCTTATCTTTGGAGTAGAAGGGAAGAGAGAGTGAATTGTACAAGAAGAGTGCACAGTGAGGAGAGCAAGTAGGAAGGGAGGGAAGGCAAGTGCAGCAGAGCACAAGAAGTAAGGGAAGGGCACCTTGAAAGGGTGTGAGGTGAGGCAAGAGGGCAAGTAGGAAGGAAGGAGGAGTGAGTGGTGTGAACAGCCAAGTGCAAGAAGCATTACAGGCATATGGGAGGAAGGTGAGAGGAAATGGGCAAGAGGTGAATGGCAAGTTACAAGGAGCAAAAGAGTTTGATATGATGAGGGGCAAGATGTAAAGGGCAGAAATGGGTGTCACAAGATGAGGAAAGGAGAAAAAGGTGTAATAAATACAGCAGCAGAGTGCAAACAAAAGAGAGAGCTGTTGCAGAGGTTGAAGACTGAAGTCTATTAAGATAGATGCTTGATGTAAATGGATCTGAATAACATTAAAGAAAAGACAAAGTTGTCATCATCATCATCATCATCAAAGGAAAAAAAACAAAAAAGCATTACATTATAAAACATTGCAAAATAACAGAAATTGGTTTAGCACAATTATAATTAAATTCAGTTTCTATCTCTGTTTCTGTCAGTTTAAACAAACTTCCTTTTACCCATTTCCATGGACATCATGTACACACGTTAATAATAAAAATATAAGAAACTCTCTTATCTGTCTGCATCTTTCCAATTTACTTAATTCAATCTTGTTGATCCACAATTTTACCATCTATATCTTAACTTTCTGAGAAATGATTGAGAAATTTGGCTATGGTCACAGTGCTGTGGAGCAGATTATCCAAGATCTTAGATACAGGAAAGTGTTTGCCAAGTGGATTCCTCATCAATTAACAGCTGATTTGAAAGAGAAGAGATTGCACATGATGTTGGGAACTGTTGGCAGTATTTGAAGCCCACAAGGACACCTTTTTCAGGAGTGTTTGCACTGGTGATGAGACCTGGGCATACCTATATAATCCAGAGACCAAAAATCAGTTCATGGAGTAGCAGCATTCCACCACCACCCCACGACCAAAGAAATTTAAAATCAAGCACTCAGTACAGAAGGGTATGGTGAGCATCTTCTGGAATGGCAAGAGGGGCGATATTTTGCTTGATTTCCTTGAGCACGGGACAACAATGAACAACGACCACTACATTTTATCCCTCTGGAAGCTTTGAGAAGCCATCCATAAGAAAAAACCACAGAAACAGCTGAATGCAATCCAGTTACACCATGATAATGCACAACTCCACACTTCTTTGACAACATCACACGTTCTTGCACAAATGAGATGGTCAGTGGTGCCACATCTACCTTACAGCCCTTATCTGACATCTTCAGTTTTTCACTTGTTCAGTCAGATGAAGGAAAGCCTTCAGGGCTGGCACTTCAATGATGTAGGTGAAGTGGAAGATGCTATCAGACACTTGACCAGGGAATGCCCAGTAACATTTTTCCAAAGTGAATTTGATGATGAGCCAGTTCCAAGGTAGTGCAAACATACCGGTGGAAGCTATTTTGAATAATGCGATGTTATAGACAGAGAGTTACTTTACATGTGTAGGTAGTTGCATATGTCCCATATTGTTGATGAAGGAGCTATGATCTGACAGGCCATAATTTCTTTATTAACATGGCTGAGGTGGACTGATGTAAATGCTGAGGTGAGAGGGAGTGGAAATGTAAAAAGTAGAAATACTTATTACATTAACTGGCATTAACAAGTAATAACTGGGTGGGAGAATATTTATCCTAACAAAGAGGAGCTGCTTAGCATGTACATTGTGATAAAAAGTAAATAGATGAAGGTTAATTAAGTCCCTTTTTTAATTATTATAAAACATTGAATCTGAAACTCTGAAGGAAGTCACATCATACCTTTCCATTGAGTTGCTGCTTACTTTCGCCTGCATCTTGCATTATTAATCAAATAGCAGTAACTGTTGGGCCTTCTGTGGTATTTTCATTGATCTGCAACTTTTTACTATCAATAAAAAACTGATGGAAAAAAATCTGATGAGAATACTACTGGAGGTTCCTGTGCATGACAAAATGTTAATATTATTGTTGCTCTTTTATTTCCTCTGCAGTAGGAATGCACATCTCACTTTATATGGGTCCCCCCTCCCTATTAATCCCCACAATAACCCTGTAAAGTTGGTTTGCTGAAAGGTACTGCTGACCAAAAGTCAAACAAAAAATTCTGTGCACGAGAAGAGATTTGAGCTTGGGTCTTCCTGTTCCAAATCTAGCGCTTTAAATATTACTGTTATTTTCTTACATCACATCAGTTGTTTAAAAAATAGCATGAAAGTTGAAATATTGTAAAAAGAAAAAAGCAGCAATTAATTTACCTAATTTGCATAATTATAATGCAAATTGGATTGATTTTTATCATCAGAATAATATAAACAATTTTTTGCAAAGTGGACACCCCAATTTGAGGAAGTGGAATATGACAATGTTATCAGGGGTCCAACTTTTGTTTCTCTCACAGCTTCCCAGCACAAAAGCAGGGGATCCTCATGGCTTTCAAAGCACCTGCTGACTATGCCCAGTTTTCTTCCTCCCTCATCTTCCTCACATGGAGAAGGTGAGAGAAGAGCCACACAACTGAAATGTCATCCGGGTAACTCTTGTACCCCAAATCTCTTTTGAGGGAGGTCAGGGCCACCAAGAGCAGTTTCAGACCTTGGTGAAAAAAAATTGTTCCTCCCCCTGGTAAGGTTGCTCTGCTGCACTTCTTCAAATCAGGGAATCTAATTTGCATATTATACAAAGTATTCTGATTATGTAGTTTTTTCAAACAGTGATACAGGAAAGCCAGCCCTCTGTTGCCTGGCCAGCTCAAGACTATCTGGTATACAAGTTGTTACTGTATGCCTTCAAGTCATTTCCAAATTATGGAGACCCAAAGGTGAACCTATCATGGTGTTTTCTTGGCAAGATTTGTTCAGAGGGGGTTTCCTTTTGCCTTCTTTCTAGACTGAGAGAGTGTGATTTGCCCAAAATCACCCAGTGGTTTTCCATGACCAAGCAAGAATTCGAACCCTGGGCTCCAGAGTGGTAGTCCAGCTCTCAAACCATTACACCACACTGGCTCTCTGGTACACAAGCTAATACTTAATAATTTCATAGGAACTTGGAACTGTCACAAGAGGCCTTCTTCTTGTGAGACTTGAGGTGGGCTTTACATAGACTTGCCTTATATGCTACTCCTCTCATTGCCTGGGCCTATGCAGCTGAGAACAAGAAGAGCAGATGCCATCTGTGTTTGCAATACACAGACACACATACACCCCACCACATGGAATTTGGCATGTTATTAGAAGCCATTTTTCTCTGTATCAAAGGCTTGGGGGCCAGTTTGTTCTACCAGGCACAAATTATTCCCGCTCTCATCAGATGAAAAAGAAAAAGGGGATGATTTGAGGTCACTTTGCCTCAAAGACAAAAACATAGGCAACATAGTCAGGATCTGGCTTCCTTTCTGGACCACTAGGCTCCTGCCATGTGTTCCATTTCCTCCCTAATTTCATTGGCAGGGCTTGAGGAGGGTCACTAGGAAAGTTCTGTGGGCTGGACTGGGAATTCCAGATGGCCAGATTACGTCCATGGACTGGAGGTTCCCCATCTCACTTTTAAGAGAAAACAGTATAGCTTACTCTCAGCAGAATAAAATGTACACCTACCATTTGGCAGAACATTTTTCATTCATCATCATTCAGTGTGCTTGTCAACTCAACAGATTCAGGAACATATTTCTTGCCTAACCCACCACTTTCCATTATGCAGGAATCTAGAATCAGCATCTCTCATCACAAAAGCCTTCAAAGGCCTAAAGACATACTGAGCACATACATGCCCAACCTACTTCCCAAGCGCTTGCAGATAACCATCACCTGAGTGAGTTATGTGAGCAAAAATTGCACACCTTTCATTGCTCAGGCTTTGCAAGGTGACACATCCATTTCACCCCCCATTCTCCGTGGTTTCTCACAGGTTAATGTCTTTACTTCATACATATTCCGATTAAAAATCCTGGAAACTGAGAGTTGAAGAAGAGGATGGGAATCCAATAGTGGGATAGGACCAACCCGTGTCAATGCCTGAAGTCAAAATGGGATTTTTTCCCCCTATCGGTTTCACAAAGCTTTTCTTTGATGAAAATGTAGTTTCATTATTGTATATTTGATCATATTAATGTTTTGTAGCCACCATAAAAACTTTGTGTAAGAAATGAGATACAAACTTAATGAATACCATAGAAAAATAAATTGGTGAAAAGCAATTACATACATGAACAACTTGCGCTAATACCAAAACAGCGCTGCTATAACACTGTAAGGTTTAAGAGTAAGAATTAATACCCTCAATGTACTTATTTAAAATATCTGTTATACAGCTTTCCCAAAATGAAATAAAATGTTAAAGGGTATGTTTAATATTGGGAGCATGGCACAGTGGTTTGAGCACTGGATTACAACCTTGGAGACTAGCCAGAGAAACTCACTGGATGACCTTGGGCATGTTACACACCCTCAGCCCCAGAAAACCTTGTGATAGGTTCACCTTAGGGTCACCATAACTTGGGCTCTTTCCACAAGACGGAGTCTTCCCAGCATGGGGACACGAGAGGAGTGGGACTGTGACAATGCTTCCGCATAACATTGTCATGGTCCCACCCTTCTCGTGTCCCCAGCTGGTGCAATTCCAGGCTATATCATTGATGGAAGAACTCTGTCAATGACCCCCAATTGCATGAGCCTTCCATCACAGTTGGCCATGCAGAAGGGCCAAAAGTCACGCACTTCCTTCCCCACTGCAGCATGGGAAGGTGGTCGGCTGCAGTTAGGAAAGAAGAGGCATGTCCCTCTCACTCCCTTCCACAGGCAGCCTATTAGGTGCAGAGGGGAATGCTGGAGACACGCTCCCATTCTGGCAGAGGTGTTGCTGGGATTACGATGGGATGACACATAAGAGCATCGTCCTGCGGAAAGGGTCTCAGAAATTACCTGAAGGCACACAACAATAACTGTGTTTAATATTAAATAGTATGATAAAGGGATAAAGAGCTGTGTAGGTGATTCCTACTAATGTGATGAGCGTCATCAGGGTTGGGAGGATGATAGGAGCAGCCTCACAAATAATAATTCCCCCCACCCCACATCAAATGTTCCTTCAGTCTCCAGATTTCTAGCTGCAATTTAAAACTTCAGTCGAGCATTTACAAATACAGTTGTGGCATCCAAAGAAGAAAGGTAGATAACATTCCCATGGAAATGCAAACACAGCAAATATAAGAGCCCTAGGTGTGAATAATTTGCAATGTGTCACTCTCTGCAATGCAAGAAATTGGGGACTGAAGAAAATTTCACTGGAGGGACCCAATTTTTATTGGGGGCAGTGCCCTCATTATTACCTGCTCTGTAGCTACACCTCTGAACATTATGCTCACAAAATATGTGCTCATGAATTTTCTCCCAATAAAAGTCCTGACAGAACTAAAGCTGGCATATGCTAACATAGGCAAATGGATACTCCCTTGTCTACAGTCTCACTTTCTACGCTTTCAGTTACCTGTGTTCTGAAACCATTTAATGGAAAATTCTGACATCCAGACCCAGAGGGGGCACCCACATGGCCTGCTCCAGGTCCTGTCACCCACACCTTGCCCACCTACTTGCCTACCTCCCACTGTAACTGCCCCTCTGCCAACACCACTACAGGAGGCAGTGCTGGCATCACCAGAAGTAGCCCTCCAGCTTCATGGGGTATACAGTACATAAGGTTCGGTACTATCTGTGGTTTCAGTTATCCATGGGTGGTCTTGGAACCTATCTCCTGTAAATAAGGGGAAGTTACTGGATGAAATTTCTTGTTCTTTGGTAATGATTCAGTAACTTCAGGAAAGAAACTGCATTAATAGTTGCCCTGTGTTTCCATTAAAGAAAAGGCCCTCCTTCATTCTTCCTCTAAGAGGGGAAAGTATTGCAGGTCTAAATTGCATTATAGAAAATAGATTGCCTCCAAACAAGTGAGATGTTCACGTATTCTTTCCTAGATATTTGAGAAAATCAGACATACAGATACATCTGTTCTTGAGGTCACTGGTCATACTTTATGGGAAGAGTAAAAGAAAGTATTTCCTGACTAATAGAGGAAAGGAAACCTATCAAATACAGTTATTGTCTGTTGTGTAAAGAATCATTGAGGGATTAAGACAAAAAAATGTAGCTCACAAGCCAAATATAAAGTGTTTCAACCCAATCCTTCCCTGGAGGTACAAGGGACAGGCATGATTAGAGCTTTCATTCAGAGAATGATCGCTATCTTTGGAGCTAAAGACACTGTAACATTTTGTATTCATGTAATCCCCTTAGTGTGGCATATGTTAACACTATATATTCAGATTCATTTTTAGAACATGTTTAAGAGGAATAGGACATTATATTATTTGGGAGAATGGATTCATGAGGAAAGACACCAAAGTGTCGCATTTCTGTGATTGCTACAAGGAATGTGATTACTGGAGGACAGGCAAACAAGTGACTTATTTCCTACTTATTCCACTTCTTTTCCTCTTGTACTGTGATTCTGCTAGCTCTTCCCAGTGTCACTGGGCATTAAGCAGCCTAGTTTTCCTAATAGGGTGAGTCACCTCATTTCAGTTTTCAGCTCATCTTGTTCCTTCCATTACACAACATTCAGGTTCATCGTGTCAGAGATTAGATAGACACTTTCAGTTTATAGTTCATATTCACATTCAGATCTGGGATTTTATTTTTTCCTTTCTGCTTCTTCTTCCAATCAATTTGATGGGATTCTTCCAGATTCCATACGCACAGGAACTTTCATTCCTTTGAAGTTAATGTTTGTCTTTGACCTGCCAACCCTTTACTGAATAGATGCTGAAGCCTTCAAACCAGAGATTAACAGCACCTACATAATCATTCAAATCTCATTTCTTTGTGTGAAGGACAAAGCCATGCCAGTTCAGGAATGTTTTCCTTTAATGACTGTAATGTTGTGTGCTATAATTACTTTTCTTTCCATGGTGGTTACAGAAAGCACTATATTTTTCTAGTCAAAGAGTACATATTTCTTCCCAGTTCTTATGCTAAGTATGTGCCCAACCCAAACCCTTATGAATCCTACTGCTGAACATTTGGATTCTAGCCCAGGTTTAATGCTTCAGTCTTCCTGAAAGCAGTTTGTGTCTAGAAAGTGTGATTCTCTTATAGTTCTGTACACTGAGTAGACAAAGGATATCTAGCTCTTCCTTAGGAGAGGGGTGTGTTGAAATATGTAGCCCTCTCGGTACGTTGTTGGACTGTAATTCTTCTGAACACCAGATAGCATGGCCAGTGGTAAGGGCTGATGGGAGTCATAGTCCAACAACATCTTGAAAGCCACACATTCCCCATCCCTGCCATAGAGCCTGGATGTTCTCATGAGTGATCTAGTTCCCTACAATTCACAGATACGAGGAACTGCGGGCCATGCCAGCCCATCACAGGTCACACACTTAGATGGGATGCAAGCTATATCGGCAGAGTTCCAGCAATTCATATAAAAGTGTTCCAACTTCTCATGCATCCTTTTCTCAGGAGATAGATTTCTCACCTTGGCTAAGACACCAGGGTTATCATCTTCTGCTTGACACCATCTGTTCATGGTAATTAAAGAGGATGAGCATTGAAGTCACTGAGGGCACTTAGGCATCAGTTCCCATATGCCTCTGATATGGGCTCACTGACATGGAGACAGTTCTGAGATAGCACATTTCCCCTACAAAACCCAAGTGGTGCCAATCTTGAGAAAGCCAACAGCCTGACATGTCTTGCTCCACCAAGCTATCGCACCAGCAACAGCAGCACCCTACTGCCACATAAAGCTTCTCTCTGCCTCATCATAGGGCCAGCCTTGTGGAATGGATGCTGTTAATAAAGCCTTGCTGAACTAGTTGCCAAAGCATTTTTGATCACTTAGGAGAACAGTGGGCAACTTCAAAAGGTTTGTGGCTGTACTGATCCCATTTTACTACCTCAGAACCCTGCAGACTGTATCTATCTATTCTTCAAACCCAGACATATCTGTTTTAAAAAAAAGGGAAAAAAGCTTATTTTGGGTCTACATGAGGTGTGAGATGGAGTGGGATGGGGAGAAGAGAATAGAACAGCCCTTAAGTATATAATGTGATGGGTGATGTGATGTGGTGGGCTAGCATGGCCTGTAGTTCCTCATGCCCGTGAATTATAGGGACCAAGATCACTCCTGAACACATCTGTGGTCATTATTTTTGTTTTTGTTTTTTAGTGTTCAGCTATAAACCTGTTTTTGCACTGTCTGCCTTGACTTTCTTCAGTGATCATTCCAAATCTTTACTGTTTTCTGCTAGTAGTATGGCATCATCTCCGTATCTTAAAGTGGTGATGTTTCTTCATCGAGTATTCATGCCTCCTTCCTTTAAATCTAAAACTGCTTTACATATGATAGGTTCACCATACAAGTTAAACAGATAGGTTGATAAAATACAGCCTTGCCTGACCCCGCTGCCAATTGGAAACCATTCTGTTTCTCTGTATTCTGCAATAACAGTAGTTTCTTGTCCTGCATACAGGTTACACATTGTTATCACCGTGAACTGGCCTGGCTTCGGAAGATATTAGATATCATTTGATATCATAATTCGGTCTCATTTTGCCACCCTTGGCCAAGTGTTTGTGAGGCCCCCAAACAAGCACAGAGCTAGGCATGGCCATTAACCGCTGAACATTCCTTTCTCCACCTAGGCAAGCCAGACTCAGCCAGATCTTGTTTTAGGAGACCTCCCTGGACAAACATCTCATTAAAGATGCATGCTACTACAAAGAGCCCCCTGCCCCGAGCAGGTAACTCGATGAGCTAAATGCGTAACCGCCCAAGCGAGTTGCATCTGCGTACTGGCCATTCCATTGTTGATTCGGACTTAATCCCATTATGCTAAATTCTGACCTTTCGGAGACATTGTCTTGCGCCCAAACCTCATTGTTCTCTCCCAAGTACAGACTAGCCTATGGTCATACTTTCCCTATAAAAACTCCCAGTTCCAAGAGCTTTCTTGGATCGCTCTCGAGTTCCAGATCGCCTTGCTGCTGTTTTGCCTGGTGAGCTCCCCTCAGCAAACCACGCTGAGCTTCTTCTCTCCATCTGCAACTTCCTCAGGACTACGAGAAAGGTGTTGTATCACCCACTTCCCCTGAAAAACTCTTATTTCTTGTTTCTTAGTTAGCTGTGCGGTTGTGTTGTCTTAAGTGTTTGTCTGTTCTTAATAAAACATCATTTTGCTAGTTTAAAACTGTCTGACTGCTTGACTGACCTGACACCGTAAACACTGGGCAAAAGATTCCGCTGCGTTGCCCTGCCTCTCGTTTTGCCAACTTGTGCTCTGAGCTAATTTTCCCCACCTTTGTTGGAGCACGATTGGAGTCCCTAACGGGACCCCCAGTAAACAGGGTAACAACATCATGGCCACATCCATTTCTTTAAGAACAATCTATAGTTTCTCATGATCTAGACAACTGAAGGCTTTGCTATAAAGCACAGGCTGATTTTCTTTTGGAATTCTTTGGTGTGCTCCATTATCCAACATATGTTTGCAATATGATCCCCAGTGCCTTTTCATTTCCTGAGCTCAGCTTGGACATCTGGTATTTCTCTCTCCATATGTGGTAGAAGTCTTTGTTGTAGAACTGTGAGCATGATTTTCCTAATCTCCCAAAAAATTCCACTTTCTGACTTCTTTTCCAGTTCATCTCCACAACAAGAGAATAGCTTAGAACAGTTACTTTTTGGACTGAAACCCCCAGTGACCAGGGCTGAAAGGGAGATTCTGGAAGTTGTAATCCAAAAAAATAACCTCTTCAGGCTCTAAGCAAAAAGATGACTAACCTTCAAGGGCTCACAGCCCCCCTTACACATTTTTTCAACAAGTAGTATTTCATCACCGCCCTTGGCAGACTTGCTAGAATAGCATGTAGTTTTGTTCTTATCCAATAAGGATATTTCACAAAGGTGAGCAACAATAGTAGGTCTTATAACTGAACCCTAGCCATGGGAGGGTAGGCAACATGATGCAAATATACCCAGTCTGATTGTTTTGTGCAGCTGATTAATAAAATATTATATTCCTGTGAGCCTTCAATATGTAAGACTCCCTGTAATGTTATCAAATATTCACCTGTCCAAAATAGCATTTACAACACCAGCAACATCCTTCAGAACAACCACATTATTTGCACTGAGGCCATAGGAGTTCTCCCTGCCAGATTCTGTCAACAGTCAAATAGTCAAATTTCAAACAAATCACCTCATTAAATGAAGGTTGAAAATGAGACCAAAATTGCCTGCAAATACATGACAACCTGGGCACAAACAGACAAAATGAAAAGCAAACACAATGACAAAGAGTTGCTAGGTGTAAGCAAAGTCATGGTGAAGAGTCTGCACATAAAGCATAATGGGGTAGAGACTCACAGCTGAGAGATTTTGGTCCATAGTTGCTCAACACCTAGGTTTTTGTTGGTCACAAATGTCCTTTTATATATTTTTGCAGCAGGGTTTGATATGAAAATATGTGATCCTTTAGGAAAACTGTACAATTACATTCAATCAGCTGCCATATCAAAGGATTAGAGGCCAGTCACTCTAACACCTATGTTATAACAAAAGTTCTGGTGAGGATATCTGTGACATTACAGACAAAGCCTAACTTCTGTCCCAGCAAAAGCAAAATAAAATTATTATTAAATTATTATTATTTCTGAGAATACATCATTTAGCTATGAGATTTGTTACCACAAGATACAGAGGTAACTTCTTCCCAGAGATGGGAAGAATTAGTTTCAACTTGTTACTTGTATTAATTCCTTTTCTCACAATAAGTATGGCAAAATTACATTGCACCAGAACCTGGGTCACCTAGTTCCACCTGAATTAGTGGCAACTTGGTAAATTAACATTTATGTAGGTTCCACTGGTTTAATGGGTCAACTTGTAACCAGTAACTGGACTTAGATGAGGATGGGAATTAAATAACCCGTTAGATGTTGTTTGATTGTAACTCCCAGTAGCTGGGAATTGAAATCCAACAATATCTGGAGGAATATGCGATTCCCACTCTTGATTTGAGCCCCTAATTAGAAGTGTGTAACTGTAACTTTTTGCAGTCTGGCTGCAACTTTTCACAGCTTTTATAGTTACAGGGGTATGGCCTCGCTGAATTGTAGAGGAGAAATATCAAGTGTTGGCTTGTGCTATGTCTCACACTGCTGAATGAAACACATTCAGATTGTTTTTAGTAATGAAAAGAAACAACCTTTACTTTTGACAAATAGAAAAGTACAAAGTTGCTTTAACACTGTAAAGCTAACAAATGACTGAGGATGAATTTATAATCATAGCTAATTACTTTTTAAAATAACTTTCTAAACTCTGACTTTAATCAGCTGTCCTCAGTTTGATGCCTTCCCAGTGTGTTGGACAACAAACATCAGATGCACCCAGAATACTATAGCCATTTCCACACTAGTCTGTTATAGAGCTATTATTCCACTTTCAACATCCTAGAGATTCCTGGGGTTTGCAGTTTAGGGAGGGGCTAGGATATAGGATATATCCCTAGGATATTGAAAGTGGAATAAAAGCACTATAACAGACTAGTGCGGAAATGGCCTATGTCTGCTGAAGGCTTCTGGAAGTTGGAATCCAACATTTCTCCAACCTGTTACCTTCAGGATGTCTTCAACTTAGAGTTGCCAGTCCTCCAGGAATAACTAAGAATTCAGTTCTATCTCAAGGTGAATTGCTAACCCTCCAGATAGGGACTGGGTCCAGGAATCCATCTCAGTCTCCAAAATCTACTTGAGACCAGTTCTGGAGATGTAACAAGCCACAGCTGTCAGTCTCATGCCAACCTGACAACTCAAGAAACCTAAGCAGGAAGGTGCAAGAGATACATTGGGGGTTTTGTGTTGATAGTCAGGAAAGAGGAAAAAGCTTGGAAAACTAGTCCTGGGTAAATGTTGCAAAACATGGTAAAATTGACTTAAGACACTGGTTCTTAATCTTAACCTGGGACCCAGAGACACCTGGGGGCCCATGGAGACCTCACAGGAGGTCCTGGAAGCCCTGCTGCTGGACACCAACAGCAGCGGCACCAACAATAGGGAAGAGGCAGTGGGGGTGGGTGCAGGTGGAGTGCACATCCTGCTTCTGTCTCCTTTTCACCAGGGACACAGCAGCAGGGGGTGTGGGCACTGAGGGACACGGTGACAGGCAAACGAGGGAGCAGTTTCAGCACATGCATACACCCCACTCCTGATCAAAGGGACACAGCAGCAGGCAAGCATGCGCACCCAACTATGACTCTGGAGACCAGTTTTTAAATCCCAGCTCAGTCATGCAAACCCACTGGGTTATCTCAAGCAAGTCACACTCTCTCAGCCTCAAAAAAGGCAAAACCAACAAATCTTGCCAAGAAAACTCCCATGATAGGTTCACCTTAGGGTGGCCATAAGTTAGTTTCCAAACAGAAAAGGTACGATGGCTAGACCTTCCCCTGACAGCAGCACTTTGTTCTGTGCTTTCAAGTCACCTCTGACTTATAGCAACCCTGAAGTCAACCTATCACAGCATTTTTTTGCCAAGATTTGTTCAGAGGAGTTTTATCTTTGTCTTCCTCTGAGGCTAACAGAATGCCCAGGGTCACCCAGTATCTGAGCAGGGAGTTGAATCCCAATCTCCAGAAGTCTTAGATAGATAGATAGATAGATAGATAGATAGATAGATAGATAGATAGATAGATAGATAGATAGATATTCATTCCAATATTTAAATAAATACTGGAATATTTATTTAAATATTGGAATGAATAAATTCACATATTTAAATCTTGGAGTTAAGTCTTGGGGGTCCTTGGCAACAAATTATATTTACAGGGGGTCCCTGGTGATCCTGTACATATTTACCTAAGGCTAGAGTTACTGAAATCTACAGATTTAATTTCTGAATAGAGATGATGATAGCAAGTCATTTGTGTCTGTTATCTGCACACGCCCTTACAATCACCTTGCATTTTCTCTGTAAATTACATTTTATATTCTTTCAGCACATTCTCTCTCTCTCCACACACACACACACACACACATTATGAATTGTTTCTGATTGATGGCCAGCCAAGATTAAACAGAGAAATATGAAAACAATTCAGAGTTCTGGATAACCAAGCCTTGGTCTTACATACCTGATTCTAAGCCAAATTTTTCAAGCCGTGCTAAAAACATGAAACACACAGGTTGTATAGATTTGCATTGAAACCTACAGCACAAAAATATCAGAAGATTGCCTAATACACTTCCCGGCACGTGAGTATCACATACGCATATAATTCTGACTGTAGTAGAAGATAATTGATGTTGCAATCCTGTACTTGAGATACACTATCTGAGGCAGAAAGGATTTGTCATAAGCCCTGCCATGCCAGTGGAATGCCAAATGTGGTGCCACTATTATGAAAGGTACATTCAGTGTTGTAACTGGAGCTCAGGAACCTTACTTTTTTGGCCATCCTGGCTAGGGGATTCTGGGAGTTGTAAATGAAAAAGTTCTGGTTATTATAGATCAACACTGTAGACGATTTGCTGATGAAGATACAGTAGATACAAGGTAGAGCCTTGAGCAGAAAGATGGCATATGGCAGGCACAGACTTGCACTATGTACTGTATACCCTCAGACTATAACCTCATGGTCCTATCCGTTCCACAACTTCATAGCGGAATTTGACCAGGCACAAAGAATTTTGCACATATTAACATCAACAAGAGGGACCCAAAATAACTGCTTCCACATTGAGAGCTACCCTACCTACATTGTATAGGATATAGTGTACTCAGTCTGCAATGGCAGCACATCCTGACCAGTGTATAACCCTTCCAGCAACCAATCAGAGGGAAACCATAACTCATAACAGGATGCACAGCATGGAGTTATATCTCTCTAGTTTCCTTTCATTTATTCTTAGAGCATATGAAGGTGACATATGGTGATAGGAACTATGGAGAAAGAGTAATTTGCATTAAACTGCCTGGGCAAACAACATATGTGTGAACTTGGGAGATTGGAAATATTTCTCTTCCTAGAAACCTAGGTAGCTCAACTTGGGACTTCACCTTCAGACAAAAAAAGCCCAGACTTACTGCACTGAAACAACTGGGGCAGCCAGGATGAAGTATCCTGCAGAAGCTTTCAAGAAATGGAGACTATCTGCAACTGTCTCCTCCATTCCCCTTCTGTTCTGTGTGAATATAATAACTACCGTACGTTTTGACTGAAGTGTACTGCTTAAACGTTACTTAACCCTGTCCTCCAGCAGCAGGAAGCAAAGTCCTCCACAGAGGGGAGATGTGAATCCCCTCACACAGGTAATCTGTCTGTTGGGAAAAGTCAGTTAGACCACTCCAGCCATTGTTGCTGCTGGCCAGTTATGAGCACTTTTGCACTGCAGGACCAGAGCCTAGATACATGGGGCAGAATAAACAGACTCCTGAGTGTTGGAACTGAAATTGCCAACACTGTAGCAAATAGACTGAAGGGGGTAAAAGCCCCTGGTGTTCCCCTATCTTTTTTCCCCCCTTCTGCATGTAGATTGCTACATTTAAGCTTTACTTTCTTCTTCCTTTCTCTGAGGTAATCTCCTCCTCCTTCTTCTTCTAAAAGAGAAGTAGGTGACACATGGTTACCATAATAGCTATCTGAAAAACCAGCTTCAGGGGCTTCTGTAACAAAGGCCCTTTCCGCACCGGGCTTTTTAAATGGTGTAGAGCGACCTCTGATGGAGGTCTTCTGCACCGTAGAGTGGACTGGGGCGGACTACTTTTTGCGGTTCCACACCTCAGTCCACTCCGGAGTGACCGGAACTGGTCATGCGGCGTTTGCAACTCCGTGTCGCTCCGTCGCCACGCTCCAGTGCAGATTTGCAGGCGTGCACTAGTGCGTTCCTGCAGATCTGCTGGGGGTGGGCTTTAGGCTGGCGAGCTTCTCCAGTTGGTGAAGAGCCTCCACCAACTGGAAGCCACCATTTTGGATGCTGGAGCAGTGCGGAGCGACGAGCTCGCACTGCTCCTCATCCTGACGGGCTCAACTGGACGCCAAAGAAATCTGGTGAGTCCCGTTTTTGCACGGTTCCTTTCCCACATGCGGAAAGGGCCAAAGTCTAGGGACTATCACTGATGCCTTTCCTGAGATAAGAAATGTAAGCATTTCTTTTTACCTTACTAAAAGCATTCAGAAAAGGTACTTTTGTTTATAGCCATATACTCAAATGGCCCATGCTTGTCACACTCTGCTACAGTAATACCAAATATTACACTGGGGATGCTGTGTGTGCTTTGCTCAGGACCCTTAGCCCTGGGTGACACAGAGTGCATGTTGTGTGGCTTTTCTTTTTTCACATTTGTGGATTGTACACACAAGACTATGCAACTCTAACCAATTTCTACAGAACAGGCTGAGGGCCTGTGGTTTTCCACATGATGTTGGACTCCAATTCCAATCTTCCTTAGCAAGCATGACCCTGGAGTTCTATTGCACCAATATTTGGACAGCCAATGGTTCCCCAAGAGGGCCTACAGGGCTTCAGATAGAAGGAAAATATACATGTGTATTCTCTATAAAGTGTTGTTTACAGTAAAAGTTTAATAAACATTGTTTTAGGAAATTGGGCCTTTATATGTACAACAGTTTCAGTCAACACCAAAGGAAAATTTGGAAAGTTTTTTGCTCACTTAAAAATAGCCATTTTGAATAGATTATTCTAGGAGTGGTGGGATGAAAAGGGAAGAAAAAGTAGAATACTAGTGGCAATAAATGCACATAGCTTGGATTCTTTAACAGGTCCAGACTTACAGTTATAGCCCTAGTGGGAAGTAAGAGTGTTAAACATGTGTTTCCACTGTGTCTGTATCAAGAGAGGGATGGGTTTGTTAAAAGCCTCTGGCAATTTCTTTAAAGAGTTTATAAAGCAGACAGTCTCTCATAGGCTGTACCAAACCCATTGGGGTGGGGGGATTTTAAACACTAGTTAACTAAAGAGAGGAGGCACATAGATGCAACAGAATTAACTCTTAAGAGTTCACCTGCCACTCCTGATGTGTTAGTAGAATACCAGACACCTCTTTAGATGTTTAAAAACAGCAGTATATAGATTGACACTAGAATAGTTCATTGTTTTTAGTCAACAACCATAGCAACAGATTCCTATAACAAAATAAAACAGTCAGAATAGCAGCCTTTTCTTTAAAAAAAGCTAAAGCAAACTTTCACCTTTGTCTCTATCAATGCTCTGGTCTTCAGATAAACAATTCCTAAAACAGGTGTAAGGAACCTTTGTCCCTCTAGAATTTTGGACTAAAGCTCCCACAGTACCTTGCTATTAGTCTTAGGGAAGTCAGTCTTCAACTATTTTGTTCCTGTATGTGAAGATGGATACTTACGGTAGGCTTTTCTCCCTGCTCATAAGAAACAAATACTCCTCCAGTATTCTCTCTGTATTCAAATGTGGAGAAATTATTCTGCAGAGAAAAAAATGAGTGTGTTTTTTTGCCATGCTAAAAAGTGTCTTCTGTGCAGGAAACCCATTTTATGCCCAGAAAACAAGACAGATTGCAAGAAAAAGTGTCTCTTTCTCCACAGAATATGTTCTCCATAAAAAACAAACTTTCAAATATCAAGAGAAAATTGCACAAAATTTTTGCTGGTTTATTATTCTTCTGAAAAGGTTGACCTGACTGTCAGGAAATCCACTTTTCAATGTGGGAACAAATAATCATGAATATTATTTCTGTTCCAAATTGGTCTACTGGAGGGACTCAATGGGAATTGTACACCAAAATGTCAAAAGTTTGCCTTACTTCTAGTTATAAGACATTGTACAACTAGTCAGTTATTCTCACCTTTTTTTCTATTATTAGAGACTAAGAAATAATTGTGGGAAAACATAGGGAGGTTAGAAATAGATCACATTGCTTAGATTCCCTGACAGTTTACTAAAAGTCTAATCTGGAATTATTGGCTATTTTAAAAACTAAAAAAGATTCAGTGGCATGCAGAGTCGGAAAGAATGTTCATAAATTACTGTTTCCTGAATCAAAAACAAAACAGGATTCTTTGAAGAGTAGAAAGTCTTTCAGGGCACTCAAAGTAGAGAAAGAAATTGAAAATTGTGCAAAAATTTTTCTATTTCTAAATCAAATGATAATCACAATACTATCTAGGATGGTAGTTCAAAGTTTGTTTTGCATTTGAGCATTGAAAAAGAGCAGAGTGGTGAGGAAGATCTTCAGCAAATACAGATGTACAAAATGTAAACATTCTAATTGGTTCTAAAATGCAATTCTTATGGTAGGGGCATAACTAAATGTTAAAAAGTATTACCTGACTATAAGATCAGTTGTGCAAATTTATGGAGCAGAGAGATAGAACATAAACTTGCCTATGAGAAATCTTGTTGCTCAGCAGGAAGATGTCATGTCTGACTCATTATATCCTTTGGAACTGCATGGTAAGTTGGGGAAATCACTGCTAGGTTGCAGCTGATGCATCCCAGAATTCAGAATGTTTACTGATAAGCAGTATAAAGGTGAGTTTACAACATATTTGTCTAAGTTAGCCACTTGAAAAAGAAGACAAGGCGCCTGTACCCTCAGTACTTTTGTGAAAAACAAGAGTCTGAGCAGATTTAATTTGTCAAATTTTTTTAACTGCCTTTTTAAAAAGTAGATTGGGCACTTTCTCATATAACCAATTCATAAAATTAAAGAAGAGGGTTATACAACTATAGCATGGCTCAGTTCTTGGTTTCTGTGGAGATTAGTAAGGCCATTTCCGCACTAGCCTCTTATAGCGCTATTATCCCACTTTCAACCTCCTATGGAAGGCCTTAAAGGCCCCTCCCTAAACTGCAAACCCCAGGATTCCATAGCAGGTTGAAAGTAAGATAACAGCAGTATACCAGGCTAGTGCAGAAATGGCCTAAGTGGACAGCAATACGGAAGCAACTGAGAGGAAACAGAATTCATTTCCTACTCTGGGAGCTACTTGCAACAGGGGATGAGATGCTAATAAGAGAGAAGAGAAGTGATGAAGTGGAATTTGTAGAAGGATCACAGCTCCTCTCTGTTATTTTGCTAGTGAAGAAATAGCCTCCTTTTCAGACTTTGACACTCAGAATGAGCATTAAAGCCCATGCCTTTAAGGCTGCTGCCCTAATCCCTGACCCTCATGGCCCATGAAGCTCTGTGGGATTCTTTTGAATGAACATGCATAGGTATTAAGCTGAAAGAGTGCAGGCCTAAGAACTAATGAGTATGCCTGAGAATTTAACCAACTGAGACTTACTCTTGAGTAAACATGCTGGGCCACACTGTGTTAGGTGGCTACATGAAAAGGGTGACAGGGTGCCTGTACGTTTATAATAGTTGTATGGAAGAGGTGTAGCTCTTTAAATAGCTTTTCAGATGTAGCTTTTCAAATAAGCTTTATCTGTTGAGGTGTCCCCTTTCTGTTGTGACTACCCTAAACTTTATGTAAATATAGTATATATGTAAGAGATAGGCAAAGGGAGGTGGCTGGAGGTAACCACGGGTGCAAAACAGGGGCACTGTTCCTCCAGAAAGAATTCCTTCCCCCAATGAAATTTGCCTTCATTCCCCAGATTTCTAGCATTCTCAAGAATGAGACATTGAAAACTGTTGGCTGCTAGAGCTTATATTTGCCACGTTCACCTTCTCTTGGTAACTGTGCCTAAAATATATTTCTAAATCCTCAACTAAAATATTAAGTTACTAGCATGCTATAAATAGGGGGACTGAAGGAATTCCATTTTGAGCGGGGCAATGGTCTCTCTCTCTCACACACACACACACCATAGTTACACTCCAGGGACCCTTCTGTAACATTAGAATGACAAGTTGAAAAGGCTGAAATACAGAATCTGGACAGTTTCCAGGGCAGTTCCAGCTTTCACAAGGGATTATTTCCCCTCACTTTCAACTCCCATAAGATGAATAGGGAAGACCTGAACATGACAAAAGTTCATTTGTCAACGGTAACCCTAAAGGCACCAGATCCTGTCTGACCTTGGAAGCTAAGCAGGGTCAGCCTGGGTTAGTACTTGCATAGGAGCCCACCAATGAATACCAAGTGCTATAGCCTATATTACAGAGGACGGAACTGGCAAAAACACCTCTGAGTATTTATTGCCTAAGAAAACCCTATGAAATTCACAGGGTTGGCATAAGTGAACAGGTGACTTGAAGGCACATAGTCACACACACACATGCACAGGCAAGATGATTTGCCAGTAGTAACCAATATGCAACACTTAATTCTATCAGAACTTGCTTATGCAACTCCTGATTGAAAAAAGACAAGCCCCTGCTCCCATTCCCTTGCTTCTGGCCCTGGCGCTGAGAACTCACACTGAGGCAAAAGGCAAGAGAATGGAGGGGAAGGGTCACATGTGCCTTCTTTCTTCCCTCTGGAGCCCCCGCTCCCATTCCATTATCTCTGGCCCCAGTGCTAAGAACTCATGCTGAGGCAAGGGAATGGGGGTGGGGAGGTCCAGAAGAGAATGGGATGGGAATCCTGGGGAAGGGGAAGTTATTCACAGTTTTTCCACTTTCATGAGGGTTCCGCATCCCAAACTCTTGCGAAAGTGGAAGGGCTACTGTACTGGCTGAAAATGAAATGAGGGGAACAGTAATCAGTAAAAGAATATCATTTCAGTGTCTTAATATGTGTCTCTTGTTTCTCAGATGCACCTTTCATAACATGCCATTAAATCCCATTTTCTACACCATGGTCACCATATGTCTTCCCCTCTATAAATAACACATTTAGAAGAAATAGCCTCTGGCAAGAGCTGTTCATTCACTCCAGCTGAAAGACTACTTCCTTTTAGGGCAACCAGATGCAGGAAAAGGGACCAGGCTCCAGCAAGAGCTGGTTAGAAAGGTGGTTTTCAGTAGGTGGAGTTTCCACAAGAAGCAACTTCTATGCAACTAGTCAAGGTACAAAAGCCCTGTCTTCTGGGATGGTACAAAGTACAGCCTACCGATGTAATGGCCTACAAGGTCCAAGCTGACTGAGGATGATGGGAATGGTAGTCCCCAGCACCTAGAAGATGTCAGGGTTTAAAAAGAAACTGGTGCGGCAACAGTAAAGGGCTGTCCCCAGATCAAGGTGAAATGAAGGAATTGTTCCCCCTCACTTACCTAGGGAAATTTGCTGTTGTTGTGTGCCTTCAAGTCATTTCTGATTTGCAGTAACCCTAGAGAAAACCTATCATTGGGTTTTCTTGGCAAGATTTGTTCAGAGGAGGTTTACCTTTGTCTTCCTCTGAGCCTGAGAGAGTATGACTTGAACAAGGTCACCCACTGGGTTTCCATGGTCGAGTAGCAATTTGAACCTGTGTCTCCCAGAATCCTAGTCCAACATTCAAACAAAAGGAACACCCTGAGGGAAGCTAAGCAGGGTCAGCTTCGGTTAGCACTTGGATCACCATCAAATACCAGGTGCTGTAGGCTTTATTTCAGAGGAAGAAACTCACAAACCATCTCTGAATATTCCTGGCCTAAGAAAACCTTGTGAAATTCATGAGGTCACCATAAATCAACAGGCAGCTTTAAGGCTCTCAGACACACTTGCTTCTAGCCAGAAGGTGGATGCAGAGCAGTGTGGTGGGTGAGCCTGGGAACCACAACAACTGGAAGGGAACACAGAGACCTCTGGAAAGTCTTTGTACATTCCAGCAACAAATCAGTTAAGCTTTGCAAATTTTATCAAGTTGCTACTCAACAAGCTAAGCTGGTGATCTGCATATATCCCTTTCCTTTTACTCAGAGCTGAACCTACCAAAAGTGGAGAATTCGCACACTTATCTCCTATTGGAGATGACCCATGACAATTCAAGACTAGGGACCAGCCAATGAGATCTGGGAGCCCTAACTGCACCAGACAATAACATTTCAATGCTAAATATTAATTAGTATGCAGAAAATGCTGTTTTCTGTGCAAATCACCCCGTGCGAATTTTGTGCAGAACAAATCCCCAGTGTAGGAATTAGTATTTCTGCATTGGAATAACATTTTCCACGCAGAAAATGCTGATTTCTGTTCAAGACAACCACACAGGATTATTTTCCCCCACATATTAAGTCCCAAATTGCAAATAGCTTTGAAGACAGTGTGGCTTTTGAAGACATTCTTGCAGCGGGAAGAAAATTGCTGAAATTACTCATTGCTACCATTGAGAAGAAACTTACTAAAGAATTACATCTCTGCTCAGATCACACTGCACATTCTTGGAAAGAAAACTCTTGATGTGCTTTATGTCCCAAACTGCTGTACTGATTCCCAAGCCAGGAAGACTTTTGTCTTTATTTCTCTGCTCAGTGAATGCTAATTGCCTTGCTACAAACTTCTTAAGGCCTGTCTGAGTGGGTGGAAATTCTGCACCTTTCCAGATGTTTTGGAGTGCATTTCCAGAATTCCCTAGGCAAAGATAACCAATGGTGAGGAATGCTGGGAGTTGCATTCCTACAACATCTGGAGGTCCACATCATCACCATCCCTGTTATAAAACCATGGAACTATTTGCTGCATCCTCCTTCTTCTTCGGTATATTATGAATTAGGTCAAGGACCACAGCCACAGAATCAGATGATGATGGAATCACTCCAGTGATGAGGAACATGTGGCTCTCCAAATGTTGTTGGACTTCATCTCTCAGCGTAGATTATTCTAATGATGAATAGGACTTGTACTCCAACTGCTTCTGGGATGGTACACTTTCTATAGCTAGTGAGATGATAGAAGAAATGGACTGATTTCACCTAAACATCAGGAATAATTTCCTGATGGTAAGAGCTATTCGATAGTATAATATCCTGCCTTGGAGAGTGGTAGAATCTCCTTCTTTGGAGGTTTTTAAACAGAGGCTGGATGGCCATTTGCTGGGGGTGCTTTGAGTGTGTATTCCTGCATTGCGGGGGGTTGGCCTCAATGGCTGTTGTGGTCTCTTCCAACTCTATGATTCTTTGATTCTTTGATTGAGGTAGGTAAAATGAAGGTAAGATCTGAGCAGGAAATTAAGGCTCTGCACTTGCTTCTGCCCATCCTTCTCCTAGTAATTTTGTCCAGCCCTTGCCAGTCTCCTACATGAGATAGTCTGAGAAGCACTGTCTTAAAGGTTGTCAAAGATCATTCGAAATAAATGGACTTTGGCATGCATCACTTTGCATGTAGCACTGGGGTGCAAAGAGAAACTGTTGCTCTTGAGGTTGCAATCTGTCAACCCTAATTTCACACTCCTCTTTTGTCAGAAAGGAAGCAGTTCAGGGAAGGGTGTTTTACATTTGGAAAACAGAGTAGAGGGAAGATGTTTAATAACCTGTGATTATCAATGATGAGAAAAGTGGTGAAGCAGCAGCTCTGTCTGACTTTGCATCTGGTCAGCCTACTGTCTAGATATGGACATGTTGATGGATGTTGCAAGTGTTATTGGAGTTGTGTGCATTCGAGTCATTTCCAACTTATGGCAACCCTAAGGTGAACCTATCACAGGGTTTTCTGGGGCTGAGTATGTGGCACACCCAAAGTCACCAAGTAAGTTTCCATGGGCAAGTGGAAAATCAAACCCTTGTTTCCAAGTCAGAGCTCAAACCACTCCACCACTCTGACTTTCATGTTGCCATTACTTCCTCTATATGCTTTATTGCCTCTGCCCAGAAACACATACTGATATCTCTAGTTACTCTGTTCTAAAGATGGGCAAATTGTGGACCATAGTTCCCACAGGGCCCTATTGCACATATCTCTGACCTATTTCCCCCTTTTTAATGCAAAAAGGCTCCGTAAGACAGAGCTTTTAGTCTTTGAAATGTTTGAGACATCGGCTTGCAGAATTCCTGAGCATTGCCCTTCTTGACTGGGACCTCTGCAAGTTGAAGCCCAAGGTATTTGGAGGGCCAAAGTTTGAGAACCACTGCTCAAGGGGCACAGGGAAATTTCACCATGTTTTTGCCCTCCTTCTGAACTGCTTTAGGTCCATGAGTGTATTCAAAAGCAGAAGTGACTTTGGCCATTTCCACACTAGACTGTTATAGTGCTATTATTCAACTTTCAACATTCTATGGAATCCTGGGGTATGCAGTTTAGGGAGAAGCCTCAAAGGCTGCTCCCTAAACTGTAAACCCTAGGATTCCATAGGATGTTGAAAGTGGAATAATAGCACTATAACAGTCTAGTGCGGATATGGCCTTTATCTCAATGAGGAGGGTTCAGTCTTTTTAAAAGGGGGGAAATGGGAGAGGAAAGCATGAGCGAAAGTGCAATCCTCCAAGGTCTACTGGGTTGTGAGTGCAGCCCCTGGACCTTAAGAAGTTGCCCAGATGCTCAGCGCATCTGCACAACACCAGCTTGACTTGGAGACTATTGATAATATATAAAGTTGCATTTCATGGGTGAGGAGGGGATGAAGATGGAGTTACAGCATATTTTTCTCAGGTTGTGAACACAATGGAGCTCCAGCAGCAGCTTCTTCCACCCCATTCTTCCATGAGTACTTTGCATCCTCTAGTTATACCATCTACTCACTGTAGCAAAGGGGACAATCAGCAAAGAAATTAATAGAAGAATCTTATGGCAGCTTAAAGACTAACCATCAAGTTTTATTTGGCATATGTTTCTATGGATGCCCCACCAATTCACTTCCCCTTCCCCTTCCCCTCTATGTTTCTATTTACAATGCGAGAAAAACCAAAAATAATTACAGACCCATTTTATCCTACAGCCATTTAAAGCTTAAAAAGCAAAGCAATCTCTAGTGTCAATCCCACAGAAAGGGAAAAAAAGGCTTTTAGATGGCTGGTCAGATGCAAAAGAGGATAGGGATCCTGAAGAGGGAATTATAGCAGATGTTGCTTGTCATGCAAGTTGCACTGATCAAAAATTCCTCCCTGATACAATTGTTAAATATTGAGGACCTCTATCCTGTTTTTCATTTGGTCATCCTAACTGGATACTGGTTAAAATGGAGCCAAGTGTGATGTGGGTTTAAAAAGGACATTCAAAACTGTGACATACTTTTGTGATAGACAGAGTTCTAATTGTATTCATACAAACAGGAAGTTAAGATTACAGCAAGAACATCTTTGTATGTTCTTTAATCTAAATTTAAATTGAACAAAATATTTAAAAATGTTGACTGCCTCTTAAAATAGATTAATGAGAATATTTTCACTAAAGACAGAATGAAGCAAGGAGAAAAACTTTGGTGATGGTTTATTTTCCTTGCAAGGATGGCTTTGCTGGTATCTGTGTAAGCGTACATGTTGTACTTGGACTCCCTCACGTACAGGAGAGAGTATTTGTGGGACCCTTTCATAAAACATTGGCAGCAGAACATTACTGATACAACCGTGGTTTCCTGCAGCCAGTGACAGCTTCCAAGTGCAGTGAATAACCCCCTTGGGGGAATGATGCGGGTGGGCAGAGGAAAGGACCAGCTTCTCTCTTGCTAGCATTCCCAGAACACTCTGAATGCTACAATAGAACAGAATGTATGACCCTATTAATGGCATTTTATCCTTTTAAATATATCAGCCTTGAAAGATCCCTCTCCTTCTCAGGAACGCAAGAAGAAAATATTAGATTTGTCCATAGACAAATGTAATGTTACATAAGAAAAGAATGTTTGAAAAATTGCTTTCAAGGCTATATGGAATGAAATCACTCAGTTACTCTTCACTTTCTTTGTGGGTAATCTTGCAGGTTTTAATCCTAGGTGTGTCACATGGAAAGTACGTCTCTCTCTCTCTCTCTCTCTCATTCTCTCTCTCTCTATATATATATATACATACATACATACAAACACTGGCCTCAGAAATTAGGTCTATTGGAGGGGCCTTCCTATGTCCCACTGGTAGGGGAAAGACATTGGAGAGGGTCTTGTCTATACTATAAAGTATCCTTGCCTTACACTTTTATTAAAGTGTTCAGTCCTAATTTTATCCAGGTTCCACATGTGTTATAGTCCACACTATATTAACTTGTTTTGACTGGTTTCAAATTGTCTGGTTTTAAATGATTTAACATATTTGTAGTCTTTTATATTACTGTTACTATTTATTGCTTTGGACTGATTTTATTGTAAGTTGCCCTAAGGTCTTTGGATATAGGGCAGGATATAAATATTTTAATAAACAAACAAACAAGCAAATATTATACTTGTATACTGCCTTTCTCCCAAAGTGAGACCCAGGGCAGCTTCCAAAAAAAGTTGAAAACATTTTAAAAGCATTTATTAAAAAAAATTTTTTTAATTAAGTTTATTATTACTTAAAAACAGCATGGAGGTAGGAAGAGAAAAAATCTATATAAAAAAAAAATTGCATAGCATCAATAAATAGCATTCAGTTCTCTACAAACAATTTTACTATTATACCTGCAACAGTTTTAAAAAAATCAGTTTGATAAATAAAAAGTTCCCCTGCTCACATATTAAAATCAAAAGCCTACTTGAAAGGAATGTTTTTGCCTGCCAGCAAAAGAAAAGCAAGGAGGAGGCCAGCCTAGCCTCCCACTGAAGCACATTTGTTCCACAGAGTGGAAGCAGTCACTTAAGCCTCTCTTCCATGTCTTTACCAGACAAGCCTGGGATAGTAGCTGGGCTGAGAGAAAGCCTTCCCTTGCAGATCTTACAGCTTTGGCAGGTTCATATAGGAAGATATGCTCTTTCAAATAGTCTGGACCTAAGCCATATAGGGCTTTGTAGGTCATTACCAGAACTTTGAATTGTGCCCAGAAACTAACAGGTAGCCAGTGAAACTGTTTTTAACAAAAGAGTTATGTGCTCCCTGTAACTGTCCCCAATCAGCATTCTGGCTGCTGTATTTTGAACCTGCTGAAGCTTCCAAACAGTTTCCAAAGGCAGCCCCATGTAGAGTTTGTTACAGTAGTCCAACCAAGATGTAATCAAGATGTGTGTCACTGTAGCCAGATCAGATATCTCAAGGAACAGGCACAGCTGGTGTACAAGTTTTAACTGTGCAAATGCACTCCTGGCCACTGCTGAAACCTGGGCATCCAGGCTCAGAGTTGAGTCCTGGAGAACACTATAAGGCTGCAAACCTGAGATTTCAGAGGAAGTGTAATCCCATCCAGCAAAGTCTCTGTTCCCCAATCTGCCTTTTGACTGATCAGGAGCACCTTTGTCTCGCCTGGATTAAGCTTCAATTTGTTTGCTCTCACCTAGTCCTTTACTAACAACAGACATTGATTCACTACAGAGACAGCTTCCTTGGATTCAGATGGAAAAGAGAGGTAGAGTTGGGTATCATTGTATAGGGGACACCAGACCCCAAAATTCTGGATGACTTCTTCCAGCAGTTTCATGTAGATGTTAAACAGCATGAGGGACAAAACAGAACCCTGGTGGACCCCAGAGGCCAATGTCCACAGAGTCAAACAGCAGTCCCCCTAGCACTACCTTCTGAATCTGTCCCTCTAGGAACAACTGGAACCACTGCATAACAGTGCCCCCAAGTCCCAATCCAGAGAGTTGGCTCAGAAGGATATCTTCATTGGTGGTGTTGAAAGCCACTGAGAGGTCCAGCAGAACCAACAGGGACACACTCTTCCTCTCTATTCCCTGTGTGGATCATCCACCAAGGTGACCGAAGCCACATAACCAGGCCTGACACCTGGAAGAGGAGGAGACAGTCCATCACCACTAGAAGGTATCTATTACTGTGGTGCTGGATTTAGATCTCTCACTTCAGGTGGCCAGTTGTAAAATAGGATAGGACTCCTTGCACCATGAAGAGTTGAGTCTCAGTGGGAATTTGTCTTGCAAACAACACCTGTTGACCTTTCCTCTTCTATTAAGCTTTTATCGGAGAAGAGCCTGTTGTATCTAGCCACACTAGCACATCTTCTCATTCTGCTGCAGCCCTTGAACTTTTGTATTTAAAAAGCATCCACATACTAACTGCATCTATGCAATTGACTTCATGTGTAGTTTGGCCTTTAATGAGCCCCAAGTGTATTCTCTCATACAAGACTCTTTGTTCCCTTACATGAAGCTCTTCCCATTAAAGATACTTTCCCTTTCCCTGTACAGATACTTTCCCCTTTCCTGTACAGATCATTGGAGCTGTATTTACTGTACAGAAAGCCTGGAGATGGAGTCAGCAGTCATAGGGAACAATAAAATGACAGTTGTCCTATTATCACCTTCTGCCCCACTAGGCAGAGTCGACTGGGTCATCAGCTAATCCACCTACTTCCAGAACAAAACAAAATCCTCTTGTACTAATTCATCACCCCATCAGCTGACATCCTGCTTTTTTCTCAAATTGTTTGGCAGTGTATACAGCTGTTCCCTCAGAACCCCTCCTCTTGTTGGAATCTGTTTAATTAAGACTGGAAAGTTCTGGAGGCAGTAGAGCGCATTTCAGCTAAAGCCCGTGAATGATCTATAAAGAGTCTATAGAAACCATCTCAAATGCTGTATGCTTTATGCTGAATACATCTATAAATTTGGATGTAATTTCAGATTCCTTAATACAAGCAGAAGCTGGCTTCTTCTCTTCAGAGTGTGGAGAAGTTACTTTCTGGACTACAGCACCCAGTATCTCTCAGTCAGCATAGCCCATGGCAACTGGCCATGTTGGCTGAGGAGTTCTGGAGTTGTAGCCCTATAAAAGGTCACTTTTCCAGGGTTTGCCAACTGAATGGCCGTCTTTTGCTCATTTGCACAAGCGAACTGATGTTAAAAGTTTGACCTTCAGGCTGAAATAAACAGTAAACATGGTCAGATGAGAAACAGCATCAGAATCTGAGAGCTATGCCTGTTTGAAAATAGTACAGAGAGCAACACTATGATTGCTTTCACTCCTCAATTCAAGTTTTATTTTTAAAAGTGAAAGGTCTCAAAGAGTTGTAGCAGGATCACTCCAAAATCATTATATAGCAGGAGTAAGCTAGAAGGATTTCCTCAGTGTCTTTTGTGCATAGGCAAGGAGAGCTAAAATTAACAAATCGAACTGGTAAAAACTGCTGCATATAACCAAAAAAAAAGCAGAAAAAGTTCTTGTAGGCTTATATCCAATATTATGTAGATGGACTTCTGCTTGCAAAATGGATTTTTCCCTTTCTTTCCATTCTCTGTACTCTCAGTCCCTTAGACATGCACAGGAGAAAGGATCCATTTCACCTCCAGTGTCCATTCACTTTGGATTTTCAACAACCAAGTCTGTTGAAGAATAAACTTCCAAAAAAGAAATCAGAGGAGACATTGTAACAATGACAAAGTAAAGAAGAAGTAGGTTCTCATGCCAAGTGCCAAGTCCAAAATCTAGATAATTCAGTAAAATAAAGCATTGCCCAGCTCTTCAGCAGATAATTCTGGAAAATGGAATGCTATGAAACCAATGCCTTCAAAGTGCAAGTAAGACACGTCCGGTTGCACAAGCTAAGATGTATGAATTTACTAAAGCACTAGCATTTACTTTTGACACTGCCTGGTTCAGAAATCACTCTGTATTCAACAAAGCTTTGATCATCACTTTTGATGAATGCCATCTTGAGCTTATTGGACAGAAGGCAGGATATACATGTAACAAAGGAGAAATGTATTTGCTATTTTTATTTAAACTGGAAGATGTTAGGAGTAGACCTGCAACAAGCAAGAGTAGGTGCCAAAACTGAGGATTCCAAAAAAGCCACTGCCTATGCAGGCTTGGAGATTCTGGGAGCAATATTCCAAAAGACGAATTTTTCCAAGTTCTAATGAAGATGGTTTACAAAGTCTGACAGCATTTCATATGGCTTAATCAGTGATGACATTGTCAGAAATTATCTTCAAGCAATGTCTTGACACAGAATCTACTCTTGTCCTCTCCTTTGCTTTATGGAAACCAGAGGCTCAAAGTATTAATTAGTATTTTAATCTCAAGCTGAATATAGAAGAATCATTGTTTGTAGAGGAAAGACATTTTGGTATTGCAGTCATGCTGTGCTTTTTTTGGCTGCGCGGAATAAGGTGACTGTGGCCATTTCCACATGGGCATATTGCCCACACTAGAGCGACCTCTCCAGGAGGTCTTCTTCACCGGGGTCTACGCTAGAGCAGTTAAAAAAAGTGAGGTTCTAGACCTCAAACTGTTCTAGCGCAGCCCCGGGGGTGGCGCTGTGAGTTTTATAAAAACCACCTTCAAAAGTGTTTTTTATAAAACTTACCCGCGTGCCCCGTAGCAGCCCCCGGTCAAGAACTGCAGAGACGCGGTAGCGCGTCCTTGCAGATCTGCCTGGGGGCAGGCTTCCGGCTGGTGCACTGTCCTAATTGGCGGAGCACCGCCGGAAACTGCTGGCCACCATTTTGGGCGCCACCAGGCACCGCCGAGTGCCGCTGAGCGCCTCCGAAATTCGGCGGTGTTTGGAATGGTGGATCCGCGCTCTTCGGAGGGACGGAGCAACCCACTCATGGGTAAGCTCCGCCCCTGCGTGCGCGGCCCCGTTGCGGCCCCCCCCCCGTGAGGAAAGGGCCTGTGAATCTAGTACTGCTTACTGGCACAAGTCGATTTCTTCCCTCTGTAATATCAAATTTGCTTGTAAATATAACAATCCAGTTGCTTCCTTAGGTTACTCTTTCCTTCACAATAAAATGGAACCTGTAAAAAGAGTGTCCTGAAACTTCTGTCGTTAATGAGAGAATTAAAAAATAAAGAACTGGTTAACACACCTCCAACCCCAGATTAAGACTCTTAACTTGCTTGTCTTACAATAAATCCACAGTTTTTCTATTTTCTACAGCTCTGTCTGAATCTACATTCATTAAAGAATTAATCAAGAAAATTTATCAGGTATGAACAAATTCAACCCAACAATCAATACACCTGCTTGTCCAGTATAGTGGCCATGTTGGAGCCCAAGAATCAAATCGGGAAAGGAAATTAAGGGTTCAAGAGCATGGTGGGTTATAGCTGATAGGACCCAAGGACTGGAACTGTGGGCAATCTTGAAGAGAGGAGGATCCATCACAGTCCAGGAGAAAGATCCATTTGATTTTGATTTTTTTTTTTAACACTTGAAATTGGTTATCTTCTCTGCACAATAGAATCTGCACACTGCATCTTCATCTTTGTGGGTTATTCTTTGGCCATTGGTGTGTCTGAGGATGTTTTTTCTCTGGTTTCTGTGTTCCTTCTAGGTGCATTGAGAGTACATCCCCTTGTATATTCTTCTGTTACGCTTCATCCGTTGCTTTATCCTTTTCTGTGCCTCTCACTTATGTTCTGTTTTCATTTTTGTGTTGATCCTTGTAATGGAAATTGCCTGGAGTCTGAAGGTTTGTCAATGTAATCAAACAAGCACTAGTTTTCTAAAGCCAGAAAACTCCCCCCTTTGCCATCTTCAAACAGCTTCTTTGATTGTATCATTAATTTTCCTGTGGGATGGCTCTGATCTCACACAGGTGTCAAATGTAGATCATGTAACCAGATGAGATCATCATCTCCATACATTAGCATAAGATTTGGAAAACTCATGTACATACTGTTCTGTGATTAGCAAATTACACTGGCTTTCTAACATCAGCTAGCCTTAGTCCTGATGTTGGCTCTAAAACAAACAACAAACCATTTCCTACCAACCAGTGTATGGAGGAATCTTTTTGTTGTTGTTGATGATGGTTCCAGATGGTGAGTATGTGTGCACTCATGTGCATGCATGGAAGTGATGTGAGTTTCCTGATTTGTTTGAGATCACTATGGACTAATATGCCTTGAGAATAAAGCACTGAGCTTGCAACTATGGCATTTTGGATCCCCCCTCACTACAGTGGCCCCTCCACTTTTGTGAGGGTTCAGGACACAGAACCTTTGCAAAAGTGAAAAAAAACCCTGTAAATAATTCCCTTCTGCCCCCCTCCACCATTTTCTTGTATTTTGCCTCGGCATGCTTTCTCCCACCGGGGCCAAATGCATGGGAATGGAAGGAGGGAGCTCCAGAGGAGAAAACGTGTATGCATGCCTCCCCCCACCAAATTCCCTTGCCCTTTTCCCAGGTACACTTGCCTCCCTTATCCATGCCTGGCAAAATGCAACAGAAAGGGAGGAGGAGAATGGGGGGAAGGTATGCATGCTCATGAATAATCAAATTTGCCAAGGTCAAACCTACAAAGGAGGACTGTAAATACAATTCTGGGTCACAAGGTGGTAGGTACAGGAAGTATGGCCAACAAGTTAGCAGCTCCCTGGTTCTAAAGCTCTCCTCCTATGAAAATACACATGACCCTTTCACTGCCAACATTCAAACGTGTTTTGAAAAGTAAGTTGTGTTTTTTAACCAGAGCTTGGAAATGTTACTTTTTTTAGATCACAGTTGTCTGCAATTTCTAAGCAATTATGTTCTTCAACAGTTTATAGAATCATAGAGTTGGAAGGGGCCCTATAGGCTTTCAGGTCCAACCTCCTGCCCAGTGCAGGACATCCAGCCAGAGCATTCTCAGCAGGTAGCTGTCCAGCCACCCCACCACCCCAAAGACATCCTAAGAAGGAGACCCCACCACCTCTTTTGGCAATTGGTTCCATTGCCAGAGTACTCTCACCATCAAGAAGTTGCTTACAGTGCTCAATCAAAATCTAGGCTCCTGCAACTCAAAACCATTAGACCTAGTTCTACCCTCTGAGGCAGCAGAAAACAAGCCTGCCCCCTCCTCTCAGTGACAGCAGTTGAGGTATTCAAAAACTGCAGTCATATCGCCCCTCAGTCCCTTCTCCACCATGCTGAACATGCTGAGCTCCTTCAATCTCTCCTCTCATGTTTTCTTCTCCAGTTTAAATCACAGATATTTCTCTGTACACAAGGTTAACATTTTTACCTTCACACATGACAATGCAGTCCTACATAACTCTGCTCAGATGTAAAGTCTAGGAGTTTAGTCTTGGACTAGATTACCATGGAGTAAGTGGAGCTTCCTTCTGAGCAGACATGATGCAAAAACTTATATTGTAAATTCTTCTTATGCAGAGACAAATCCTTACATCAAGAGCTCCTGCTTAAACAAGCACAGCTATAGGAATGAGGACAGACTTTGAATTATCTGGAGAAAAGCAATGAAGAGAAGAAATTATTGATGCATCTGTAAGAATTTTCTTCAACAATTAATTCATTTATGAAAAGAGGGAATTAAGGAAAACATTGACACTATATATCACTCATTTAAACAAATGCCCATCAGCTTTGATTTCCTTCAGGCAAAAATATCTAAAGATTGGAGAGGTTGTATGAAGTGCAAGTGAGTAAGTTTGATCATCTGATCTGAAGATATTTTTTTGAAGATGATTCAAATGATGATGGAATTACATGAATTATTCATTTTTCCTTTGAATGTTTTTGGCCTCTTCCTCTGCAGATCTTGGGATCTAAGGAGGGACTTTATGAACTGGCAATCTGATCTGCCGGGGCACATTCTCAAGATTTCCTAAAGGCAAATGGGGGACTTTTGGAGCTCTAAAAGGTTCAGAACCTTTAGAAGTTAGACCCATTTATCAACTGATTGACACATGATCCACTGACTGTAGTCCTGATCCTAATACATGTAGCTTGTGTTGTTTTCCATCAGTTGCTTGTTCATATTTTGTGTTACCTGTTTATTATGCTTATAGTTCATCTAAGGAGAAAGAGGTCCTGTTCTACCACAGGCAAGAAAATACTACTTAAAAACTAAGAAAGAGAGAGAGAGAGAGAGAGAAAGGGGGGGCAGACTAGAAGCACCCAAGAGAACCTAATGCAACACAGCAATCTGCAAGGTTTCAACAAAGTGATTCTCCAAAACAGTAGTTTTCTGCATAGAAGGTAAAATATTATACTGATTCCGATTGTCTTTCTGTAGCAGAGAAATTCAAGGCCATCTCAGTCCCAGTAACCTGAAGGAAACACACGCATACACACACAGTGTATGTAGAAATGTGGTCTGTAAAGGTGCAAAAGCAATGCCATTAAGGCCCTGGGAGGCCAATGTTCCAATCCTCAGCATCCAATGCATCTGCCTTTGGGCCACTGAAATTGCTGATTGTCTGTGTAGCTAATTTGATCTAGTTCTGCAACTTTAACTCAGGGCAGAAGTAGAAGTGATTTTACAAGCATTAAATATATTCAGAAAGTAACTAAAACATGCCTAACATTTCCAGCATCAGTATATTTTATTCACTTATTTCTATGAATTGCACTTTGTAAGACCCAGTGTCAGGATCAAGACTGCAACCTACTGATGTTTTTAACACTGTCTCCTACATGGTTATCCCAATAACCATCTCCAAAGAAATTTATTGGGATTTCATCATAAGGAAAAATGTTGAACCAGTCCCCCCTCTCAATTTCAATTCTGATCCCCTTTCCCATGGCATTCATGCCATTACATTCTAGTCTGACTCCCAGCTACGGGACAAGATGGGATATGTTTCTCAGTTTAGCAGTTCTGTCATTTCTGAATTTCTTAACCACATAAATGTAGTCTTTCAACCCAAAAGCAAGCCTTGTAATTTCCAGCCATGCCAAAATAAGGCACAAATGAAAACAAAACAAAGCAAACTTTGAAGTGCTCTTGTATTTCCAGTTATAGGGATGATCATCATATGGACCATCTCTATTGTCCTCTGAACTGACAATGATTCATCAGTTTCATGTGTGTGCTGAGTAATATGTGGCTAGAAGACTCTGAAGCACAGAAGCTACAGCAGTCCCTGTCTGTATCATTTGATCTTTGATGAGCTGAGGAAAAAATCAGAAATAATAGTTTGGAGGAACTTACACACAATACTTTATATATGCTTCTGTTTAATAAAAAAGAAAAGGGATTGGCACATACTTGTAATGGCTCTAATATCTTTTTAAATGATGAGGTGAAGCCATTACATCACATTGTGCAGGAACCTGATAAACAGAGGAAAGAACATGGAACATATAGGAGATGCAGAACATTTGGATCTCCAGATATTTAGAGCTACAGTTCCCATCAGCTCCAGAGAACATGCCAGTGGTAAAGAATTTTGGGAGTTGGGATCCAAAAGATCTGGAAAGCCAAAAGCTGCCCAGCTGTATAGTAATGAGCAGTACTGAGAAAAGCATCCCCCCCGCCATGTAAGTGTGCATGTCTGTATCTCCTTACATTCCCAAGGATACCAAATGGGGAAACTGAAAGCATGTCTGTGTCTGTGTACACACACACACACCATTTTCAGCCCAAAAGCAAAGTTTGGAAACAGTATTTCAAAGAACTAAGTATATTCCATAAACTTTAAGAATGGGTCACCAAAAGCTAGGACTGAGATTTCACAGCCTGGAATTAAACTGCTGTTTTGAGTGACTGTCTGTCTAGTCTCAAACATAGGACATAACATATGACCAGGCCTTTTTGCAGAAATTTGGAGGAGTGATGAATCTGTGACTGGCCAGATAATATAGTCCAACTTACATCACCTCCAGACAATATGGTTGGGGCCAGCGATGACGGAGGCTGTAATCCACCATCTGGAGAGACATACAGAATACCCACCCCTGAGTTGAAGGTATGGTCTTTCCTCTTCACCACTGTTTTGTTTTTGTTTTTGTTTTACCAGATGCCTGAGTTAAGGAGCAACGCACATTTCATCCACTGCGTTTTCCTTGCCACTGCATCAAAGACATACAGAGATGAGGTAGAGAATCTTTGACCCTCCATATTTTGGGGACGTTAAATCTCTGAAGCCACATCTAATGCCAAAGGACTTTGGAAGTTATAGTCAAAAACATCTGGAGGACAAGGACTTCCCATCCCTGATATAAAGTATGCATCTACATTAAGCAACAGAGGAAGCTGGTTAGGCTATCCTTTATTATAAAAAAGAAGTTTGGTCCCCAAAATTGATAATTGCACCCCAAAAGCCTTCAGGGTGAAATGAGGGCACATGTTTTAAGGATACAAAAGACTTTATAAAAGAAGTGACCTTCTGGTTGAAAAGGATGACATGCCAGAATGGAAAATAAGTCAGGCAATGCTCCCAGACTCTCTGTAGTTCCCCACTCCTGGTGATAATCTAAAGCAACATTGCATTAGTACCTTTTTAGTAATATTATACACTTGCAAAAAGGCTGAAAACAATTGCTTTAGCTGGCACACTCAGATTTATCTAATGATGAATACATATCATTTGTGCTGGGTGGTATAGCATTAGCTGTTATTATTGTTAACTGTCATCAATTCAGTCTCCATGAATGAGAGATGTCCATCAACAGCCCTGCTCAGGTCTTGGAGACTCAGGGCTCTGACTTCCTTGACTATCCTTTTTAATGAGGTCTTCCTCTTTTCAAACTGCCTTGCTAGGCATTATCGTCATTTCTAGTGACTCATGTTTTTTCATGATAGGTCCAAAGAATGACAGTGGCCCTTTCCGCACACGATTATTAAGGTGGGACAATGCGTCTTGCCACGGAGGTCTTCTGCATGTTGGAGCAGACTAGATTCGGTTTATTTACCTTCGTTCCACACGTTATTCTGACTAAATGTGCCCCCATATAGTGGTAAAGTGCACTATTTGAAAACCGGAAGAAATTGGTTTTCCAATTTTCCAGATCGATCCAATTTGTATTTTCACATTGGTGCAGACACGTATATTCACACCAATGCAAATTGGTGGTCAGGGGAGAGCTCATGGGAGGGGCCAGGGGTAGTATGGACTTTTGCACGTACGCATATACACAATGACATAACAAAACCATGAAAAAAAAAACCATGAAAAAAAATCACAGACGACAGGGTGGGGTGAGGGGAATAGCGGGAGTGGCCACGGTGGAGGCAGTGTGGATTCATGAACTCACACTCTTCCGAATCAGAATGGAACATATGCAGTAGCTTTGCGGAAAGAAATGAGGGAAAGTCTGCCTTGTTTCAAGGCCAGAAAATCCAGTAAGAAATGGCATGAACCGATTCACCAGCCTTGTGCACAAATGTTCAGTCTCTTAGAGCCAGTGTGATGTAGTGATTTGAGCATCGGAGACCAGGGTTTGATTCTCTACTTGACTACAGAAACCCACTCGCTGACTTTGGGTATGTCACACATTCTCAGCCCAGAAAACTTCATGATAAGTTCACTTTAGGGTCACAATAAACTGGAAACAACTTGAAGGCACAAAACAACACAATGACAGTCTCAGTTTAGTCTTCTTAACTTCTAGGGAGAGTTCAGGTTTGATTTGCTCTAGGACCCATTTATTTATCTTTTTAGCAGTCTACAGTATCCATAAAACTCTTTTCTAGGACAACATTTCAAATGAGTTGATATTCTTCCTATCAGCTTTCTTCATTGTCCAGCTTTCACAACTGTACATAGAAATTGGAAATGTGATGGCATGGACAATCATAACTTTAGTACTCAATTATATATCTTTACACTTCAGAATCTTGTCATAGATGACCTTCCAAATCCTAATCTTGTTTTAATTTCCTAACTGCAGCCAATAACCCTCTTCAAAATTAAAATTGTTTCAATGATGGGAGGGTATCTGGGAGCCCATACAGAGGGCCTTGCTGGACTGTATAATTCCCATCTCTCAACTAAGAAAACACATCAGGCCCTTGTCAATTTTTGCATCAATTCTCTGACACCTCCCCCCCGCCAAGAAAAATTAAGGTAACTTCTTCCTCCCCTGCTGCTCTCTTGACTTTGTTAAGAATTTCGTAGTCTCTTATCTCTCTTTAAACATTTCCACATCTTATATAAGTTTCTTTGAGGACATATAGTTGGAAAGATGGCTTTGTTTTGGAAATAATAAATGATATTATTTTTAAAAAAGATGAAGCTATAGGACTGAATGGTGCCATCAAGGAATCTTCTCATTACACAGTGGTTATCAGTGGCATCCCGTGACCACGCCACCCAGCAATAATCATATCTTATGGTAAACATATCTGACTGTCCCTACTGAAAAGAAGAAACTAAATTATTCTGGATACTGATCATCATTTGAACAAGTAGAGTTTCCTCTATTTCATATTCATAGCCAATAACTTAGGCTAACTTGCTTATTGCATGTTCCAGTTCTTGTACTGCCACCTAGTGCATGAAATAGGTGATGTGTTATAAGGAATACCAAGAAATCCAGACAGACTGCTGTTTTTCTAATTTAGTCTGGTAACTGTTCACATGTGTACCAGAGCTAACATTTGCCTTTATGTGTGCCTTCTTTAGACACTGTGGTCATTTTAGAGCAAGTGTAGGCAACCTGTAGCTCTCCAGATGTTGGTGGACTCCATTAGCCGTGAAAGGCAGTGATGAGAGAAAATATGAGATACAATCCAACAGGATCTGGAGGGCTAAAAACTACCCATCTTTGTTTTTAACAAACCCACTTTCTCATCTTGTACAGTTTGTTGTTTGGAAACAGCAGTGTGTATGTGTGCACATGTCGAGTGCAGATTTTTTCAAAACCATTTTTTTTTATTACCAATAAAAACAGATTCTTAGCTAGAAAGCATTTAAACAAACTATTCAAACACAGAAATAACCAACATAAAACCAGTAGAATTTGCAAAATCAACGCCCTTTCAGGGTAACAGTATACAGAATGTCCTAAATAATGGAGGAAAAATTTCCCATCTTTATTCTTTGCTGTTATTTTCTTTAACCGACATGTGATCACACTTTTTTTTTTTTAAGAGTTATAATCTCTGTTTTTCTTCATCCATTCTGGCTGTTGACCAGCCTTCCAATTTACTCTCACCTGCCACCTCTTCTTTAGCCCCATAACTTAACATGGACGTAAAACTTTTCTTGACCTTAGACATCACTTTATTACAGCTCTACCTTCACTAGTTCTTCACTAGTTCACTAGTTTTCTGCCCCTCCACAACATTTCTCTGGTCTCCATGTATTCTTGCCTCAAGTTCTAGCTTCTTTTTCTGCCCCCTTTCTGCAGTCATCCTGATTTTGGGGTCTTTGTCCTTTGGCTTCCTTGCCTCTTTGAATCTTCTTCCATTTGTAACTTTCCAGCTTCTTTACAAGTTGCTGAATCCAGGAAGCACTTCAGTCCAGGGCTTGTAGGCAACTCTATGACCATTAGCTTTCCTCACAGAATACAACATATTTGCAAACATCATATCACTGAAAGTAACTATATGCCAGCAATGTTGGCCAGCACAGAAGGATGCCATTACACTACTTCCAGTTTGAAAAAAATCATGTCTGTGCAGTCCACTGAAGGTTCACTGGGGTGAAAACTAGGGCTTTTCCCCAGCACAATTGCCCACCCCACTCTACTCCCTGTTGAAACATGCAGCTTGTAGGTCCAAATCCACATGGACTTGGCATTTGTGTGGCCAGTTAAAACTGTATCTTAAATCCAAACAATCTGATTCACCGTTCAATAAGGAAAAACATGGGACAGTTAACTCTAAAAATTTAGCAACTGGAAGAAGGAAGCAAACTTTATAGCAAGGGTGGGGAAAAATTGGACTGCCAGATGGTTTGGGCATTACTCCTAGAAGCCTCAGCCAGTGTAGCCAATTGTATGGAATAATGGAAGTACAGTCATACTGTGGACAGCCAAAAGTTCCCCACCTTTACTTTATTTATTTTATTTAAGATAGTTCTGTACCATCTCTCAGCCCAGAATAGCTCCCAAGGCAATGGACAAATAAAGCCAATTGAAAGAGCACAAAGATAAAGCACTTTAAAACACATTGAAATACAGTTTGCTTTACAATCTACAGTCATGTCTTCCCCCTCAGGGGAAGGACCGTGAGCATTCCCAAGCTACCACCTGTCAAATCTGGGCTAGAGGACAGAAAGAGAACATTTGAGTAAAAGAGATATAGATGTCCCTGTCTTTGCCTTAACTAGTCTTACTGCATGGAGGACATGGTTAGAAGGTCACTTCAGAGAAGGAGCTGATATTCGTACCACACAGTTTTCTTTGCCTTTCAATATTTTGAACAGTTTTTCGTGATGTGTACAAATATAGGAGAAATCTGGGAGAGTAGTTCTGTAAAGAAACCTCCACAGAAGCCCTTCAGGGCCAAAATCCTTCTTTTTTATGTAACTTGGAAGGTTCTGCAGCAGTGATTCTCAACCTGTGGGTCCCCAGATGTTTTTGGACTTCAGCTCCCAGAAGCCCTGAGCATTGACCATAGTGGCTGGGGCTTCTGGGAGCTGAAGTCCACAAACATCTGGGGACCTACAGGCTGAGAACCACTGTTCTACAGGAAAATTATAGCACAACTTGGAAAAGTTATTTTGAGGACGAACTCCCCAAATCCTCCTGCCATTATCATGGCTATCAGCCACACTTGTTGGAGCATTCTGTAAGTTGTCATCTGAAAGAGTAACTTCAGCAAACTCTGAGTTAGAGCTGTATTCTTTTTCTCCCTCTTTTTCCCATGCAAATGTGGTAAAAGAGCCCAGTCCTGACTATTGGCACTGACTTCAGGCCTACACCAGCAGCACTGTATGTCATAAGAAACTGGCTTTTAATGTTATGGCGTTCTTTCCAAGTTGCCAGGGAACAAACAGTGTATCAATTGTCCCCACCTTTATTTTTGTTTTGCTTTAATCTTGATGGCCTTTGGCCTTGCTATTAAAAATAAGTTCTGGGTGCCTTTTTCCACCCTTAAGCCTGATTGTATAGAGTTTTTTACATTAAAATGTTTTTAAAAAAACTCTGCCAGATTGTCACATAAATGTAAAGGCAGGTCAAGCTGACTGGAAATGGATGGAGCAACAGAAGCGGCATCGGCAGAGGTTTTCCTGAGCTTGCCAGATTGTTCATTCTTTGGTTATCTCAACAGTGTTTCCTGCGAACAAGTCAATAGGCACATTCAGGGAGGCTTAAAAGGCCAGATTCTGTTCTCTGGGACAGCACCCAGCTGATTCGACCTATGATGTCAGAAGCCCTTTTCAAATTACCAATGCAGCAGTTTTTGGCTGTCTGACATTTATTGTCCAGTTGGGGCACACACTACAGACTTTGGCATGTGGATTTGCAATATAACAAAGATAATAATATAATCATTAATATGCAAAAGAGAGAGTTCTTAGAAGAACTAAACTGCTCACCATGCTGGCTGGAGGATTTTGAGATATGTAGTCCAAAAAGGTAACTTGCCTAAGTGCTGATTCTACACATATACTATTGTTCTGTATCTAAATTCTTGCTATCCTTGTGACTGTTAGAATTAGCAATCTTTGCATGCCTATATTCAATAATTACTAGTTTGAATAGTACATATTTATGGTGACTTCCAATTTGACAGGATTTTTTCCTATACCATTTCTTTCTCTGCCTACCTTACTCTAACCTCAGTCATTTTCCTCTTCTGTCTTCTGTATTAGACTATGGCCCTTTTCACACCTTACCTTTTATTGGTGTTGGGCTGCTCGGCTTGTGCACAAAGGCTTGGGAGGAACGCTCCCGCGTCCCTGCTGCTTGGGCTCTGCAGCAACTTCCTCTCACATGCGCGCCCCCACCTCTTCCTTTCGCAGTGCAGCCTTGGACCTTTCCCAGCCTGCACTGCCCAGGAAGTGTGACTGGCCCGGCTCCTGACGCACCAGGTAAGTGTGCGTGGGGCACCAGAGCGACGCGTAAGCACACATCATTTTTGGCTTTAAGCTGAAAATGAAAAGATCCATGCCCGCTCTGCGTCTGGCCCTTGAGCATCACGTAAATGTGAGTGTGTCATGCAGATCACTCCTCATATTTACAAGACACTCAAGACACTTCCAAAACACTGTGCAAAAAGGGTCTATGTGTTTAACTATGCAAAAGTTTTCGTAAGTAAAGCTACTTTTATATTTTACAAAGATAAGCTTGTTCCTTTCTCTGAAAAACCCTGTGGGTGGGTAGACATGCAACTGGTTGTTGTTCAGCTTTTGCCTTACCAGTTTGACTACTCTCTATGACAAATACCCTAGCATTTCTCACATTCCTTAACATGGACAACACTAATAGTAGTCACACATGCAATGAATTGGCATGCAGGACAAGTATAGTTCTGGTGGTGATAATTTGTTAGGACTGTAAGTTACATTAGGAGTTGAGAAGGTATTCACTGAAGTACAGTTGGATAGCTGCTACTCATACTTGTTTTGGGGGTGCACAAGATGTAGAATTCCAGAGTTGGTTGTGAGCAGGTTACCAAAACAAGGCAGAATTGCATGATAACCCATTCACTTTTACAGCAGCAAAAGCACTGCATCCTACAATTAATCATAATATGCATCACCAATATCAAATAGGGCTATTAATCTATACAAACATAAGAAGCTGTTTGAAATGAACCAGACAACTGGTGCTGTCTACACCAGAGCTGGCATATGTTTGGCCCTCCAGCTGTATACCACTCATTTACTCAGGCATTCGTGTAACAGGGCTGATGCTGCCTGTCTCAAATCAGCACACACACCCATTTCCTCTAATGAATGTTATGTTTCCCTTTACAAATATAACGGACAGCGGAAAAGCAGCCCGTGGTATAATATGAACTATCAACTGTAAGTACCAGGTTCACATCTTCCCTCAGACACTAGTTCCTGCTTCTCTGAGTCCTGTTTTGGAAAGTATCGTAGGTATAAACTTAAATAAAAATTAAACCATCCTGTAGCACCTTACCATCTAAGAAATTGATTGTGACATGCTTTCATGGGCTAGAGTTCACTTCATCAGGTACCTCAGCTGAGCAATATGTATATCATACATGCATGGAAAAGACAGAAGGAAGGAAGATGAAAATATGGGGTCAAATAGCAATGATGGGCCTTTCCACACTACACTGTTATGGTGCTGCTATTCCACATTCAACATCCTGTGTAATTCTGGGGTTTGTAGTTTAATGAGGCCAAAGAGCCCTCTGGCTGAGAATTTGAAAGGCCCCTCCCTAAACTGCAAACTCCAGGGTTCCACAGGATGTTGAAAGTGGAATAACAGCACCATAACAGTGTAGTAGGGAAAGACCCAAAGTGTACAAATGAAAGAACAGAGTGTGCAAAGTAAGCACAGTGAGTATTCATAATAGCAGTAATTGTGATGAAAGAACCAATCCAGTTTTACTAGTTACCAGTGTTACTGCAGGTTAGGCCTCCTTGGAGATAGCATAAAGATATCATTTTGATATCAATAATTTGGCTCTCTTCCACCACCCCTCTCCACGTGTTTGTGAGGCCCCTGGACAAGCACAGAACTAGGCTCGGTCATCAAATGCTGCAATATCCCAAAACAACACAGGCAGGCCAGAAATAGCCAGATCACTGCTTTAGGAGACTTCTCTGCAAACACCCTCATTATGTATGCACACTGTTTACAAAGGACTCCCTGCCCTGAGCAGGTAACTTGGCAAGCTGAATACTCAACTGCCAAGCACTGAGCATTTGCATACTGTCTACCTCTTTGTCGGACTTAATCATGCTAAATTTTGACCTTTCGGAGACATTGCCTCGCACCCAAAACTCATTGTTCTCCCCGAGTAAAGCATAGCCTGCAGTCCCAATTCACCCTATAAAAACCCCTGATTCTGAGACCTTCCTTGGATCGCTCTGGACTTCCATCCAGCCTTGCTGCCGCTTTGTTTGGCGAGCTGTCCCCTCAGTCCCATGTACTGAGACTCCAGACCAACGAACTCAAGCTTCAGGACAGGTGTCGTATCACCCAATTCAACAATCCCTCTCAAAATCCCTCTATACCACTCCAACCTTTATTTTCCTTAGCTACTTGTGTGAGTGTGTTGCATACACCGTTTGTATTTAATAAAATCTCAATTATTCTTAAACTTGGTGTGCTCCTTGGCTTGGCCTGACCCTGTAAACACTGGGTTACAAGATCCTGCTAAGTTACCCTGCCTCTCGTAACACTAAAGCTGTGCTCTGAGCTAATTTTCCCCACCTATAGTAGAGCACATTTTGGAGTCCCTCTTGGGACCCGCAGTAAACAGGGTAACACCAGCCTTGTCTCCATTCATACCCAGATGATAGAATCTAACTTTGTGATACCAAATTAATTAATATCTCAGCTGTAGGAGCATTATGTGAGAGTCCCCCTTTAAAATTCCTTTGTTAAAGAAATTCCCAATAGGGTATGGAGACATTTTAGGCCTGAATCTGAGGGGTCTACTCTCAGGTAGAGCAGAACCACTGAATCAACTGTTGAATGATGAGTCAACATGTAGGTAAATTGATTCAATGGATCAACTCTAGTTTGGAGTAACAATGTATTTCAGACATCAGTCTTTGCAACACAAACAACAAAGTTTTTTGGCAGCTTAAAAACTAACCAGTTTGGTCTAACAGAAGCTTTTGTGCAGTTTCATCTGATGAGGTGGACTGTAGTCCATGAAAACTTATGACAAATACTTGTTAGTCTTTCAGTGCCACAACTTTTAGTTGTTTTTGCTGAAGAATACCATGTTTCTTGGCAACTTGATCTTAAGGAAGTTACTATTTTTCCGTTGTTCTTCAGCACAGGGAGAAGAAGACCTCCCTATTTCACAGCGCTGTTGAAAGGATTACTGAAATAGCATAGAAGTGCTTTGAACATTCAGATGTCTGTGTGGCAGCTGCCATGAATGTCTAATTCAGAGTGTCATGAAAAAGGAGGGGGAAGGGTAATTATGAAACTTTTTTTTAGATATTTTTATTAAAAAATTTTTTAAAAAAGTATAAAATGGGGACATTTCATCCAAATGTTCCCCTCCCAACTCCCGCAGCAAATTTCTTCTCCAGTTTTACCCAGCTGAGTCAATCAAAGAATACAATACAATGCAATGCAATACAAGGAATATAGTCAGCTATACTATATAGTATCTCAAGCATATCAATCACAGATTGCCATTTAACCAATCAATACATTTTTATCATTTTTTACCAGATTATATCATTGTAATCATTATCTTTACAGTTGAAACCCCTCTTTTATTTCTCTCCATTCTCTATCAAATTGTTGAACAGATTTATTCTTTAATGCATTTGTCAATTTCTCCATCTCTAGCATGTCCATAACCCTTAATTTCCATTCATTTAAATTTATTTTAATATCTTGTTTCCAATATTGAGCATATGTTAATCTAGCTGCTGTAATTAAATATAACATTTTTTATGCTTTCTAATTTCTAACTTTGGTTTTATTATATTCAATAAACATAATTGAGGTATCATTTCAAAATTCAATTTAAATATTTTTTTGAATTTCATCATGTATTTCTTTCCAATTTTTTTTTTTTTTGCTTTTTTGCAAGTCCACCACGTATGAGAAAATGTTCCCTCTTTTTCTCTGCACTTCCAACATTTCAAATTACCATTCTTAGAATTTTTTTTGTAATCTCTCTGGCATCATATACCATCTATGCAACATTTTATAATAATTTTCTCTTAGGTTTAAATTTAAGGTAAATCTTAGGTCTGTTTTCCATACCATTCTCCAACTCTCAATATCTATTGGGTGTCCTATATTTTGTGACCATCTCACCATTGTTTCTTTAATTTCTTCCTGCTCCATCTCTCTCTGTAATAGCAGTTTATAAAGCTTAGATGTTCTTTTCTTTTGATTCTCTTTCATCAGTACATCCAGTTCATTTTCCTTCTTCTCAAATCCAAATAATTTTAAGTCCATTTTATATCTTTCTGTCAATTGTCTCCATGGAAACCAGTTCATTTCATGCCCAGCCTCCTTCATTTCTTCCAGTGTTTTTATTCTTGTTTATTTCCTTCCCAGATTAGTATATTCCTGTATGTCAGCATTTTCCCTTCTTTGGTTGGAGAAATTTTAAAGGCTTCTTGTGGTGATGTCCAAACTGGGAGGTTTGTATAAAATCTTGGATATAATTGTTGCCATACTTTTAATAAAGTTTTCCAGATGCAATGGTTATTAAATTTTTTATTAACCGCTATTTTATTATAACACAAATAACCATGCCATCCAAATCTGTTCTCATGTTCCTCCAAGTCTTTTATTGATTATTTTTGTAATGATTTCCAATTTTGGATCCATTCTAAACAACATGCTTGGTAATATGTTCTCAGGGATGGTAAGTCCATTTCCTCTCTTTCTTTAATGTCCTGTAATGTTCTGAATCTTATTCTTGGCCTTTTACCTAACCATATACATTTTGAGATTTCCTTTTCCCAGTCTTTCCCAGTCTTTAAATATTCTTCCTATTATTGGCAAATTTTGAAATAAAAACATCATTTTCAGTAGTAATGTCATTTTAAAAGCATTTATCCTTCCCAAAAAGGATAAATTCAATTTGCTCCATTTCTTCATTTCTTTTTTCATTTCTTTCCAGACCATTTCATAATTATTTCAGGACAATTCTTGATTCTTCTTTGTTACATAGATGCCTAAACATTTTATCTTATTGGAGGATTGGAAACCTGATATTTTCTCTAGTTCAGTTTGTTCTTTTTCAGCATATTAATAGCCACCATCATTGTCTTCTCTTTATTTATTCTATATCCAGCTACCATTCTGAATTCTGTGAGGCACTCTTGCAGTTTTTGTATTGATTCTTTCGGCTCTTCCCGAAAAATGATTACATCATATGCAAAGATTCTCAATTTTATTTCTTTCCTCTTTATCTTCAGGCCTTTTATCTCATGCTCCTCTTTTATCTTCGTAATCAAAACATCTAATGCCACAATAAATAATAATGGTGATAACAGACATCCTTGTCTTATTCCTTTTGTTATATCAAATTTTCCTGTTGTATCTCCAGTTTGGTCACCAGTTTTGCCAATTGATCTTGGTAAATCTTTTCAATCCGTTTACAGAACACGTCTCCAAAATTGCTTTCTCTTAATATCCAATGTAAAAATTTCCAAGACATATTATCGAATGCTTTCTCTGCATCCAGGAAAATCATTGCTGATTTTTTTCCCTGGGCTTTTGTCATAATATTCTATTGCATCTAAAATTATTCTCACATTGTCTTTCGTATTCCTGCATGGTATAAACCCAGCCTGTTCTTCTTGAATTTTTTCTTGCAGTATCTTTTTTAATCGTCTTGCCAACACTGTCGCAAAAATTTTATAGTCCACATTTCTTTCAATAAAGAAATTGGTCTATAATTCTTCTTCTCTCTTTTATCCTTTCCTTCTTTGGGTATCACTACAATACTTGATGCTCCCCATGTTTCAGGTTTCCCCTCTTCCTTTATCTTTGCTATTGTGGCTTGTAATGGTTTTATTAATTCTTTTAAAAGTCTCTTATAATATAGTTCTGTAAATCCATCCAGTCCTGGTGCTTTATCCACTTTCAGATTTTTGATGACTTCTTCCAGCTCTTTACATGTAATAGGTTCGTTCAATTGTTTCTGGGCTTCATTTGATATTTTCCATAGTTTTGCATTCTTTAAATATCTTATTATATCTCTTTCTTGTTGCTGAGAAGACTTGTTTTCTTGAAATAAGTTCATAAAATATTTCTCAAATGTCTGTTTAATTTTCTCATGTTGGGTAAGCAGTTTCTTCCCTTCTCTTATTTCTTTAATCAAGTTCCTTTCTTTCTTCTTTTTTATCCTGTAGGCCAGCCACTTCCCAATTTTATTTGCTTGTTCAAATTCTACTTGTTTCATATATTTCATTTTTTTCTCTATTTCTTCTGTCGTTAGCACTGCTATTTCTTTCTGTATTTTTTTAATATTGAGTTGTATAGCTTCTTTGGTTGAATTTCTCTTAAGTTCTTTTTCTTTTTCTTGAAGTTTTCTCAATAAATTCTGATGTTTTTCCTTTCTTATTTTATTTTGTAACCGTCGTTGTTGGATAAAAAAATCCTCTCATCGCTGCTTTAGACACATCCCAAACTGTTTTCATCTGAGACTCCTGTCTAATATTTTCCTTGAAATATCTGTCCAATGTTTCTTTTGCTTTTTTTGTAATTTCTTCATCATTCAGCAAGCCATCATTATTATTTTATTTTACTGTTTGGGAGGTGAGTTGCTTGTGAAATTCTTGGCCGCAAAGACCTGAATACTTTGGCTGACCTTGGGTGCTACACATCTTGATTTGGGGGCTGGAATTTGTTTCTCCACTTCCAGTAGACAAATGTTTGGGGCCAACCCTTGAAGATGGTAGTTGGTAACAAGAGATAGGACCCTTTTAATCATAGTGCCCTAGAAAGACCTCTTAAGGGAAGATCTCCTGGTGCAGTCACTGCTTGCCTTTTGGTGAGGAGACAGTGAAAATTTGAAGGCCTTGAAAGTTCTTCATGAAGGCCTTTAGGTTGGTCTGCTGTTGTACCACTATGTTCTTTTATTTTCAAGCATCCTATTTTCTCTCTTTTGCTGACACTGCTAAATTTTGACAGTAATTGTAGCTTGTTTACATTTGTTGGTGATATGCTTTGAGGATGTCTGAGAACCAAAACTACAGGGCAATGCAGTTTTGTATCACAAGCAAGTCTACACTGGTACAACAGCAAGGAGTTCAGACAGGATCAGCTGGTGATATGGGCAAACAGTTACTAAACTGCATACCTGATTTAAATTTATCCAATTTGTTTAAATATTGCATGAACTGCATACCTCTTTTGTTACTCCTTTATTCAATCAAAACAATGTGGATTCTTAAAATATTTCTGATCATTTAGGGTATCTTTGAGCAAAAATATATACCTTCTAAAAGGTGCAGTTCACTCTTTTTCTGACACATTCTCTCCCAGACTATGTCAGTAGCCCAGTTAAATTGCTTTCTGACAGGAAAGAACTAGCATGTTTCTTGCCCTGTGGAATTTAGCTTTTACCTTGCTAAAAATCTGTTCAGGAAATTATATAATAAGCACAACCACTTACCAAATCAAGTTCATTTTTAAACTGTAGACAACCACAACTACTAGCAGCTTTCACTTGTCAAAAATGATATTGGATAATCCTTAGATGTGATCGTTCCCACATGGTCTGTGGCTTTTTAACCTTAAAGCCTAGAATGAAAGCATCTGTTACCAAGAGTTTTACTTAAAAGATGGAACTCTGGCATCAAAATGTGTAGAACACAAGTTAGGCCCTTTCCGCAACTCATCTTTTTGTGGATCTGGGGTGCGTAGATCACGCGAGCAGCCTCCAACGAGAGGCTTTCATATCCTGGTTCCTTCAGCTCTGCAGCTGCTGCCTGTTCATGCGAGATCCCCTCTTCTTCCTTCCACAGTGCAGCCTGGGAGTTTCCCAGGCTGCCCTGGGGCAGGAAGCATCAGTGCTGCAGCCCCGGAGCTCTGCACGCACGGCAAGTGCGGGGCCCTTTCGCATGGCAAATGCCGTGAGAAAAGGGCCTTACACAGGACTGCATCTCTCTATATATTTTAAGGGTTGTAACTTAGTAGTAACTTAGTAGTAGAGACATGATTTTTATGTGGAAGCCTGCAGTCTCTGTCCATAACACCTCAGGAAGAGTTGGAAAAGAGTTCCTGAAATCCTATACCTTCCAAGTGTCTGATTTGGCAGGGTCTGTCCCAGTAAATCCTCTGTAATCTTATATTTTTCATCTGCTTCTAAAATTTCTCTCTCTCTTCCTTCTCCTCCCCTCCTCCTCCTCCTCCTCCTCTCACTTTCCCCTTTTGTCTCATTTTACTTCAAATGGCATAAACTTAGTTTGAAGTTCATAAACAGTTTGCACTCAATTAATTTAGTGGGGATGGGGGTTGGAAGGGAGGGATAGAATACTGAACCTTCCTGCAGGCTCAGGCACAAACAAGCTGCTGCAGCCTCCGCTAACTCATATGTTATTCTTCATTAATAATGTTTGTCATACTGAACATAGTCTGATGTTGCTTGGCCACACATGTCACAATTTTTATCTGTGAAATGTTGCTGGGTGTGAAATCTCAGAAAGCCACTGCCAGCAGAGTCAGCAGTTCTGAGTCAGATGGAACTATTTTGTGACTCAGTATAAGTGGCTTCCTATGTACCTGGAGGGAGAACATGGAAAGGTGTCTTACATGGACTACAACTTCCAGAATTCTCCAGCCAGCATGGTTTAGTTGGGAGGCAAAAAGAGTATCTTCATTTTTATTGCCCCAACTATATGCATCTTTTTTATATTATTAGCACATCATGTCTGTATACTTGATGTTGTAAACTGCTGTCAAGTTGACTTTGACTCATGGTAAGACTCATGTGGAGAGACATCCATGTTATTCTATGCTCAGCTGTCCTGCTCAGGTCTTGCAGATTCAGGGACATGTCTTTGTTAATTGAGTCTATCCATCAGTAATGTGGTCTTCCTCTTTTCCTGCTGCCTTCTCTTATACAAAGCTTTATTGTCTTCTCTAGTGAGTCAGGTCTTCTCATGCAATGGCCAAAGTACAACAGCCTCAGTTTAGTCATCTTGGCTTCTAGGGAGAGTTCAGGCTTGATTTGCTCTTGATTTTTTTCTTTCCCGCAGTCCAGGGTATCCATAGAACTCTGCTCCAGCATCACATTTCAAAGGAGCTTTTTTTCTATAAGCTTTCTCTGGCTTTCACAACCATACATAAAAATTGGAAAATATGATGGCATGGACAATCCAGGCTTTAGTATTCAATTATATATCTTTACACTTCAGGATCTTCTCTAGTTCCTTCACAGCTACCCCAGTCTTTTTCTGATTTCTTGACGTTAGTCTTCATTCTGATTAATGACTGAGTCAAGGTAAAGAAAATCTAGAGCTATTTCAATGTCTTCATTGCCTGCTTTAAGATTATGTAAATCACTTGTGGTCATTATTTTTGTTTTCTTAATGTTCAGCTGTGAACCTGGCTTTGCATTTTCTGCCTTGATTTTCTTTAGTGATAGTTCCAAGTCTTTGCTGTTTTCTACTTGCACTGTACTACAGTGTCATCTACATTTTATAGCAGTTCTCCTAGTCCTGGTGCACAATTTGCTGAACAGTTGTATTTAGGGTTCTGACTCTATTTCCAGTGAGGTAGACTCAAGTCAGACTTAAGTCACTTTAGTGACTTGACTTGGCAAAAATTACACACTGACTCAACTCAACTTGAGACGTGCATATTTTTAGTGATTGGCTTGCAGCTCTTGGTTCAGTAACATAACAGATTCATCCAGAAGCCTTACAACTTACTGGTCACTTGACAATGTGTCTCAAGTGCAAAGTGCAGACACAGTTCTCAGAGAGAACAGCAAATGGGGTTGAGGTGGGGTTGAGATCTGCTCAGCAGCCTGTCCCTGCTTCATAGAGGAGGAGCTTTCTAAAATTTCTCCTAAGAACAGAAAGCAAGCTTGGCAAATAGGAAGTAAGAAGGATCCTATTCCCCATTTCTGAAGCTGCAGATGGCAAAAATCACAAAAGTGGAGGGCTGACTCTACTTATATTGTTAAAACTGACTTTATTTGAATGTATCCAAAAATTCTGAAATATAGGTTGAGCTTTAAAGTTGGCTCCCAGACTTGAGACTTGACTTGAGACTTTTTTTTCCAGCTCATCAATATTTATTTCCAATATTTGCAATATCTATAGATCATCTTTCAGCCTACCCTGACATTTTTGTATTTTTTTATTTTTTATTATGAAAAAGAATTAAACAATACAAATCCAAATAAACAAGACACCACATAATTAACAAAAAAGTGAATAAATCCACCCCCTAGAGCCAACTTTTTGTTTACTCCACTCTCCAAAATTGCCATTCTTCTTGTGAAAGGGTAGCTTTACCATCTCTTATCAAAGCTTTTTCCAAGAATATTTTCCAAATTTCTTCAAAATCATTCCCTTTTACAAGACCTTTCATAAATCTAATTCTACAAGTTAATTTATCATTAATTGCAATTTTCCACACTTCTTTATACCATTCCTCTATTTGAACTTTTTCATTTGTTTTCCCTTTTTTTTTTTACTATTATTAACCTTGCTGCAATTGACAAATTTGTTATTAATTTCTTCATTGCCTGGGTACACTCAACCTTGTTATATATAGACAACAATCCTATATTTGGGCATATTGGTATATCAATTCCTATTATCTCTTTTATTTCTTTAAAAACCTTTTGCCAAAATTCCATTACCCTATTACAATTCCACCACATATGCATATATGTACCAATTTCTTGACATCCTCTCCAACATAATCTAGAATATTTCTCATCTATCTGGTTTAATCTTACTGGAGTCATATTTTTGATCTTACTAAATATTTCTTCATAAAACTCTTTTTGCTTCTCATTGGGTGCATAAATATTCGCCAAAACATATATTTCTCCATCTATTTCTCCTTGTATAATTACATATCTACCTTTTTCGTCTGGCTCTACACTTATTACTATGAAATTACATCTTTTGGAAATTATGATTGCTACTCCTCTTGATTTAAATGTACCGAATGCTTCCTCATAAGTGGCAACCCAATTCAATTTAAGTTCATTTCTTTTATCTCGTTTTCCGTGTGTTTCCTGTAAGAAAATTATATCAGCCTTATCTTTTTTTAATATTGATTCTATCCTTTTTCTCTTTATTATTGACCCTAATCCTTTCACGTTTAATGTTGACACTCTCAGTCTATTTTCCATTTTTCATATTTCCAGTCTCTTAATCCTACTTCCCATTGGCTCTTTAGTGCAGTGCTCCCCTTTCCCTTCTCCTTCTCTTCCCCTTCCCCTCCCCTTTCCCTCCCTCTCCATTTATCCCTCCCCCTACCCACACATACATTTGTCCCCCCCTTTGCCTCCAAAGCATTCTTGCTTTGCCACGACCACTAATGGTCTTTGGGGGGGGGGTAAAAGTACACCAACTCCAGGCATAGAGACTAATACCTTCTCCCGATTATTTTTCTTTCCCTATTTTTTCCCTCTCCCCCCTCCCTTCCTTCCCTCTACCCTTTCACATTATATATACATATGTCTATCTCTATCCATATACAAAACTGTGAGGATATGTTCTAATCGTTAGTCATCAACCCTTCTCCTACTCTGTAAAATTTTCTTTCTTCTTCTGTTGTATCATGATGTCTCCTCCAGTCCTCCTCTACTTCAGTCCTTTCTTTTTCCTCCCGACATCTCCTTCTCATCTCCTCCAATTGCTCCTCCCACTGCTCTTTCTCCTGCTCCTCCAACCGCTCCTTCCTCGAAGCTTCTCCCATTTATAATTTTACTATCTTCCTTTTCATCTCGCTGCATCAATTTCAGATTTCTCAAAAGTTGCAATCCTTGTTCAAGAGAATTTATTCTGCAATATTTGCCAGCCCATTGAAATTTCAAAAAGATGGGATATCCCCAACTGTATCTTATTTCAGCCCTCTGTAGAACTATGATACAAGGTTTCATTTCTCTCCTCCAATTTATTGTTTCCCGGCACAAATCATTATAGATTTCTACTGTATTCTCTCCATACTTCAGTGGTCCTAAACATTTTCTAATAGCTTTAGTATTTTTCATTCTCTCTCCACACACACCCCCACAAACACATGGGTTAGCTAAAATATAGCCTTCAAACAGCGACTTTGATACTGTCTATTTCAGTCAGGAGACTATTAATTTCACAGCATATGGCTTTTCCTCAGCTCTTGAGGGAGATTTGAATTACCTTGTATATATGTTCTACTGATCCACATGAGGCAAAATAGGTCTTGCTTGTTACCTACAGAATTTTTCACTAGATGGTGCTATTGTCCTCACGATGAATGACTTAGCTTTTTTTTGTCTCTGCAATTGTCTATGATTGTAATATAATTTTTTAAAAAAAACCTGGAACATTTCTATATTGCTTTAACAGTTTGGAGTATTGGCATACACTATTAGGAATCCTTTCAACAACTCTGGGTGGCCAAATGTGTTGGGGATGGGGAGGATAGAGCTCCAGTACGTTTAACAGTAGCACAGAACACTTGCTGAAATTAAACCTTTTCCTATTTTTCAACTGTGCATCTTAGAAATGGCTGGAAGTTGTTTGCCTATTGTTATTTATAGTATTATGCCAAATATCATGGGATATCAGAGTGGCATACAAGTAAAATCAGTGTAAGAGTTTGAAATTTAAAACAATCAGAGTAACTTAAACAGACTACAAGCAGATTAAACACCTGAACAGGTTTTTAAATGTTTAAAAAACCTGTTAGATTCCAAAGGCATTAATAGAAAGCCATGGGATAAAGCCAATGTTGGCATAAATATGGCCCCCAAAGGAAGGGCATTCCACGGCTGGGGTGCTAAAGCAAAGCAATCTCTCTCCCATCTCCTGACACAGTATATTGCTACATCTAGACTGATATCCTGCACAAGCTTACTCAGAAGCAAGTTCCACTGTGTTCAATGATGTTCTTATTAACACTCTTAGGACTGCAGCCCTCCTGGCCTCCAAGCTCAGAAGGAAATTTCCCAACTCCATTTATTTCATACTGGATCTAAAACTGCTTACTAAACAGGCCACCCACTGGGAATGATGTCTTTATCTGGACTTGGCTTCTCAGAGTCTGTCCAGATTCCTTATAGATTAATTTGTGTTTTGGCAATATTAAAAATACTTTGTCATTCAGGGAATAAAGTCACACCCTCAACTAGTTATAAACCATATTTATTATGAGGATACAACCACATAATACTGTTTCTGATTAACAGCTTTTAGCGTAAATAGTCAGAGCCAGTTTATGAACATCCACGCTTATTCTCAAAACTCTTTTTTTATGTGGCAATGCCATGTCAGGAATGCCTTCACAACTCTAAGACATTGACAAGGACTTGGATTTGGTCTCTGTGATATGAGTTAACCCAATGAGCTTCTATGCTCATCATGTCAGCACCCACACATGTGCAGTTTTGCATCAGACAATCTGGTGACCTAGAAAAAAAATTGAATGAGAACCTACATGGCTCGTAAGGCTGAGAAAGCACCAGGACGAAGAAAGAATGTTAGGTCGGCTTCTGCACTTTCAATACTTGTTTAAAGGAAAGGATTTCAAGAGGTCCATCTTAGCAAGTAAATGGCACCTACTGAAATTCCACATTCTATAGCACAGACTTCTCTTCTTCTGCACCTAGCCATTCCAGTATTGCCTCACTGAAAATTAGCCTTATGTTGTATTAAGAAGAGAAGAAAAGCCACGCTGAAGAAGACCAGAGATCTATTGAGTCTAGCCTCCATTTTCCCACAGTGCCCAACTAGATGCCATTGGGAAGCCCACAAACAATACTAGGGGCAATAAACTTCTTGTGCTGTGGCACCTTACCACTGATATTCAGAAGTATTCTGCTATTAGTCCTGAAGTATACTATAGCCATCATGACTAGTAGCTGTTAATATTGTCTTCCATGAATCTGTATAATGCCCTTTTAGAGATGGCTCAAATTGGTACCCGTTGCCTTATTCTGTAGTAGCAAATTCCACAGTGTGATGATGCACTGTGTGAAAAAGTACTTCCTTTGGTCTGTCCTGAACTCCTACATACTGAGTGACTTTATGCTCTAGTGTTAAAAGAAGAAGAAACTTCTTCCTGCCTGCATCTCTTCCTGTCTGCATTTTACAAGCCTGTATCATATGCTCTCTTACTTGTCTCTTACTTCTTAATGAATACCTCCCTCAAAAAACAAAAAACAAAAAAACACCTTCCTTACATGGCAAGCATTCCTTCCATCTGATCATTTTGTTTGCTATTTTAAAAAATGCATTGTATTAGTCTTGAGATCTAAGCCAATCAACAAATTTTAGCCAGTATTTTCAAACAGGCCTGAGACTGGCATAGTCTAGTTTCCTAAAACTGTGTGGCACAATCTGTATAGTATGCAAATCTGTGTGATATGCAAATAAATACACTGCAAATTTTCATACTTTGCAAATGAATCACATCAATTGTTTGAATTCTTTTTCTACCACTGTGTTTTATCCTTGATTCGAGAGAGCGAGTACAGTTTAACAGTGTAACAGTTAAGAGTACTAGACTGTTATAGTGTGCCACGAGTGTTATAGTGCTGTTATTCCACTTTCAACATCTCCACTTTCAGGGAAGGGCATTTAGAATTCTCAGACAAAGAGCTCCTTGGACTTAGTAAACCACAAACCCCAGAATTTCACAGGATGTCAAAAGCCTGGAGGACTGCATCAGCCACTGTTTAACTACTCCAGAGAAACTACTGCAGCTGTATTTTGGTGACAAGAGTGATGTTATGAGACTCTTGACTGCCTTTTCAGTGTGTTTGCGGGGAGGGATTGCACTTTATGCAGCCTTGCTTTAGGTGATGCAAGATGGACACTCAATATTTTTCAGTGTTTGGAAATGGCAAACTCAGCTGCAATGTTGTTTGGGAAAATGTTTTACAATGAAAGCTTCTTTCCATTCCCGCAGAAAATCCAAAATAAAGGATTTTATTTTAAAAATTATTTACTAGGTGGCACATGTGGTGAGACACTGGAAAATAATAATGTTCACAATCTCACATTAAGTTTAATAGGTGATATTTGGTCCATATGTTACTGGCCCACACATTCACCCAGATTCAATATGGTTTAATTGGGAAAATATTATTTAATTGGCAAAATATGTTAATTGGCATTGATATAAAATGGACCCTGAAGTGACTGTAAGGCCAAGCTGGGTAGAGGGAAAACACTGGCTAAATACATGTGCTGCAAAGATAGGTCAGAGATCCCCCATAGTCATAGCCAGGTCATTGTCAGGAAATTGACCAGGTAAATCCAGATAATAGGTTTAAACTAAGCTATAATGACCCTGCTGTCAGACAATAGCAATGAGAAGTTCCCACCAAACCACTGATTGTTTCAATCCTTCTCCTCATTGAGCTAGGCATTTCTCTCAATGTCCCCACACCTGCCCACCATTACAGAGTTATCACGACAGCCATTGACTCTTTGTCACTTAATTACTAAGATCATTAACACAGTCTGGATCTCATTGTCTGCTCTGCAACCTCCATTGTTTGCTTGGCTGGAGAGCCATTAACACCCCTGCCCTCCAGGCACATTTTTCACGCAGTCAGGCACAGTATCTCACATGCTGAACACCATACTGTCACTCTGATTTCTGAATGAGTACTGTCCTTAAGCACAAGTCTAAGCCGCATCGCTGCTTTATTCACTGCTCTCCAGGCCAGTAATTATCACCCAAAACCCTGAAACTTCACTATCAACCTTTCCTCCCTTTTCCTTCAATTATCCTTGTGAGAATGCGTGAGTGCCTGAACCTTGTTTGTGGGTGGTTGAATTCTCTTTAATAAACATATTTTAGCCTACTTTTGGAATACCACCCCCCACGCAGGCCTCCTAGTTGAGCTAAATAATTCTCCACTATTACATGGAGGCACTGGCATCACAGGTGGACTCCTGAGCCACCCACATTTTGGGGTAACATGTCTGTGATGACGTTCTGGGGCTGTGGCTATCTGAAGTGCCAGAACATCCTAGAAGCAAGTTGCCAGACCAGAATAGCTCCTCAGGAGAGAAACCCAGCCCAGTAGTGTGTGGGAAAGGCTGGTGGCTAAGATAAAAAGTTATATAAAGCCAAGTCCTGGCTGGAACTGGGTTGTTCAATTGAGATTCTTAGTAAGAAGCTATGGAGTAGAGTCCCTCAGTCAGCCAGGGATGATGACTGTGCAGGAAGATTTAATTCTCAGTGGAAGTCTAATGAGAGGCAGAAGAATAATTGAACCTTAATAGAATCTTGTCAGAGAGTGTGACCTAGATTGGGGAATGATGCTTTGGTGGGAGTGTAGCCAAAGGGCCATTATATGATACTTTTGCTTTATATGAGAGTGTAAAGATTTAAGGAACTGTCTAAAAGTACACTGAAGAAATGTATTAACTTTGACTTGCATATGAACTCTTAATATTTTATTCTTATTGTTATCTAAATAAATGTTACAGTTTATTTTTTATAAATACTGACTTGGCTTAGTTGTGTACAGTATTTAAAGTAACACAGAAAACATTCTACCATAAAACTATTAAGGAGTTGTAAGATAACATTGAAAAGCACACAAAGCTGGTGCTATATGCTGGAAAGCAGAGCTGTGTAGTAAAGACAGGGCACCTTATGAGACTGGGGAACTGCCATACCAGTCTGGTAAGAAAATGGGACTTTCACACCATCCAAGAAATGTTTGATGATGCCATGTTATTAAATATTTTAAAATTTATTTAGTTGTATTTCAGGTGATAGGTTATCCAAATACCACATTGGAGTGTCCCTTGAAGGAATAGCACATAATTTTGCAATTTAATTTTTAATATTAGCATATTAAATGCTATCCATACTGATTTTATAACATTGTTCTTATAAACTGAAACTTTTTCTGAATTTCTAATCCCCTTACAACACTCTTTCTGAGATATAGTAACCAGAACTGTAAGTAATATACCAAAATGGAGTAACAGCAGAAATATGTATCAAGACAGTACAGTTTTGTTTCTGATTTGTCTCCCCAACAGTCTTTAACATGAAATCCACATTTTCACATTTGCCAGGAAATACACAAGTCAGTATCTTCATAACGACTCCAAGATCTTTTCTGGTAACAGCTGCTGCCAGGTCTGACACCATCAGTGTATATGTGAATTTATCTTTATTTGTATTTTATTTTATTCTTTTATCCCAATGTGTATCACTTTTTTCTCGCTTACACTGAATGGTGTTTACCTTTTTTATTGCCTCTTCACCAGATTGGACAAATTGTTTCAGAGCACTCTGGGATTCCTTTTCAAATTGACCACTTTGAATAATTTGATGTGAACTGTAAACCTGATGACTTCAGTATTCAGCTGACCTTGGTTTAGAGGAGTGCACTTACAATTGCATTTTGGATTCCAACTGGGGGATATGTTTAAAAGTAATCAATCTGTTATATTCCTGGAGCAATTAAGAAGATGATGAATGTTCTTAGGTGGATATTTTCATGGCCAAACAGATGGATCATAGAATCATAGAATCACAGAAATGTAGAGTTGGAAAAGACCACAGGGGCCATCCAGTCCAACCCCCTGCCTTGCAGGAACACCCTCAAAGCACTCCCGACAGATGGTCATCCAGCCTCTGCTTAAAAACCTCCAAAGAAGGAGATTCCACCACACTCCGAGGCAGCGTATTCCACTGCCGGACAGCCCTGACTGTCAGGAAGTTCTTCCTGAAGTTCAGGTAGAATCTCCTTTCCTGCAGCTTGAACCCATTGCTCCTTGTCCTGGTCTCTGGAGCAGCAGTAAACAAGCCCTCTCCCTCCTCTATATGGCATCCCTTCAGATATTTAAACATGGCTATCATGTCCCCTCTTAACCTTCTCTTCTGCAGACTAAACATACCCAGCTCTCTAAGTCTATCCTCATAGGGCATGGCTTCCAGGCCCCTCACCATTTTGGTCGCCCTCCTCTGGACTTGCTCCAGCTTGACCATGTCCTTCTTGAATTGGGGTGCCCAGAACTGGACACAGTATTCAAGACGAGGTCTAACCAAAGCAGAGCAGAGTGGTACCAGTACCTCCCTCGATCTAGACACCATACTCCTGTTGATGCAGCCGAGAATTGCATTGGCCTTCTTGGCTGCCGCATCACACTGCTGACTCATGTTCAGCTTGTGATCTATTAAGACTCCTAGATCCCTTTCGCACCTACTGCTATCCAGCCACGTGTCCCCCATCCTATATTTCTGTATTCCCTTTTTCTACCTAAGTGTAGGACCTTACACTTCTCTCTGTTGAATTTCATTTTGTTAGCCGTGGCCCAGCTCTCCAATCTGTCCAGGTCATTTTGAATTTTGATCCTGTCCTCTGGCATATTAGCAACCCCTCCCAATTTGGTGTCATCTGCAAATTTGATGAGCATGCCCTCCATTCCTTCACCCAAGTCGTTGATAAAAATACTGAACAGCACTGGGCCCAGGACAGAACCCTGTGGCACCCCGCCAGTCACTTCCCTCCAGGATGAGAAGCAGCCATTCGTGATCACCCTTTGGGTTCAGTCGGTCTACTAATTACAAATCCAACTAACAGTAGCCCTGTCCAGCCCACATTTGGATTGGCTTACTCGAAATGCTCCCCCAAATCTGTATTTTGTATTCTTTAGTTGTCTCATCACATTTTCTTCAGCATCACCCCTCACATTAGGTGTCTTCCTTCCCATGATCCCAATCAATTAAGGACTACACAGTACCAAAGCATTAGTCTGCCACGGAATAAAAAAGAAAAGGGAGGTGGCAGGAGGAGGAAATCTGGTAGCCTCTTAGAGACAATCTGGTTTTCTTTTTTTCAGCATGAATTTTTGTAAATAATAATTCAGCTCTGCAGATGTACTGAGGGGGTTCAGTATTAAGCCACAGGTATTTAAGTACAGTTGCATGCTGTAGATGTACAAGTGGGATCACAAAGTAACAGGAGAGAGAAAGATGCAAGCCTGGCTTCGCCCTGGCTTCAACGTGCAGTGAAAGACAATACACTAAGATGATAATACCTCTTACATTCCTCTTTGAAACCAGAGCATCTTTGCACATCCCGTTATATTCTGATCCCACTCTCGCAACTATATAACTTTACTTACACACCTGTAGTTGAATACTGTACCCCACCCATCCACTGAAGAAGTAGATCACTATCCACCAGAACTCATGCTGAAATAAACCAGTTAGTCTCAAAGGTACCACTAGATTCTTTCCTCCCAACACCTCGTTTTCCCTTTTCTCTCGCCACACTGAGTAGCTGATCAAATCCAGCACCACATCAGTGGAAGTTAACTCCTTAGTAATTACATTTTAGATTGCAGTCTGCGCCTTTACGCTACTAATGCTCTTCGACTCAAGTGGGATTGACTTCTGAGTTGTGGGGAGTTTTTAAGAAAGAAAGAAAGACAAGCACGAATTCAAGGTTCCGATTACGCTTTCGCTGTCCTACGCAGAGTAGCGCTTGGAAAGCCGTCACAGCAAGGCCATTTCCGCACTAGCCGGTTATAGTGCGATGATTCCACTTTCAACATCCTCTGGAATCCTGGGGTTTGCAGTTTCGGGAGGGGCCGGCCGGCTCCTCCCGAAACTGCAAACCCCAGGATTCCAGAGGATGTTGAAAGTGGAATCATCGCGCTATAACCGGCTAGCGCGGAAAGAGTCGACGAGAAAGCGACGTTTCCTCTATCGCCACCGCGCACTGGTTGCAGTACCGCCCTCCCTCCTGCGGGGGGCGCCCGCTCTCAAGTGAACAGCCTCTAGCCCACTGACGCACACTCCGACTGACGCTCTGCCTTTGGTGGCCACGGTTGCTCTCCGCGGCTTGTGGGGGCGTTCGTTCGTTGGCTCGCCCGCTAGGGGCCGCTCTAGCCGGCGACTCGGCGGCTGTGCGAGAGAACTGCGCTGCCGCCGCTGCCAGCCCTCCCGCCCGCCATATTGGTGCCCGCGCCGCAGCTATTGCGTGTTTGTCCCTGCAGCGCCAACGGAGCCTGCCCCCGGGGCGGCCCAGTGGAGCAGGGAGGAGCCCCTTCCCCATCCCGCCCGCCGGCCATGGCGACGAGGCTGAGCTGGCCCTGAAGGAAACCAACGGCCGTCACCGTAGCAGGGAGCCAGCCCGCCAGCCCCCGCTCTCCTTCTCCGCTCGTCTCTAGGCTTCCCCTCCGCCACAACATGGAGGCCGTGAAAGCCTTCAACAGCGAGGTTTGTGCTGGGACTGCTCGGGGACAGGCGGGCGTGTGTTTGTGTGGGTTTTTTCGGGGGCGGGGGAGCCTTCTGTCCCTTGAGTGCGGCCGGGGGGCGGGGAGCGGAGCTGCTTCGGCTCTGTTCTCTGGAGGAGCGGGAAGGAAGAGAGGCCTCCGGGCGTTTGTGTCTTTGGTGGGAGAGGGTTAAGGGGAGGAGGAAGGAGTGGGGGTGCCCGCTTAGGGTGGGAGAGAGCCGTGATTCCCCAAGCTGATGAAATACAGGAGGGGGCGGGGGGTAAGAAACAAATCTGTTGGTTTCCCTTTCTGAGCCGTGCAGCTTCTCTTGCGCCTTCGCTCTCCTTCCTGCTTGGTTTGCCGCCCCCCTCCTTTTAACCTTTCTCTCTCACCCGCGCTTTTCGCCCAGTTTAAATACCGTCCGTCTCCTGTGCATCGCTTCCTCCTTTCCCCGTGATCAGAACGGCCTACATTATTGGGGGAGACGCGTGGTACTGTCGCCCCCTCCGTGTGTGCCTGCTGCGGTGAAAACTAAAATCCCCTGTACCAGTCTTTGCCTCATAGGTTGCATTTTAGGATATCGAAGCAGCAACACTGCGGATGCTGGAAGAGGCCTAATACGAGTCTGAATCTCCATTAATCTGTTAAAACAGCAGCATCTCATGCAGAGCCCTCGCATCAGGAGGGTACCTAATGAAGAGATAACAATACCTATATTGTTAATGTCAAAGGAAACTTCTGTATCTCATATGGATAACCAGTGGAACTTGGTTATTTTGGTTTTATTTTGAAAAATATTTGGTATGGGAAAGAGAGGAAATGCCAGTTACTGGGAACCTGCATGACTGTGGTACCTTGACTAAATCCAGGATGTTTTTTTCTCATGAATTGGGAAAGTGCATTTTTATACTGTTCTGTGCAGAGCTGTGCAGAATATGAGATATAGTTTATTTCGGAAATTGATTTACTATTAAAAATAAAGTAATGGATTTCTTTTGGACTTTTAACAGAAAAAAGAAACAAACATAATGTTGCATATGAACCAAGGACTATGCTGATGACTGCCTGGAATATATGTGCTTATAGAGCAAAGCTTTTAAAATCAGTATTACCTGTTTCTGTGATTATGATATTAGTTGGTAAATAATAAGAATATGTTACACTCAAAGCAGTTGTATTTCCCAGTAAGTATAAATTGCACTTGAATTGGGCTTTAACTATAAGAGTTCACAAATGGCAGAAATTAAATGCTTTAGGAGCTTATATCCTGCATGAGGTTACCCATATTTTGTTCTTAGAAAAAGACATCGTTCATGTTGTTCTGTTGAAGCTAATTTTTTGAATACTATTCTACATAGTTTTACCTGTACACATGCCTTCAAATACTGAAAGTTAATATAAATTGAAAGTGCTCAACATAAATAACCGCTTTGGGTCCTGTATAGAGATTGGAAATAAATAAATAAGTAAATAGGCTAAAATGCAGTTGGGTGCATGTCTACTCAAAAGTAAGATCCATTCAATTCGAAATGACTTAATTCCATATAAGCATGATAGGGCACTTTAAATTTGTAATTTTATACAAATTAGGCTTTCCGGGGGGGGTTTCTTTTTTTTTTCCTTTTTTTTTTGGACAGCTGCATACTGATGCACAAGTTTGGACTATAACTGAGTTTGTATTCCACCACTACTGCAAATGAGAGCCAGCGTGGTGTAGCGGTTTAATTTTTGGGTTAGGACTCTGGGAGACCAAGGTTCAAATCCCTATTCAGCCATGGAAACTCACTGGACAATAGTGGAAGTCACATACAACCTTAGAGGAAACCTAAAGCAAAACCCTCTCTGAACGAATCTTGCCAAGAAAATCCCATGATAGGTTTGCCTTAGGGTTGCCAAAGGTCAGAAATGACTTGAATGTGTAAAACAACAGCAGTTGCTGCAAACTCACATTGAGGCCTTGGGCAGTCTGTATTCTCACATTATCATGTGTTGACCTACTCTGTAGTGGTATTAACAGTTGCCTAGTTTATAGGGCTGCTCTAAGGAATCTAATACAAAAAATGCAAGGACATTTTAAAGTGAAATACGGTTGCTAAGTCACATAGATTTCAGTTTTTTAACAATAGAGCCTTTTACAGAAATGCATGTCAGTCTTTTAAGTTACAGAATTTAAAATTCTTGTGTGAAGATTCATGTATGAAGGCATAACAAGAACAATTCTTAGGATGTTTAATTTTGAAGTGCCTCTATGAAATCACAAATACCTTAAGAAGAGTGTGTTAAATCAAGATAAACATGGTTTGTACCTTAGAAACAAGGAACTCTAGATATAACCATATTTTGATTGTAATTTTTCAAGAAGTCATTCACATGTTATTTCCTGATGTATTGGTACAGCTTATAGAATAGGAGTAATCATGATCATGAGTAATAAATATCATGAGAGCTAGCTTGGTGTAATAGTGGCTTGCCTGTTGGACTACCATGGAAACTCAATGCATGACCTTGGGCAAGTCACACTCTCTCAGCCTCAGAGTGAAAGGGAAAGACGCCCCCAAAGAAATCTTGCTGAGAAAACCTTGTGATAGGGTCATTTTAGGGTCACTGTAAGTTGAAAATTACTGGAAGGCACACAGCAACAAAGCAACTTGGCGCTATCTAGATTTTTTTGACTGTAGCTGTCATCTGTCTAAATCAACACATGCAGTGGCAAGGGAATATAGAACCTGTAGTCCAAACTCCGCAGATTACATGATTATGTATCTTGGTATTGAAACATGCATATGTTGTCCAAAGACTGAGCACAGGGGGATTTGAAGTCATCCAAGAAAGTTATTGTGCAGGTAGATGTGACAAAGTCTTATTTACCCCTGTTTATTGCAGGTGGGTACAAAACCAGGCATACCACTTACTCTGTGCTTCCCAATAAATAGATAGTTTTACTTTGGGAATCCAAAAAATGGCTGCCAAAAAGTATCCAGTATATTGTACCGTAGTTGTATTTTTTAAAAGTTTTGGCAGTACAACTGAGCTATATTAAAAAGTTACTAGTTCGCAACAGAAGATTAGAGAACTTTGCCCTTTTTTGTAACAGTTGGCTGCATTTTTTTAATGTTGGCTGAAGAGGAAGGGGCTTCCTTTTTCAGCTGGCACGCTTGGTTTCTGTGTAGATCCAGAGGAGGGACAGGGTTCTCCTTTCCTCTGTGAGCCAGCTCACTTGTCTGAATCCATTTCTTGTGGTTTCTGGCTCCTGGGCAAGTTGTTGATACTGTTTTCTTTATTACTATTATCCTACCTTTTCCCCAGGGCTACAAATCAATATGGCTGTCAAAAATTAAAATAAATTTGGATAACAATGCATTTCAGTAAAAACATAAAAATATAAAAATTTAGTTAAATAGAACTAAGAGCAATTTAAAACATATCCATTAAAAAGGCAAGAAACAAAGACAGTATACCACACACCTTTCATTGCAAACAGTTCCCTTAAGCCTGTTTAAATAAAAAGGACAGCAAGGAGCAAGTTGGTCTAACCTCCTAGAAAAGAATTCTGGAGCTTAAAGCAGCCAGTGAAAAGGCCTTCTGAATTTCCTATAGCCATGCCCATGAGGGCTGCAAGACTGAGAGAACAACCTTCCCGAGTCTCTCAAAATGCAATAAATATGATCCTTCCACTAGCCTGCTAGTACTTAAATACAAGGATGTAATAGAAAGAGGCAGTTGTGAAAATTTTGCCTGATATGTTCAGTCTCGTTTAGAGAGACCTGTCAGATCAGATCACCCTAGTTCAGTGGTTCTCAACCTGTGGGCCCCCAGATGTTTTTGGACTTCAGCTCCCAGAAGCCCTGAGCATTGACCATAGTGGCTGGGACTTCTGGGACCTGAAGTCCACAAACATCTGGGGACCCACAGGTTGAGAACCACTGCCCTAGTTGGTTTGGAACCTCTGAAAGTCCAGTTCTTAACATAGTTAGGGATAGAATCTAAAATACCACTTTTGGGGTGAAATCCAGTGTTGCACAAGCAGACATCCACTTGAGCAGTATGGTTTTCAGTCTCTTCTGATTATCTTTGCTCCCTTGCCCTGGAAAATGGTCCATGAGAGTCACCACTCCCCCTCAAAGGATGGTGTGCAGGAGACTGCATGAGAAAAGGAGAATTGTCGCATGGTAACCTATCCCACAAATGGAAGCTGTTCTGTTGTTATAATTAGTTACAATGCCCTATTTAAAAAGGGAAAAAGTCAAGACACCTAAAAGTAGTACTGTGATATAGTTTGTTGTTTATCCTCATCTTCATAATGTGTGTGTTTCAGTTTTCTGACGAAAAATCCAGACTCATAGACTGAGACAAAAATGTTGTCTTTTTCCTTAACTGTAGTTTGGGCAATTGCATCTTCAGCTTGTAAACAAATGATTGCCTTGGATTCTGTCTTTGTCTGACCAGTTGGCATAATTTCTTTTGCAGCTGTGCCAGAAGGAAAGTGGATATGTACTTCCATAAGTTTTCTGGATGGTGGTAGCAGTCATAAAAAGGCAGATTGTACCCTTTTTCTCATCAGTTTAGGGTCCCGACTGGACCCCAGGCGTTTTTTATTTGTTGCCGCAGTGTGTCAGGACACAAAAGGATCAGAGCATGCACAGTTTTTCTGAAAGTGTCTAAAATACAAGCTACAGATGATAGTTTTTGTACATCCACTTTTCCTGTTTTTAAGGATTGTGTTTGCGCAGATCTTAAGCATAGTTAATGCAAACCAAGTTAAGCATAGTTAATGCAAACCAAGTTAATGCAAACCAAGTTAATCAGTGGTTACAGATTTTGAAATGCTGTTTTCAAGTTCTGGTTAAAGGGTAGTCAGGTTTAAGATCAACCTTTGTTAAGATCGGGGCAAACATTGGTCTTAAGCATAGTTCAGTATCTTACACTAAAAAGGGAAACAAAGCTATTTTCCATCATTTCAGATGGCTCACTGCCCCCCCTCCACCAGATGTTATATCCTGAACTCAAAAGGGCATCCCTATCACCATGGTAACTTCCTTCCTGGCTGTGTTTTGATCTCACACCCTTCTCCTGAACTCTTAAGCAGGGATGAGAAATTAACTGCTCATTCTTTACATGTCTGTGCAGATTCCTCCGAGTTGAATATGACTTACTCTAAGTAGACTCCCCCAAGTTGAATGGGGCTTATTCTCAGTTAAGTGATTTTAACTGCATCAAGGAAATAATATCTTTCCCAGAGACAAATTGCAAATATGTGGGAGCAGTTTGGTCTTCACAGTACCATAAAAGGTGATACCCATGGCTTACAGGCCATGCTGTGGGAAATAGAAAAGAAGCAGTGACTGTTATTGTAAGTCAGACAGAAAAGTAATGGGAATTGTAGCATAATTGAGCTGTATGTCTGATTCTAAGCATTTTCATATGCAGATTTTGGCTGCAGGAGATTCTGTATCTTAACATGATGTTAGAAGATTCCTCTTGTTACTTTAAAAGTTTTCTGTTTTTAAACACATACGTCTAAGGATCTATGTCCATATATGCTGCCTTTTGCTTTTTGTTGTTTTTTTGTAGGAGTTTTCTCCTTTAATTATTCTGATCATTATAGCAGGATTGATCCCCTGTTCAAAGGAGTATAAAATAATCAAACATCAATGAATTGTCAAATTGATACAGTGAACAAGGGCAAATCAGACAATTGTAGTGCAGCATCAAAGGTACGCAGGTTATATTACTATTTTTCTTGCTGATTTAGTGCCCAATGTCTTGGGACTTATTCAGCATTTGGCACAGAACTATGAAGACTGAATCAAGAACATTTTAAGTAAATCTGGGGGATACATCAGATAGTGGAAGTGCATTGAAACTTCACTTCCCTTAACCATTCTGGTTTATTTGCATTGTTACTCCTGTACAATGCAATAACATATTTGGGAATACTTTAATCACACATTCCTTTACTAGGACTTCGGTTCTTCATGATTTGTTAATACAGCAATGTATCTTGTGAAACTTGTGATGGAGATACCATGGAAGGCATCCCTGTCCTCCTCTTCTTTTTTCTTTTTTAAATGAAAAGAAACAGAAGTGAGACTGAAATGTATGCAGCACTTATTGTCTTATAGAATCAAAATTTGTACTACTATAACTGAGAAATGCATCAGTTAGGATATAATTAGTATCTAAAATTGTACTTTTGGAGATACTTATGAAAAAAATGAACGTTAAAATATTTTTAAACCATCATTTGGAGGGTAAAGGCTTTTCCAAAACAGTTTACATAAAAGAATCTTGTGCATGTTTACTCAGAAGTAAAATCCATGCTGCTTAGTGCACCTTACTTTCAAGTAAGCATGCATAGGGTGGGAGTGTTACAAATATAAATAACTTCAGTTTTCACATAAAAAATTATGAATGTACTTGATATTAGGGAGAGGCAGCTGCAAACTCATTTCCATTTCCATCCGTTTAAGCACGAGTTGTTGCTAAGTTGAGCAGAAATTCCCCAAAGTGATAAAATAACATGCATTATTCAGACCAGTGGTTCTTCACCTGGGTTCTTGGGACCTCTGGGGGTCTGCAGAGACCTCACATGGGGTCTGCAAAGCCCTGCTGCTGGATACCACCAGCAGTGGCAGCAACAGGGAAGCAGCAGCAGGGGGAGTGCAGGTGCCAAAAATGCTCCATTGTTTGCAAACAAGAGGGCAGTGTGGGCACTTGCATGTGCCTGCTGCTGTTTGCTTTTCATCAGGGATGTGGCGGCAGCGGATGTGAGCATAGAGGGACATGATGGCAGGTGTGTGCATATGCCTAGACTGCCCCTTTGCTTGCAACCAAGGGCATTTTCAGCAAATGCACACACGCCACTGCCACAGGGACGTGGTATCAGGTGTGCACACGCACTCAAACCAGGACTCTGGAGACCAGGGTCTGAATCTTCACTTGGCCATGGAAACCCACTATGTGACCTCAGGCAGGTCACATTCTCTCAGCCACAGAGAAAGGCAAAGGTGACAAATCTTGCAAAAAAAAAGGTTCACCTTAGGATGGCCATAAGTTTTCAAAGGGGAGAGAAATGATGACTAGAAGGGATCTCCTGTCAGCAGCACTTTGCTGTTGTGTGCCTTCAAGTCACTTCTGACTTACGGCAACCCTAAGATAAACCTATCACAGGTTTGCCTTTGCCTTCCTCTGAGACTGAGAGAATGTGACTTAGCCAAGGTCACCTGGTGTCTGAACAGGGACTTTAATCCTAGTTTATAGGAGTCTTCAATAAATAAATGAATAAATATTTGAATATTTAAATTTACATATTTAAATCATTAGTTAAGTCTTGAAGGTCTCTAGCAACAAACTATATTTACAGGGAGTCCCCAGTAAACAAAAGGTTTAGAACCACTGATTTAGACCAGTAGTTCTCAATCTTTTGTCTTCTAGATGTTTTTGACCACAAATTTTAAATCACTAACTATGGGCTAAGCTGGCTGGGGCTTGTGGGGGAAGAACCCCAAAACATCTGGAAGAGCAAAGGTTAAGAGCTATAGAATTTCTCATACATTGACAGTAATGAGAACTGACGGCATATATTGATAACAAATTTTATAGCAGCGCTGAAAACCCTGAACAGCTTAAGAAGTTTGGATACTCTTCCTTCATTCTATGCTGCTTTGCTTAGAAGTTGTTTCTTTGATCTGCTGTTAGATTCACATTTTCTAGTATTTTTCCCTGTCATTTAATATCTTTAATATTTTCTTGATTTTTAGGAAGGAAAAGTAACTTCTTAATATTCTCTTTGTATGTGATCTTCAGATCTGTGAATGCGAACAATCATGGAGTGTCGTGGCTTATACCTGAAATGGTGGTGATGTGAATGCAAATGTGCTGAAGTGTTCACACACATGTTGCTGCCATTTAATAATGCAGGATGCAGTCATTCAGATTTTTTGCTACTCACAGGGTTGTGAAACTGAACCTGCACAGATACAAAGGGTCCATTATATGCTTGAGATACATTATCTGGACAATCCTAAGCTGTTGTGTGTGTGTTTATGTCTGAGGCCATTGGCTGTGCTGGCTAGGTTGATGAAAATTGTATACAGGAAATATATGGAGGGCCATAGTTAGCCATCCTGAAGTATGGATCAGGGTAGAGGATGTGGAGGCCAGCTGTCATTCCTGTGGCATGCTGTACTCCCTCAAAACTAGCTGAACAAAACTGGAAGTAACTTCTGATTTCATTTTCATGTACTTTGGCCAGTATCTTTCATAGAATGCAATTGAGGATATGCTTTAAGAATCATCACTCCTGGAGCCCTAAGGAAGTGATCATTTACCTGGAGGGGAAGGCTTTGAGGATAACTGCAGCCTACAAGAAACTCCTTTGGAGACTGCATGCTGCCCAAAGAGAGCAGAAGTTTCACCTCTGATGTAGATAATCCAGTGGATTTTAATCAACAAGAACCATTTATTCAATACAGGAAGCTTCCACCTTTCAGTGCCCAGTTATCTGATGACTCACTCTTAACACTTCTAAATTGAGGACAAGTTCCATTAATTCAGTGGGGGTTCCACTCTTTTATTAGTTCTTCTTGCCTATGGAAGCTAGCTTGGGACTGCTTGCACATACCTGCTGCTTGTAAAGCAAGTGGAAAAGGGGAGAAAGAGTGCCAAGGCAGTTGAGAAGCTTTGCAGACAGCATGCGCACAGTCGGTCTCAAGTGAGCCTCCAAACAGTACATGGATTTCACTTTTCAACCACTTTTGTTTCCTGACAGTGCTCTAATACCTAACCGGTCAGTTAAGTAGGAGAAGCCTGTATTACAGTTTATGGGTGTGATGCTAGTTGTGTAATTTTTATATCAGATATATATATATATATATATATATATATATATATATATATGCTGCACATGCCATTTCAAATAGATGAAAAGCTATAAAATCTAATGAGCAGTTGATATATTTTAGTTTTGTGGTTGAGGATAAAAATGTCAAGAATACATACAAATAACATTGCTTGTATATACATCATGTATGTGTTTGGCATTTGCCAACCTGTGCATATAAGTGAGAACCTAGTAGAATTTATAGGTAGATTTAAGAACAGTTTTTTTTAGCTTATCACTACCACAAATTTCTAGCTTGTCACTACTACAAATTATTTTTTGCTCGTATGATTTCACTTTCCTCATTAGCATCTCTTGTTATTGTTTGCAGGATCTGCTTTTGCACTGTAAATTTTATGTGCTAAAGCACAATAGCTAATTAAAGGAGAAAGACAAAAGCTAGTTAAATCCATGTACCCCAAGAAACCAGTAGCTTACTTTTTTTGTTCCAACCAATTCCAGTTATAAATAATGTAGTAATATTTTAAAAATGGCAAAAAGATAACTTCCAGATTTATTTGGAAAGGAAAGAAGCTGAGAATAGAGTTAAAAACATTTCAAGGTGCCAGAAAAGGGGGTGGGTGGGTTAGCTCTCCTGAACTTTAAACTATATTACCAGGCTTGTTGTCTTGACTGGGTTAGAGAATGGATAATGTTAATTCTAGACTAATTCCAGACTGTTGACCTGGCAGGAGAAGATATATGTTTTGGATGGCATGGCTGTCTTTGATACAGTAAAGAGAAAGTAAAAGACTGCAGTAACCACTTTACAAGGAGATCATTACTGAAGGCTTGGAAGAACCTCAAGTTGAAATGATACCCACACACCCCACTTTGGATCTTGCCTTGTGAGGCATTCTGTAAAAGAGAAAATATTTTATTTGGAAAATGGTTAATGTATAAAGACTTGATAAAATTCCAAGACAAAAAGAAAACAATAATGAAATCCCAAGAAGAACTTCAAAAAGAAGAAATTGCATGTTGTTGGCTTTTATATAGGCATCTTAAAGAAAAATGGAAAATGGAACTAAAATTGAATGGCTTCCAGACAGAAAATACAGTTCTAGAGGCAGTTATTTATCTCTAAGGAAAATCAAAGATCTATTTCCAAAATTTATAGAATATTAAAAGAAGAAATAATTAAACAACAAATGAAGAAGAAGAAATAATTAAACAACAAATAATAAAAAATATAAGGTATCCAGTTAATGTGGATTAATGGGAAAAAATTGGAACAAAAGATTGAAATACACAGCAATTCAAAATGTAAATGAGAATGTGTATAAGATGCATTATAGATGGTTTTTCTCTCTCCTGAAAACTTTCAGAGATGTATAAAACAATAGATGTTGGAAGTGCGCTATGGAGAGAGGTACCTTTTATCATGTTTGATGATCTTGTGATAAAGCTGAAAAATACTGGGAAGCAATCTATTTGTCAATAGAAAAAATATGTATTAATCTGCAAATGACCCCAGAAATGTATGTATTCAGTACGATTGAAAACTGCCACTACAAGACTATTGTTTGTAAGAAATTAGAAATTAGACACATTTCCAACAGTAGATGATTGGATATTAAAATTAATTGGTATGGCTGTCATGGAGAAAATGACAACTTTAATAAGAGATGGTCATATAGAGAAATTTGCTAGAGACTGGGATCTGGTAATCAAACTCTTAAGAAACAGTGGAGTGATTTAGCAGTAGCTAGTTTTTTGGATTGAGGATACCATTTCTGTTAAATCAAGAGATACCAGAAAGATTTCAAGATGCAATAATTCAGTTGAAATTACTGTAATTTAAACAATTCATAATAACCTCATTTCAAATGAGTTAGAATCAGACATGTTTAACTATTGAAAAGGCTCTGCTTGCTTTTGATGTGATTTATCAACCAGAGACCATCAGGGGAAGTAAGTGTCTGCATTAGCTTATTTAGAGCTTGGAAATGCAGCTGTGATAAGTTCTTCAGATGAAGGGATAGAGAGAAGAAAGCCATTCTGCTATTTAATCTTCCAGCAAGCATGCTTTCTCACAATTTGGTCTTTCAGTATAAAGGTCCATCAGCTGTATCCTGGCTGTTGGCAGTTCTGACCATTGACCAGTCAGCTGTGGTCATATTTGTAGTCTAGAACCTTTCACTATGTAGATGTGTGTTGTACTATGTAGAGCAGTGGTCCTCAACTTGTGGGTCCCCAGATGTTTTTGGACTTCAGCTCCCAGAAGCCCTGAGCATTGACCATAGTGGCTGGAGCATCTGGGAGCTGAAGTCCACAAACATCTGGGGACCCACAGGTTGAGAACCACTGATCTAGAGTGTTAAAGTCCAAGAAAGGAAGCAGGGATATATGTTAAGTTTTGATTTGTTATCACAGTTACAAAGAAACAGTAGAAATGGGGTTGTTCTTTTCAGATAACAGTTAATTGATTTTGCCCTTAGAACTCCACTTACTTTAAATATAATCTTAGATTTCTCTTACCTCCATAACATTTGAGATTGCTTTTCTTAAATATTTGTGGAATAATATCTAGGAGTAGCCAAGGTATGAGAAATTTAGGCCCTCCGTATTCATTGTGCTTTCAATTATAAAATAGCAATGTAGTTTTATAAATGACACTACTAGTTTTATAAATGGCACTACCAGCTTTGTGATTTTTTAAAAAATAATCTTGACTAATATCTTGTAATGCTAATAAAACTAATAGACTATAATGCTTGTGGACTGTGGACTTGAGTTACTGGTTATCCACTCTTCCCTGTTTCTTCTGTACAGTTATGTTCTTTATTCTGTACCAAGCCATTTGTGAACATATTATGGCAGTGACTACTTAACAAAATCTGTAGGAAGAAGGAATTACGTAGATCATGTAGTAACTGTGGTATAACAACTATGGCAAGTATGAGCAAGCTTTTCGGTTTTACACAGGTCTTTATGCAGAATGGAAAAGTGAAAAGGCAGAAGCGAGCTAATTTACTAATGATGTACAACAGTGTCTTTAGCATATCAAAATATTGACAGTTGATGTTCAACTAGCTCACAGAAGTAGTGCCCCAGACTATCTTGCCCCATTTGTTGTTTAGTGAGAGTGAGGTAACCCCACCTCTTGTTAATATAGTTTGATTGCTGCATGACAACACTGTGCTGTGCTTGCTTTGGTTCAGAAGCTTCTGTCAACCAGAAGATTTGGCTCAGGAACTTCTGTGAATGATACCCAATAGTCAATGTGTGTGACACTGAAAGATAATGAAATTGCACTCGTTTCATATTACCGTGTCGCAGCAGGTCCCATTCATGCATTGGACTCATGCGTTCGTGCTGCATGTTGCTGAAAGGTCATCTCTTATGTAGCTACCTTGGAAGCAGCTGAAATCTAATGATTATAGATTTTTAAAAATGCAAAACTTATACTAGTGAATTAAAAAACTTATATTTGTAAATGTTGATTAATAGGCTAATTTTCTTGGGTGCCCATCACAGCAGATTTGGAGGTTCTTGTGATATTTTTGCTGATGCATTTAGCCAATTCCCTTCTCCTGCTTGTGCAAATATGTAAACAAACCAGGTAGGCATAGATCCATTGGATAGCTGAACTGGTAAAAAGAAGCCTATTTTTATAAGCGAAAGTCTCATCAAACAACTGTTATTCCAAAGCTAGTGATCACAGTGTTGTATTGGAGAGTTCCTAGTGAATGAAACTATAGGAAATCATGGCCCCTGAAGGGAGAAATTTACCTAAGGCAGGCAGCCTGGTACAACACAGAGAGCACAGTTTGGTTAGTACAGTAATGACCTTTGTTAAAACATATTTCTCCAGTGGGCAATATAGTGTGGGAGATCATTTTTTTCACCATGTTAAAACTGGCAGAATGTTTGCAAACTAAAGGTCTAATGTATATTTGCACCATTTGATAGAATACGCTAGATATGAGTACCTCCCTCCCCCGCACAGCACACTTTTATTTCTTCAATAGGACAAGGGAATAAGAAAATAAGCAGAAGGCACAATAGATGTGGCACATTTGTTTGTAGGTACCATTGCAGCATCCAAGCGACATCATCTGGTTGTCTTTTAGTGGCTGGTACATAAAATAGCTCTTTATTGGGGAACACTTTGAAGAGTAACTATTCATTATTGAAGCAGAAAATTGTCCCTCAATATCCTAATGCTAGACCTTCTTGCAGAGAAATGAATTAGCTGTTTACCTTCAGGCTTTATTCCTGTCATATTATTTTGAGGGTTCACAGTAATATTTTTCTTACTCTCATTTGGAAATAACTGTGATAGTATTTTTAGGAGGTAACCTTTTGGCTTTCTTTTCCTATAAAAAGGGTCTGTCAACTACTCAGAAAAATGTTCCAGTTCATACATTATGGGCATGAAGCCTCTTTAGTCCATGAAGAATTCTGTAATTCCAGTGTGATCAGTAAATACCCCTAGAAGTCACTGAAATGCAAATTTGTTTGCTTTTTAAAATCTTATCTGGATAAGATTTGAGTTGTTATGACCACTAGAATAGCAGTCTGGGGTTTATCGTACTTGCTGAACTGTCCACTTTTTCACGGGCTATGTAGTGTGCTCATGATTGTTCTGTAGTATTGGTTTTCTGTGTATGCTGATGGTTAAATTGCTATCTGAAGAAATACAGGAAAATCACACTTTTCTTCGCCTAACAGATTCAGAACTTTCAGTATGCTACTTGGACAAGTTGAGTATTTGTGATCTGGACTGAAAGGGAAGAATTTCCACAGAGTTGTCTATATTTGATTAAATATAAACCTGCGTGTGATGTCAACATTTTTGTTACATTATATAAAAAAATAACAATGTTGCAGGTTAATGCTATCAAGAAAGCACCTGTAACTGGTTGGGGAAAAAAGAACTTGGAAAAAATATATATATAATGTTCTAATATTATCAGTTTGAAAATATGACTTAATTGACTTAATGACTTATTAATTGTAAAATCCTTAAGAAAAGCCATCTCAGATAAATCCTTGATTGGATACTTTAAAGTATCCAAGCCAACACAGCTACCCCGAATATGTTTCAGAGCTTTCTTATTTCACAGAATCTCTTTAGCTCAAAACAATAGCTCAGCATAGTGTAGTTAGTTTAAGCCTGACACTGTAAATGAAAAGCATTACATTTAATAACTGTTGGGAACCTTGTGGCTGAACTCATAAGTAGGAACAGCAGTTTAAGTAACTTAAAATTTACTCTGTGGGCAGATTGCAGCTGTTGATAAAAGGGGAAATATCTGGATTTTCCCAATAAGTTACCACTTTGTGTTCTAGTCTGAGCACCTCTGTGATATCTGGGGAGATCATTAGGTTTTCCCAGTTCATACTGCTTTTAACCACCACTTAAACCTTCTTGTACAAAGGTTAATAGGCTCCACTGTCTAATACATGAGTTCTCATTCTTTGATCCTCCAGCTGTTTTGTGCCAGAATCCTCTACCAGCTTGGCCAGTGATGACAGATTTTTGGAGCTGAGCTCCAAAACATCTGGTGAACCAAATACTGAGAATCATTGGTCTGATGTGTGGAGGCTTCAGCTGTGAAGACTGATTTGTACGTGGAGTTTGCTTCTGCTGGAGCCACATGAGTCATTGAGAGGCAGGCATGTTGCACATTTTTATTGGCTTTAATACCATAAATCACTGCCATACGCTTTTGTGGAAAAAGTAAAGTTCTGTTCGTTTGCTCTTCTATAGATGTAGAAAAGAATGGAAGCCTTATGAGAATTTTAGATCTCCAAGCCAATACTTTTGTAATTCCCATTCTGGGTTTCCCTTTGGTTTAATTTCTTCCTGCAGGTCCCTTGGGATAGCCATGTGCTTCTAGCCTGAATTTGCTCCTAATTTATATTTCTGAAAATATCAGAGAGCCATTTACTGGTCATTTTGAACAAATGCTGTCCAGTATAGGCAGTTTGATATTGGAAAGCAAGCAAAACTGTTTTATGGATTGCAGTTTACAGTACTTGAAATACAAATATGAAGCCGTTACGGATTTCAGTTTTATTTTGTATAGAGAGGAGATTCAGTTACAGAGGATAATTATTCTAGGAATCAACTAAGCAGAATTAGAGGTGGGTTTATGGCTAATATTAATAGAAATAATTAATGGAATCATCAGTGAGATGAGTAGCCTGCTTTAAATAAATGGTTTAGACATAAACATACCAGTTACTTTCTCTGAAACAGTGGAAGGTTGCATCTTAGTTATGCAATCAGCATGGACTGTATGCTTAATGTAAGGGCTGGAACTGTAAGAGCTGTGAGGTAGAAACAAGTGTCATTCAAGAAGTAGTTTGAAGTTAAGTGAATTGCTTCTCTGGAGGAAAGCAGAACATGAATGTTAGTATTTTCTCATATCATTTAAATCTGAGGTGCAGTTCATGGTGTCTCTAAATATTAGGATTCCCCCTTGCCCATGTTAACATCACTGATCATTATAGGATTCCCAGACAATTTAGTAGTTTTGATTTCCCCAGGGACTATTACATGTAGGAGTATGGTGGCACTAACAAGTGTGGGTGGGACTGAGTGTCATTTCATGCAGCTCTTCAGCAGTGTAGCAATTCTCTCCATAACCCAATACTTTTCCATGGAATGGATTCACCCCTATATATATATATATATGTGTATATATATATATCAAACCATCCTATTAAGGTTGGTACATGTATTTAGAAGTATAGGGTTGAATTGGGGGCTGTGTGTAAAGGAACATGACTGTTTTCAGCGGCATGGGCCTGTTTTTGATTTTGAGTAAATAAAAACAAGAATATGGTTCTGAAATGTGATGTTCCGATTACTGCTGAATAGTTGAATTCAGTCTCTGTTTGCTGTCATACTGTTTAAATACATCTTAGTAAAATAGTTAACAAAGTTAAAAATGGTCATTTCTCTTGAAAGAGAAAACATCAAAATTCTCTAGTGCGTGATTCTGGTATGCAGACTTTCAAAGAATGTGGTGTCTTTCAAGAAACAGAAACATCCATTACAACGGTTCTGTTAGCGGTATCTCATGGCTGTTCAATATGATTGGCTCTGTGCATGTCTGACGCTTGGTATTTTGTGGTCTTGAATAGCTAAGGAGATTATGATGAGGATGTGCAGGCACTTTTATTCATTCTTCTATCATGGTCAGACCCACTTTCTACTGAGGGCTGAATTTGTAGGAGCTCTTCTCTTATTTACCCAGGGCTGTTTTTCTGTTTATGTACAGGCTTTTTATACTGTTTTCCTGTTAATTGTTTAGTTACATATTAATTACTTTACATATTTTTAATATGAACTGCCCTAGACATATGCACTAGAAAGCAGTATATGTTTTAATTAAATAAAATCTTAGCCATATTTGCAAGATTTGGAGTTACAGTTATTACAAAGAAAGATAGGCTGATAAGGAATTTCTATTATAGTAATTTAAATTGATCAGAAATCTATTTTTATGAATGAAGTCTAAACCTATCTCAACAGTATTATTTGTATGAGACCTTGAAACAGCAGTTAATTGAGGCATAGAGGAAGTATTTAGGCGGTGGCATTTTTCACAGGACCTAACATTGTAAATGAGGAGTAACTAGCATATATTTCTGAATCTGATTGTAAATCTTTGTATGATTTGCTATGCATCTTGAAAGATTTTTGCTTCCATAAGTAAACTAAAGATCCTTTCTGATCTTGGAAGCTAAGCAGGGTCAGTCCTGGTTAGTACTTGGATGAGAGACTGCCAATAGACACCAGGTCCTGTAGGCCAAATTTCAGAGGTAGGAGCTGGCAAAACCACCTCTAAATATTCATTGCCTAAGAAAAACCTGTGAAATTCATGGTGTTGCCATAAGTCAACAGTCAACTTGAAGGTGTGCGCGCAGGTGCACACACACACACACACACACACACACAGAGACACAGTTTAATAACACAGAATGGAAAAGTGTCTTTATTACCACCCTACTATATACTTTCAAAATGAAGATAGCTGGAGTAACCAGGAGTGGATTTAGGGATAGAAAAATTGCTATCTCTGTTCAATCCAGTGCCCCTCCCCCCAAAGAAACAAAGCTTTAATTTTAAGCATGTAGCTTTGGACCAATCTCTGATTGTTGGATTCTGGGGTTTAATGAAAACCAGAATAAAAGCTGAAGTTTTGAAGTCTGTCTACTCTTATAGAGAACGATGGGGAGGGTGTTCTCCTGTATGGTAATATGGATATGATGGACTGAGTGTAAAAGTTATTGAAACATTTTACAAGGAAAAATAATAATGAGAGAAACATTATTAACTGTTTAAGATGATGGATCTCAATTTCTGAAAACAGAAGGCTTTCTAGAACATTCCTTCTTCATGCAAATGTACTTTTGTACTACTGAGAGTGATTAAGAGGGCAAAAGCAATGATGATTACCATTTTGGGTCCCACTCTGGGAGAAAAGGCGGCATATAAATACAGTAAATAAATAAATCTTTCAGATGAGCAACTCCTAACATGTTTTAATTTCAGGTATTCAGCACTTAAAAACTCAATTTGATGAACAGGGAAATTGCTCATCTTTTGGCAGAAAACTGTGTAGTGTGTATATTCCTTCCCCAGCCCAGCTGTCCACTGGCAAAGGAGGCAGTGTCCTGCAGTGTCTAAGAAAAGCTGCATGGGTATTATTTATAAGTACTGTAACAAGTTATCTTTCCATCCTTGCTCACAGAAATCTTCCCCATTCTTTCAGCTGTACTCACTAAATGACTACAAACCTCCCATTTCAAAGGCAAAAATGACACAGATTACCAAGGCAGCAATCAAGGCTATCAAGGTAGGAAGCTGACTATACTGTTTCAAAATATATATTTTTTATATGATGGTTGTGAGTGGAGGGTAGTATAGATAATTTCTGATCTTTGCTTTAGTTTCAAGGTTTAAGACCCAAGTAATAATTTTAATTATTATGTAAAATTTGTTAAACATTATGTACAGATTAATGAGGAGACTGATGTAGTAGTTTAGGTATTAGACTAGGACCTTGTAGACCATAGTTGAGACTCCCGCTTGGAAATGCATAGAAACCCACTGGATGAACGTAGGCAAGTTATACTCTCTCAGGCTTAGAGGAAGGCAATAGCAAAAACCCATGTGAACAAATCTTGCAGAAAAAAATCCTGTAATAGGGTTTCCATAAATCAGAAATGGTTTGGAGGCATATAGCAACAACAACAACAAAGTATGTAGTTTGACATTCTGACACTGATAATGATATTTCCTCTAATTGTCAACATAATGAACTGGAACTGTGTTTGGAAGTATATAAAGCTCTATGCCCTTCCATGCAACCTATCACCTCTAATTTGTTCATCCATTGGATCATTTTTTTTTAAATAAAAACTTCAAAATAGAGTCCCATGTTTCTGTCTTTCTCTTCTCTGGCTAAGCACCCTTATCATAAAGAGAGGGATGCATTTAAGCAGCACAAGGGCACACTGCAAGGATTAGGTGCATCATCAATTATATATTATGTTACTTGCATTGTCCCCTGAGCCACCTGTGCAGAATAATATGTGAGGAATGGAGGAAGGAACAAGAATACAATGTTGCATTGAGCCCTATAAATGGCAAGTCACCTACTTCCCAGCACAGCACTGTATACATACTTGACTAAATTGAGGCTAGCTCATTTATATGTAAGTTGTAGAGATAACTGAATAAAATTTTGTATTGCTATATTTAGTGTAAAAATCCCATTTTTGTTTTGTTTTAGTTCTACAAACATGTTGTACAAAGTGTGGAGAAATTCATTCAAAAGGTATGTTATGAAACAAATATAAATGTCTGATTGCATCTTTCATATTTTAAGTACATATAAACATAAATATGTGAAGATAGATACAAATGCATAAGAAAAATTGATGTTGCTGAATTCATTCATAGCATTTTTTTAATAGCATCAACACCTAAAATCCTATTACATTCCGTCTCATTCCTATAACTGTGAATATGCTTTATATCTTGAGGCCTGGATATCATTGTACTGCATCTGAAGAAGTGCGTTTATGTCCATGAAATTTCATGCTAAAATAAAAACCAGTTAGGCCAAAGGTGCTGCTACATTTCTTTTTTCTCTCCCCAGCTTCTTCCTTTTTAACCTAAAATATGTAATTCTCATGGCAACAGAAAAAGGAATTATTTCATGTTATGATTCATGTTTGCTTCAGTTTGAGTATTGAGTAAGACTTCATTAATTTTAAATGTTTATATACCATGTTTTGGATAAAACCTTCCCAGGCTGACTTCCAACATTATCATTGCACAGTGTGTAAACAGCATTAGTTGTAGTCATCTTCAGCCCAGATACCTCTCCCCTGCATCTTGCCAAATCTGTTGAGGGGAGTTATCCTGTAGCAGATCTGCAGGACATTTGAAGGCAGGGGCAGGGGGGAGAAAGTGTACCAGTAATGGTTATTGACATCTAGGTTTCACTCTGAATAAATAGATTTCACCTTATATAAATAAGTAAACATAACGGACATACTTGAATATCTCAGAAAACTGGAATTCAGGAGAATGCAAGCTTTTTGTGGACAAGACAGCAGCGTAGACCTTGGGTCTGTGATTTGTCTGTTTTGTTGCACTTTCTGGCTTCTCTGCCCTGCACAAACCAGAAATTAGTTCAGGATTTGTTCTATAGTTAGTTACTCAGTTTGTTGGGAGAAAAACAGACCGGAGAGCCTGTACTTTGCCAGATTTATACATCACAGTAAGCAAGTGTGGCAAGAGGCCGTGTGGATGAACCTGCTCATGGTTTTTCAGGTAGGATTCCTACAGAGCCCTGGCTTATTGTGATAGCCCAGTGCAGCCATTATGTACTGGTTATATTTACTGTTATTTTGGTAGTGAAAAGACCCGTGGTTCGAAGCATATTTAACTGATGCTTTCTCAATAATGATGTGAGGACTTCGCATTAGTTATGTACCATTTTGCACTGTAGTTGTTGTCTCATGGAGACTGCAGACATGCAGTGGAAAATATCGCCCTGCTTGATGATGATTAGCCCTGTCGGAAGGCTTAAACTACTTTAATTCCATTGTATTAAAGATATGTATGTGTTTGGAGAGGGATGTAGTTTTATAGATACCTTTTCTCCACTATTTATATGGTAATGTAGCTAAAGAATTTGATGCAGTTTGCTCTTACTGTTTTTACTTATTAGATTTCTGTTATGTAAAACACAGTGATCCAATAGTTTTAGTTCTGTGTTCTTTTATATTCCTTTGTAGTGTAAACCAGAATACAAGGTGCCTGGCTTGTATGTCATTGACTCTATTGTTCGACAGTCTCGACATCAATTTGGGCAAGAGAAAGATGTGTTTGCTCCTAGATTTAGCAATAACATCATTAGCACTTTTCAGAACTTGTATCGTTGCCCTGGGGATGACAAGGTACAGTAGCTTCTACTTGCTTTCTTCAAAAAGTAAACATTTGTTGAACTTCAGTTTACTTTACTTGAATATTGTAGCACACAGATGTAGGTATATATTTATATACAGAGTGTAATTTTTATGTATTACAGATAGAGGATTATAACTTCTGTATACTTTTTTTAGTATACTTTTTTTTACACTTTTTAGTATTTAATAAACATTATTGATCATAATAAATTATTTGTGCTGGTTGCTCAGAACACTTCATTAACATTAATCTCCGTAATCTTTTCAGCAACCATAGTAATACTATCAAAGAAAGACAATATTATTCACCTATCTTAGAGAGAAAAGATGGAATATTGCATTTTGTAGCTGAGCTACTCTCAAGAAAAATTTAAATGTGCTTGGTTTTTAGTGTTAGTGTACTTCTGAGCACTATGCTAAAGCAAGAGGGCAGCATTCTGGGTTTTTTCTTTGTCTAGCTTGATGCGAACTTTGTGAACCTATGATACTCCATTATATGGAGAGAGAACAGATATGGAGTGAAATCCTTTTGGGTGTTTGCAGTGAGTCAGGGGATTAAACTGAGGTATTATCATCTAAATTGAGTAGCCTTCTCACTGTGCCGCATGGGCTTAGAGTGCATGGCACTACATAATTTCAGCAGTTTGACCTCAATACCATGGCTCCATCTGAGGAATCCTAAGACTTAGGATTCTGAAAATTTTGGGAAAGCCCCCCCCCAACCTAAATCATATCCAGGGGCAGAACGTGGCAGAATTTCACACACAAACCCAGCCCTAGAGAGAACAAAAACTTTTTGAATTGGGAACACAGGAAGGATGCAGACCTAGCAGTTCCATGAGGAAATTTGTGTGACCTCCTGCGTTCAGGGAGTTACCTCACTTAATTTTAAAACATAGTTTGGAGGGCAGAAGCTTGCCATTGGCTCACTCTCTCCTTTCCTCTTCCATACTCATTCATTTCTAGGTTTGTCTGGATTTGTGAACTGAAAAAATAGTGATCACCACTAGCTTCTATTTTCTAGTATACGGTATCATATAGATAGTATCTAGTATACAGTATCATATGGATAGCATAGTATGGAATCTATTCCATGATTTGAAGTGGGTTTCTAAATGATGTTTTGGAGATTAACAGTCTTGCATTGTACAAAGGTTGTGGCAGACAATTACAGCAGCCCAGAAATGGAGGTGGGAATAGTTACTCAAGTGAGTAAGAAGAAACATACAAACTCACAACCTGTTCCTCATAATCTGGATGATATTTCAAATTAGGCCATCTTAGTTTACTGCAATATCTGTTTAATTTTCAATAGTAGAGATTTGTGTGAAGCCACTATTAAATTGTGTTACCTTTTCTTCCCTTTAGAGTAAAATTGTTCGAGTGCTCAATTTATGGCAGAAGAATAATGTGTTCAAAAGTGAAATTATCCAGCCTCTATTGGATATGGCAGCAGGAATACCTCCTCCAGTTGTAACACCAGTTTTGCCTGGGACAACAGCTACTATGAGTAACAATACACCAGGTAACAGAGAATGTTATTATATAACTTTATGATGACTTTCATGGCTTGAATTTAATATGGGAAGATGTGTGACTTCTGCAGAAGTCTGTTGCAGTTGTTCATTGTCGTTTGCTTTATACTTAGGAGTGTTTAGCTTCCTGTGTAAGGAGTACTTTGTCTAATATTTTAATTCTTTAGTCGTGGTATTTTGTTCTGTTCTTATGATGTAATGTTACAATAAATTAATTTAAGAGATAAAATAGATTAATATCTGGTTTGTTACTTAACGCTCTATTGGTAGAAAAATAGACTGTTTCAGGTGAGTAACGAACTGTATCAAATGAGAAAGCCATAACAATAAAATATTTAGTGAAAGTTATTACGCATGAGACCATTTGTATATTAGCAATAGCATTTATTTCTATACCGCCTATCAACTAGTGTTATCTAAGCGGTTTACAATGTATTTTAGCTAATTGCCCCCAACAAGCTGGGTACTCCTTTTACCAACCTGCAAAAGGATGGAAGGCTGACTCAACCTTGGAACCTGGCAGGATCGAACTCACAACCTTGTAGTTGCAGTACTGGCATTTAACCACTGCGCCACCAGGGCTCCATATTAAGGAAGGTTTTGCAAGCTTTCATGGATTGACCCAAAATCAATCTGATTTTTTTTAAATAGATGGTTGGGGCAGGCTTTGGAGATCTGGTGGAAGCTTCTAGGGTCACAGAGGTAGGGCTCAGGAGCCCTGCTTTGCGCACCCCTATCCTAGGAGAATAATGAAAATTACAGGAAATGGGCAGGAAAAATATACTCTTCTTCCTTGGTTGTTGAGCAAACATGTTCAGTGTCCCGGACAATATGCTTGTGCCTCTCGACTCAGCACAGCATCACATAATTATGCAATATATTTTTGAATGTGTACACACCATCATGTTGAGCTTTCAAACAATATAGTTAAAGTGGCCCCTTCACTTTTGTGAGAGTTCAGGGCACAGAACCCTCACGAAAGTGGAAAAATCACAAATAACACCCCCCATCCTCCCCCTCCCATTCCCTTCCAAGCCCCTTCCCCAATCTCTTCCCTTTTGCCCTGGCATGTGAGCCTTCGTTCTCCATGCCAGGCAAAAGGCAGTGAAGTGGGAGAGAGGAGCTCCAGAGGGGATAAGGAAGGCACATGCATACCTCCCTCCCCATTCCCATGCTTTTTGCCTTGGTGCACTTGCCTTTTTTCCCCGTACCTGGCAAAAAGCATGGGAATGGGAGGAGGAGAATTGGGGGAGGCACACGTGTCTCATGAATAATCAGTTTGCATAGGTCAAACCATGAATATGGAGGGAGGACTGTATTTAGGTAGGAAGTATTCACTGTATGGTTGGGGGATTGAATTCCTAACATTTGCTTCTTTTTTGGACCCTATCACACTATACTGTTGTAGAGCTGTATATGAAGTTCTGGGATTTTCAGTTTAGGGAAGGGTGTTTAGAATTCTCAGCTGGAGAGTTCTTGAGCTTCACTAAACTACAAACTCCAGAATTCAACAGAATGCTCCCATGCCAGTTAAAGTGGAACATACCATATAACAGTCTAATGTGATAAGAATCTTAGTCATCAATTTGAAAGTATATTTGGGGGTGGTGTGGTTTTAGGTATTCATTTTAACTTTATTACAAATAAAGGATGATTTGTGGATTGGGAGTTCTGGTCTGAGATTGCAGCATCACTGTATATTGCAAAAAGGAGAATCATCTTAGTTCATTTTGGTGGCAGGGGAGAGATAGAATATGTAAGTGTTAGATTTTCTTGGAAAATGAGGAATCTGTCCACTGATTGTAGAATAATGAATAAGGAATTGGGGAATAGTTATGTTGTTTTATTTTATTGTCCTTCTGCTTTGTCCTCTCAACAGAATTGTGGCCATGGAGATGCCACACTGGAGGAGGAGGGGATTAGCAGTTGTTGTAGTGTGGGCACCTGTGGAAAGCTATAGAGAAGAGGTCGCAGGTGCTGCGTGTGGCCCTGACCCACTGATTGCCCATACATAGTTTGGGGAAACCTAGTATATGTGGATTATGCATGCAAGAAATATGTAGTAATACTATTCATATTTTATATTGCATATTTTATTCCCAGAATTGGGGTCGATTTAAGCTTTCCTTGCTTCAAATTGGTTCATAGTAGTGGAGTGCCATTTCTGTCTTTTGCTTTTCTAGTTGTGCAGGACTACTGGCGTAGAAAGGGTGTTCTTCTGTTGTTTATTTTCCTTTTCAGTAATCATAGCATTGTCCCATTTAGTTTGTTCTGTTAACTGTTAGCCAAACTGATGGGAAAGAACAGGTTGCTTACCTGTAACTGTGGTTCTTCGAGTGGTCATCTGTGCCCTCATACCTTAGGAGCTTTCGTGCCTGCACGGTAGCGTTCGGAAGATTCTAGAGCTCGTTAGCTTGGCGGGAACCCCTCCCCCATGCCAGTATCGTGCATGCTTAGGCCGCCGAGCAACGGTCTCTCCTCAGTTCTGGTCCGCTGAGTAGAATGGGACCTGAAAAAGAGGGGAAGGTTGGGCGGGCATGTATGAGGGCACAGATGACCACTCGAAGAACCACAGTTACAGGTAAGCAACCTGTTTTTCTTCGTGGTCTCTGTGCCTCATACATTAGGAGACTGTGTAGCTTACCGGTAGGATGGTGGGTCAGGTCCCAGGTTCTACAGAACAGAAGCCAGTACAGCACGTCCAAAACGAGCATCTCTCTGGGACTGGCAGTCCAGCCTGTAGTGGCACACGAAGGTCGATGGTTGGGACCAGGTCGCCACACGGCAGAGTTCCTGCAGATCAACTCCTCGCAGGAGGGCAGCAGATGTCGCCACGGCTCTTGTGGAATGAGCCCAAAGAAGGTCTGGTGGAGGCTTCTTGGCAAGCTCATACGCCAGGTGGATCATCTGGGCCACCCACTTGGAAAAACGCTGGGTGGACGTCCTGTGGCCTCTTCAGCGCCTGCCGTAGCACACAAAAAGGTGCGGTGTTTGTCTATAAGAGGCAGTCCTATCCTTATAGAACGCCAGGGCCCAACGGACATCCAGGGAGTGAAGGGAGCACTCCAGAGCTGTAGTCGGGTCCGGGTAGAAGATGGGCAGGATGATGTCCTGGCTCAGATGGAAACTGGACACCCCCTTCGGCAGGAAAGAGATGTCAGGCCGAAGGACCACTTTGTCTCTGTGGAAGACGAGGTATGGCTCATCAGATCGAAGTTCTGTCAGTTCTCCCGCCCGCCTGCCAGCGGTGACAGCCACTAGGAAAACAGTCTTCATGGCAAGCAGCCTGTCGTGCTGTCGCCATCGGCTCGGAAACCTTATTTTTGCATGCTTTGCTGAAGAAACTTGCTGGAGGAAGATGTAAAAAATTTTGGTTTAATTGTCTTGCTACCTGCCTTTCTCATTTTTTTTTTAGGAACTCCAGTGACACCTGCTACACCAGCCAATGTGATCCAGAGTTTACCTGATCCTTGGGTGTCTCAGATAACTAATACAGATACTCTTGCTGCTGTAGCACAAATCCTGCAGAGTCCACAAGGCCAACAGGTAAATCAGGTTCAGTTCCTCCATACTCATAAATTGGGTAACCATGCTGCCTTATTGCTACATATAGTTAAAATTCTCATCATAGGATGTAAGATATATTCATATGTAAATATTCATTCTCTTTTTAAAATTGAGTTTGATGCTTGGCTTGTCATACGTTGATTTATATCATGAAAGGTAGAATAGAAATAATTTTAGCTTGCCCTTTTCCCCACTGCTGCAGGATATATGTAGAAGCACTTATAGACTTGTGTTTTGTTTAGTGCCTGAGTATGAAATACATTTGAATTACCAATATCAGAACTTATTTTTAAACTCAAGATGATGTATTACGTTTTAGCCAAAAATTGTTCCTTTCGCTTCTCTTCTCCCTTCTACCCCATTCTAGCTTCAACAGTTAATACAAACATTGCAAATGCAACAGCAGAAACCACAGCCATCACTACTTCAGGCCCTGGATGCTGGACTCGTTGTTCAGTTACAAGCCCTCACTGCACAACTTACAGCTGCTGCCGCCGCCGCCAATACCCTTAATCCACTAGAACAGAGTGTCTCTTTTAATAAGGTAGAAGTTGATTTACCAGCCTTGAAAAAACATTTTGCTTCTCACTTGAAATTCCAATATGCGTTCTCACTGATTTTTTCCAACACATCCACAAGGAGGTGATCAGTGTTATCACCAGCTGTTTGGTTCTTCATTTGCAGTTCTGTATCCAGTGTTGGGATCTGCATGCGTAGCCCTGAGTGCTGGATGGTTGGATTAGTATTACTCTCAAATCCTGTCTTCCACTTCTTTAGATAACAGATGTACTATGAGTTTCTTTTTTCCTGGAGGTTTAACATTTTGATCCAGTAGATCACTTTGATTTGGTTTAGCACCAAACCCAGACATACAAAATAATATTATCTACAGAAGATTACATGCGTTTGGTAACATATTTAAATTGGTTCAGTGGGCCTTGTGCATTAGTACCGGCAGAACATGGAACACTGATCCTTGATGTATGCAGAATTATCCACTTAAAATACATAATGTTAACAGGTTTAGACCTTTTTCTTTTAAAGCAGAGCATAATATGTACCTCTAGAAGATGCTTTTTTGTTGTTGTTGTTCTTTAGCTTATCTATATTCTATCATGTTTTTACATGCTAAATAAGTGCAATAGTTTCCATAGGGCGGGGTAATTTCCCTAGTGAAACACAAAACCACTTGTTGAAACACTGTTTTCATCCTACTGCAAGTATCAGATCCTTTCCTTTGAGTGTGCTTACACAGGTAGTATTATGGTTCATTAAGATTTCATTATGCTGCTTTACTAGTTTCTGTATGTTGATACATGACGGATCAAACTAGACACCTAGAGGAATATATATTCCCTTAATTAATCCACATTTTTGTGTCACAACAGGATTTCCTTAGAAATGAGTGCCTAAGCATATTTCTGTTACCAATCATGAAACAAAATACAGGAAACCCCTGCCTTTTGATGCTCCGTTATCTGATAACTTGCACTTTGGAAGCTTCCCAATTAAAGACAAGTTCCATTAATTTGAGCTGGAGTCCTCTCTTTCATAATTTCTTACCACTCGCACACGCACGCAGTCCCAAGTTTTATGGAACTTGTCTGTATTGCAAGCATGGAAACAGTTAGCTTCTTTGGCAGTTCTTGCCTACAGAGACTTGCTTGCAATCATACATATGCTTCTTGCAAAGGAAGTTCAGAGGGAGAAAAAGGTGCCAAGTCAGCTCAGGGACTTTACAAGTGGTGTGTGTGTGCAGTTGGTCCCAAGTGAGCCTTTTTAAGTCCTTCCCTAGAGTAGATGGGTTCCACTTTTCAACCATTGCTGCTTTCTGACAGAGCTCCGGACCATAACTTGTCAGGTAAGCAGCGGAAGCCTGTATGCGAAATGCAAGATACATAAGTAAAGAAAAGTGTGTGCTATGCAAAACAGACTTCTTTTATTACTCAAGGGAGCATCTTTTCTAAATAAGTACTATATGTGTTACCAAATCTTATGAGTGCTGGGGAACAATATCATTTCTTGAACTTTTTCCACTAGCCTAATTTTGGTTGGATCCACTGAATAAGTATTTGAAACTTTGAAAGTATCTCTTCTTGTTCAGATAGATCCAGCCAGTGTGCTTTCTCTTTGTTAGTGATCATGTCTTTTAAAGAATGTCTTCAGTAGCTTATATATGGTGCATTTCTGATGCAAGTTTTGTTTTTTCCTAGAAGCTGATGGATAGATTTGGGGATTTTAGGGAAGAAACTGATATTAATGAAGAACCTAAAAAAGAAACTCCAACTTCTCAACTGTAAGACTTTATTTTGGTTTGAATGAGAAGCCTTAATTTAGTATGTTAATTTTAAAAAGTTCAGAAAGTGCTTCTTCAGTGGAATTATTTTTTATGGAAAAAATGCAGGTTTTTTTTCAGACTGTCAGGAAAAAGGGGGTACAAATTTGCTTTGTTTCTACTAACAACATTTTTTGGTTTCTTTATACCTCCCAAATGCTTACAGTAGTTCTTTACTGCAGATTTGCAGTGGATTCAAATGTAAATGTAGTTGATGTAAAATCGAAGGCTTTCATGGCCAGAGTTCATGGGTTGTTGTGGGTTTTTCGGGCTATCAGGCCGTATTCCACTAGTATTTGCTCTTGACGTTTCACCTGCATCTGTGGCTGGCATCTTCAGAAGATCCTCTGAAGATGCCAGCCATAGATACAGGCAAAACGTCAGGAGCAAATACTACTAAAACACAGCCTCATAGCCTGAAAGACCCACAACAACCTGTGAATACAGTCTTTTAAAATCACTTCAGTTCTACCTGCAGGATTTGTTTTATTTACAGTTTTGTGTGCTGCCATTGCCTTTGTTTCTGTCTTCTGGCAGGAGAGAATCAGAAAGTTTAAAACTTGGTGGTCAGTTACAATGCAGGTATACCCCAGTTAATGAAGTAGATGCGTGTTGGACTTTATTTCTGTAACAGAAACTTAGTACCAGAGAAAGCAGTAACAGAAAGAATAGGGATAGGTTCCTACATCACAAAAAAAGAAGAGCAGTTCAACATGTTTCAGCAGGCTTTTTATTCAAAACTCACATTATGCATGTGTGAATTGAAGCCACTAGTCAGGTAAGCTTCTGATAAGTAAATAAAAACATTTTGAATCTTCCAGAGACCACTTGAAAACTTCTTCTAAAATGCATCCTGTAATGATTTTTTTTAATAGAATCATAGAGTTGGAGACCATAAGGGCTGTCAGCTCCATTCTCTGCCATTCAGGAATAATAATAGCTTCGACTTCCTTATGGTTTCTAGTTTGGTGACAAAATTTACAAATCTATGCTTTCTCAACATGCCAATGTAGCGGACTACTATCCCCCCCCCCCGTTTTTAGGTCTTGCTGTTCACACATGCTTAGTGATTCTGGGGAGCTGTTTACCCTGTATATAAACATATAGAGCTACAATAGTTTCACCTTGAGTAGAATCCTGTTCTTTTCAGGGTCAAGTTTAATTGCATTGTTTATTGCAGACATGCTGCTGCATCCCAACACTGAAAGTCTTTCTTTTTCTGTCCCTCCTTCACCATCCTCCCAGTGTCAGTGCTGCAAAAGAAAACACTTTAAGATAGACAGAATACCTGAGGTGGGGAGAGAGGCTGGACTGGGCTCCTATGAAAAGACTTTCAGAAGAGGAACTTTTTTCTCAGAGGCTTTGTTAACTGATGAATATCTGTATTAACCTTGATTCATATTCTCAACAAAAGTGTGCAGATTCTTTCTACCTTTGAAATATTTCTTTAGTATTCACTAATCATTTGTATTTGTTAATCTTTTATAATTTTGCTAGATACTTTCAAACTGAAATCTGTCCAACGTGTATGGATTTTAAGTGATTAATAGATACAACATAAAGCAAAGCGGGCTTTTTTTTTTTAAGTTTCAAAACATCCTGCAAATTAGGTTATGCTAAGGGATAGGCTTGGGTCAGATGTACATATTTCATCTCACTAAAATATGCATTCTCCTCTTAGAGTAATTTATACATGCATAATGTTTTGTTTTTTCCTTCAAAAATATAACAATTGCTATACTTCTAATGTTGTTTAGAAACTGATCTGGTTTTGGTTTATACACACACACATGTATATGTACATATACATATACACACACAATTTTAGGTGGATAACAATAATAAAATACAAATAGAAACTCAGTCTCAATAAAATATAGCAAATAAATTAAAAATAGCATTACAGTAAAAAGAAATAAGCATCACTCAGCCAGTTCAAGTTTCCTTAGGCCACTAACCAACTAAAAACAAGACCTATCTGTATCAAATATATTTTCTTGTCTGTGGATGAACAAAAATGAAGTTGCTAATTTGACTGATGGTCAGATCCAGACCTAAGAAGGCCGTCTTTGATTCCCCCAATCCCACGCCATGTCTCTCCAGTTGCAGTTGGATCAAAAGAAAGACCTCTGTCAAATCTGGGAAGGCATATATAGGGAAATGCAGTCTTTACAAGGAGCTGGTCTCAAGCTCTATAAGGCTCTATAGGTTGTAACCAGCATTTTGAGTTTTGCCTCAGAACAGATCAGTAGCCAGTAAGGTGGTTGTAAGAAGGAGGTTACATGCTTGCTGTTAGTAATCTTTGGTCAGAAGTCTAACCACATCATTCTGCAGCAACTGAATTGTCTGGAAACTCTTCAAGAGCAGTTTCAGAATAGGCACTTAGGATATTAAGAATGTCTCCCCTCTCCAGTGGTCATTAAGTCCAAGGGCACCTTCAGTGCAGCAGTAATGGAAAATGGCCATATACGGAACTTCTAATATTCTAACTCCTCTTCTTCTCCCTTCCTTCTCAGTTTCTGTATAATTTAAGATAAAACCAATCATGGAAGGTACTAGCTGGAAAAATTTCTCTCCTACCTGTAGTTATAATGTTATTTAGATTCTCAGCATATTAAGGAATTTTCTTACCTGAAACAGTTTTTACACTCAGTTAACTAGCGGAGAATCTCCTGATTGGCACAGTTGTTGGATTTTTCCAAAAATGGATATTTTGTACAAATGTTGCAGATTTCTGCTTTGTTCTTGAAATGTATTTTCAAAGTTCTAAGCCTTATTGCTTTTAGTGTGGAAAGAACATTGGCTTGGATCCTAACTTGTGAGCAGAGTGCCTCCTTACTCTGTTGATGTTTTAATGAACGTGTGGTTGTTTTTGACTGGTTCAGTTAGAAGCAAAAAGATTGCGACGTAAGTTCCCTACGTAAATAAATACTGAAGAGAGCCTTGTCATTTCTTCTGTAGCCCCATGTGCCTCCTAAAAACTGAGCTTGTGCTGTTCAAACAATACCTCTAAATGGATCACTGATTAAACATTGTATAAGGCAGTTTTCTTTTCCTAGAGAGTTTGGAAATTCTTGAGAATAACATAAGACCTGCCTAGGAAGGTTGCAGTGAAAATGAAAACTTAGGGGCTGCCCTTCTGTGAACTGAAGTTTCTTCTGCCCAAACAACAGTCAGTAGGACATCTCAACAGATTGTACATTAATGCAAATTGTACTTTTTACTGAATAAGGTTGTTACTGTGAAGTAAAAAACCCCAGAGTGACTGATTGTTCTGATTGTGTATTTTAGGCCCCTTGTGTCTGAATCTGTGAACAACTCGCTTTTTCATCAACTAGCTGAACAATTACAACAACAAAACCTAGAACATCTTCGCCAGCAGCTTCTGGAGCAGCAGCCTCCAAAGGTATAATGCTTTTTGGACAATGAGTTTTGTAAGTAAGGGAGAAATGGGATGCACAAGACAGTAACACTACCTTTAAGCAGCTTTCCATGTCCAGGACTTAAGTACCCAAACTGGAAAGCGGTTCATCCTGGTAAACATTCTTATGTTGTGATTTTTGGATAAAAACATTCGATTTCGGAAGGGCACTAATATCAGTCCCACACTTCTCAGCCATTTAATTGTTGTCATATCCATGTTATTTAAGCCTGTTTGCTGCCATTGTTTGTTCTTTCTTTTGCTCAGGCATTTTTTATCTTTACCTATTACTGTCTTATGATATTGCAGATCTTTTTAATCAGCTATACTGGCTTTGGGACAACACTGTTGAGGACAGTCTAATTAAGGAGACACAGTGTTTATCTGAATAGGCCAACAATTCTGACTCCTTTCAGAGCAGTTACTCACAAGTCACTAAATGAGAGGAGACTAAGTGTTCACAAAATGCTCTCCCCTCTTCAAGTCAGCCCAAATGAAAGTACTGTTTTGCACATGTAAAATTAATTCAAATAAAAACCTGGTTTGCATAATCAGATCCGATGTTGCAGAATTTGTCACTTTGCATGGTATCAAGAGCATAATCTTTTTCAAAAATGGTATTTTCTTTTAAGAGGTACATGAATTTGTTCTGAAGCAAAGTGTCCCTGCTCTGTAATTGCATATTTATACACAATAGGTTTGCATTTTGCAAAGATACTTGAATATACATGCTTGTATTCTGCAGTAACACTGTACTTTTAAAAAGGCAAAAACAGCATAGATTTACCACTAGATGTCCCCAGGCGTTTCTGTTTAACAGTTCTTAAAGGTAGCTTTAAAATAATGTAAAATCTAAATTTTCTCTTGAATTTTCACATTCAGAGGAAATGTAGTTATTATTTAGTTGATTCAACAAACAGCATACTTGTTAATTTTTCCAGTGTAATCAGCTTTTCTTGGTTAATATTTCTTTAAAATGCAGAACATTCCACTTCAAATAAGATTTAATTCTTACTCTTGACTGTGTCTGTTTGAAATTTTGATCTCTGGAGATCTGTATCCATTGTTTTTTGAAGTACAAAAATAAAGTTTGTCATTATTTGTCGGTTTTTTGATACAGTTTATTGCAACTAAGACATGCTTATTTTCATACATGTCTTTAACCAGTTATTGAACCTCAGATCAAATTTGATGAAATTGTTTCAAATAGTGTTCATCATGTGGCATTGCAAAGGGAAAATATCAGTAAAATGCAGGCTTAGTGAGTTTAGTGTATTCCTAAACTATTAATTCAAGTTTATATGTAAGAAAAATGGCCATTTTTCAAGGATTAGATGAAAAGGACATGATTTCTTGATTACTTTAATAATATGCACCATTCGGAATTTTTGACAGCTTACTAATTGTATTTATTCAGTAGCTGTCTGTGCTGGAACTGATTTAAGAGAAGAAAAGTTCCAGTCACAGTTTTCTTAAAGCATTCTCCCCATGTAGGCCAATCTAGATTGCAACTACAGTGAGCTCTCCACATTTGTGGGTTTCACTTTCATGGATTTGATTATTTGCGAGTTTCACTAAATGTTACCCCCCTGCTGCCACCTCAGGTACTTCTTTTTCAGGGGAACCTTCCTCTCAGCGGCTCTGATCAGACCTTTAAAAAAACAACCCTCTTTTCTTCCTCCTGCTTCACCAGCTACTGTCTGACCAACTAAGGGTGACTAATAGCCTGATTTCTCAGCATCATAAATTCCCTCCAACACTCCTCCACACCCAAGGAGGGAGATGGGTGTGAGAGAGGACATATAGGGCTACCACGCTAACCCATTCCCTTTCTCTGACGTGGTTTGGGCCCTGGGTGCCCATTCTCTCCACCATGCCTTGACTCCCTTCTCACAAGCACACACATACAAACACAGGTACACATTTTGATATTTACGATTTTTCAGTATATGCAGGGGTCCTGTGCCCCTTACCCAAGTGAATGTGGAGGGCCAACTGTATATAAGAATAACATTGCTGACAAAATATTCCAGATATAATCTCTTGTCAGATTATGTTATCACATACATTTTGTGTAGAGTTTTAAAGTAAAAAACTTGATACATTTTTGTCTTCCAGGCCAGCCCTGAAGAAACACAAGAAGAAAATTTTGGTTCTGAGCATTCGGCATCCCCTTCACAAGACAGCAGCCATCAGCAGTTTTTAGAAGTAGAACCTGCTCTTGATAATTCAATGGATGTTCAACAACAGGTGAAATCCACTATTGTGAAATCCACTATTTCTGTTGGAATAGATAAAGGGTGAACTCATTGATCAGAAGGTCCTGATAAGCAGTGTTGTACTCAGCCCAAGATTTATCTCTCAGCCATTTGAACAATAGATGATTGATATCAGTATTGAAAATCATAATTTCTTGCGATGTAGCGTGCACAGTGTACAAGCATGGCATATGTGTACCCAGATTCTGTGTGTACCCTTTTTGGTGTGTTACAGTATCCCCTCCCCAAAAAAAACCTCTTGATACATGGCAATCATTTTTATTTGTTTATTTGCTTTTGCTAGATTAGAAGAAATATATTTTTCTGTATCTTTGTGTGAACATTTAATGCTCTCCATATTCAGGATATGGATATAGATGAAGGCCAAGAAGTTGTTGAACAGGAAGTTTTTGAGCAAGAGGAGAAGAAATCAGCAGTTCTTTCAAGATCAAGAACACGTTCAAGATCTCGTTCAAGGTTTTGTAACTTTCTGAATCCAGTGAATCTTTTATGTTTAAAAATGAAAATGGATTTTGAGTTTTTCTTGATTGTATTTTTTCTTTTTTTTCTTTGTATATTCCTTTATGTTTAAAAATCAAAATAAGTTATGAGTTTTTCTTATGGAGCTGCATGTTTTTCTTGGTAGCTGTATTAAATTAATTGTTTTACAGATCTCCAAGGAAAAGAAGGTCCAGATCACGTTCTGGTTCTCGAAAGCGTAAACATAGGAAGCGTTCACGCTCTAGATCACGGGAAAGAAAGAGGAAGTCTTCGAGGTCATATTCAAGTGAAAGAAGAGCTAGAGAGAGGGAAAAAGAACGACAGAAAAAAGGATTACCTCCTGTACGATCCAAAACACTAAGTGGTAGGTATCATCTGGTTACAGCTTACAGTTCATGAGGGGAAAAAAATACTCTGTCATTGATTATGTATCTTTTGAGAAGTAGTCTGAAAGAGTTGAACACTAGCTTTTGAGGGGGAAAATTTTGTGATTTCTACTTAATGAGAGATGGCAAGATTTCTGTAGGATGGTTCTTGTGGAAGCATGACAGCTGCAAGAAAAGTCTGTGAGGAATGCATGAGGCCTTCAGGCCCCTCCCTGCTGTGAAAATGAAATATGGTTGTTTTGAGACCTTGAGCCCTGGAAATGGACAAAAATGAAGTCAAGAACCTGCTCATCTTGCCTCTTCCTCCTCCCACTTCTTCTTAAAGCATATATATCATTGTACCATTCCTAAGCATACATCCAATCCATGCTGGTCACTGATGCTCTCTTTAATGCAGTTTAGAGTAATGAAGGGAATCATATAGCCCTGTTGTTCAATTGTAAATCCCAGTATCCCTTGCTATTGGCTGTTTTGACTAGGGCTTTTGGGGTTTGTAGCTTAACCAAATCTAGATTCCCACATGATTTGCATCACTGGTTTAACGCAAAGATGAAAATTATGATACCCTCCAGATAATGTTGGATTGCATTTCTCAGCATTTGTTTCCATTAGCTCCATGGCCAGAACCTACTGGCCAACTTCTGAAGAGCCACATGGTTCCTACCCCTCCTTTAGAGTAATGCAACCTGTGACATCCTTTGCTAAATCCCCTGTTCCTTATAGTCCATAACATCACATCAAGTTATATAGGTCAGAATTGCTTTATTGGACACTGCAAGTTTTTGGTCTGCTTTCCTAGTTAACAGTACTCGACACATCTTTGGTCTCCATATCCTAGTTAATGACTGTACTTCTTCATAGGTTGTATTATATCACAACCTTGAACAATTTGATAGACAGTGGTCAGTAGACAGTCAGTTTCCTCTATGTTTGCTGGCACTATGTGGGATGCTGAGGCATTTTGCTCCTGGCCCCACAGCATCTTTCCTGGCCAGCTTGTCAGTGAATCCAAGCTGGTTGCTTTTGCTTATTTCTCCCTTCCTCCCAACTCCACCTCTTTGCAAGCTTCCATCCTTTCTGCCAGCTTTAGTTCATTCTGCTCAGGCTGACAGTCAGGGGAGCTATCTCCTGTCTTCTCGCATTTGACTAGCCCTCTTGGTCCTGCCAGGCCTGTCTTTTCATGTCCAGTCAGTAGGGTTTACCTCTGGTTTCTCATGTAGCCAAACACAGAAATACAGTATTAGATGCCCAGTAATATTTGATGGAGTCCCTAGAATTCTTAATGCAACAGTACAACAACATTGTAATAAAAAGTGTCAATTTGATTTCCAAGACTGTTGTAGAATCCACTAGAATTCAAAACAGCACACATAAATGTTAAATTGGGGACTTTTTCAGAGGATTTAAAGTGTTTCAGGGATGGGATGGGATAGAAAAGCTGAATCCTTTTCTTTCTGATGCACTTTTCTCAAGATGGGGTTGCATCTGCTTTCAAAGCTCTATTATAAAAATACATGTGGGCGTAGAAATTTTGAATAGAAGACATTGGTAGGAAAAGGGTTCTGCTCCCCCTTTTATCTGCTGGTGCTGTACATTGAATCACAAAATTTATATGATTGGAAATAAGTCTGAATATTTTGAGAAGTTTGTGAAGGCAGGAGGAAAAATATGAAACAAAAAGTCTTTTCTGTAAGCCTCTGGTTTAGTACATTCTACCTAAGAGGTGGGGAGGCTGACTCACAGTACTTCTAGAGCCAGTGTCTGTACTTCATTTGAGAGAAGCTAAATAATAGAACTTGCTAGTATCTGGGAATAACAAAGAATTTAGAGGGCTCAGACATTAATATGAAATAATGCTACTAATTACCAGTAATGACCTCCATCTTCCAAGCCAGCATCTTGTGACTGGCTATCCCTCTCTGTGCTACTACTTTTGTGATTGGGGGACACAAATTCATTACCGTAGTTTTCAAAAGGACCCTGGGTTAAAAAGTTTAAGATCACCTAACCTTTGATTGTCTTGGTTAAATGAAGAGAAGGGAGGCAGTTTCACTGATTCCCTCTTCCTGCCTCCCCTGCTGTCCGCAGTATCTGTTCAAGAAAATTGCGGAACTCTCAAGAACAGTATGGAAGATGGGGGCGGGGGGCTGCAGAAGGAAAGAGAAACAAAGACCATTATCTTCCTTCCTCTTCTAATAGTAGAGTTGTTTTCTAGGTCAAAAACCTTCCTAAAGGTGGAATGGCAGTGCTGGGTTCCATTAGTGGTAATTAACTGTTGAATAATTGATGGATTTATATCTCTTCCCTTCCACCAGAAAAGATACTCATTATACCCTGAATTTAGTAATCTCATAGTAACCGTGATTATTTGGCCTATAGTATATTCCAGTTAAATGGCTCTCTTTCTGCTTGTTTTATGTTCTACTTTCTAAATTGTAAAGTTGTAAATATAACTACAGATGTAACTATAAACAATATGTTCAGACTGTTAGCAGTCTGCATTTTAGATTATGTCTTTACTCTTTTCAGTTACTGGAAACAACCTGATATTCAGTTAAGATTCCACAATGTGGTCTTTATATTAAACAGCTTTACTGATTTGTATGCTAGCTTACATGTCTTCTGCACATTGCCATCCTGCTGCAGCTTGTGTTTGACTAGAGTCGTACTAAAAGATTACAAGTGAAGTGAGTGTCTTATAATGCAGCAACCTCTTATTTCATTTATGTACTTTGTCTTGACAGTCTGCAGTACCACACTTTGGGTTGGTCAGGTGGACAAGAAAGCCACACAGCAGGATTTAACCAATTTATTTGAAGAATTTGGACAAATAGAGTCTATTAATGTAAGTGAAATAATCTGTGTCTTTTAAAACTGATCAATACTCATCACATAAAAATATTAGTTAGGATAATATACTTGAAAGTATATATATTGTATACTTGAAAGTATTGAAAATATATATATTGAAAGTATTACTACTTAAATGTAATTTTCTTGGATTCATTGGAGTAAGAGTGCAGGTCTTCTTGCGAAAGAGGACATGCTTGCATCACTATTTGTACATCCTGAAATGCTATTTTTGAAAGTTAAGGACCCTTTACAGTTGCATGGGTTGAGGTGTGGAGGGTGCAGAAGGAGAGGGACTTGACATAAATGAGAGGGAGTAAGACTCCCTGTTCATGCAAGGAACACATTGAATTGCAGTTAATCACTTTCAATTTTAACGTTATTTGGTTCTTGGTTCATATAGATGATCCCTCCCAGAGGTTGTGCTTATGTCTGTATGGTTCATAGACAAGATGCCTACCGTGCACTTCAGAAACTAAGCTCTGGATCCTACAAGATTGGATCTAAAATTATTAAGGTACATTTTTTAGTAGAATACTCATCTTCCATGTAAGTTATTTTTTATCATGCTTTAATGTGTGTTTTTGTATATAATGAGAATATTATGAATGTTAAAGCCTTTGATACTGGGAATTTTTTTTTTATGATAATCCTGTGGAAGAATTTTCCTGTCATAACAGTGATTAGAGGCAAATGAGGCAGGTAGCAAAAATGGAAATGGATGTTAAATTTAAAAATCTAGAAAACAAAAATGGTCAAGCAAGAAGGCATAATCCATTGATTATGAAGACTAAAATAAAACTGGTGATTGTCCAGTGAAGTAGTGGCATCGAAACTAAAGGCAGAAGCTGCCAGAGATAAGGAACTATTTTAATGTTTATGAGCATTGCACATAAGTGGCAAACTTTTTAGATCAGAGATAAAGATATATTTTTGGTACAGTTTGGAGGGATCTCGGAGGCCACATTCTAGTACTGAGGCTAAGAGTATGTGCCGCATAGGTGAGGACCAAGGTAAAGTGGACACATTCAGATGTAGTTGTTTCTGATTTGGGTATTTTACTTTCAAGTATAGAAGGCACATTTCAGGTTTAATCTACATCTCTTTGTGCCAGAAAAGGGCAGTCAGGGCATTTAACCGTTGAAATACAGGCCTAAATCCAACTGCTAATTCTGATTAGCGTAGACTCATTGAATAAATTGCTGAATGCTAAGTCAGCGCTTATATTATTGCTATTGATTCAGTGGATCTGTTCTGTTTTAACACTCATGGTAAATAGAGTGGATGTAATGATGAGATCTACATGTAGAAAAACTCATTTGCTTACCTGTTCTCAGAGTAGTTGAAGACTAAATATCCATTAATATATCTTTCTTGATAATTGTAGTACCATCAGTGGTAGGGAATTACTGATATATTGGAAGAATTTGAGACAAGCACAGAATAGTTTGATTGCTGCACTGGTGTGAGATTAGAAGATGGCCCCTGTGTTCCCCTCCAACTCTGTGATTGTTACTTTCACAGTCCAGAAAAAGGATCAAAAGAGTTTTGTCTGCTCTGACAACTCAGCAGTCTTATAGAAAGTATAGCCCTCAAAGGATCAAAAAATTTATTACAGAAAAATAAATTTTGTTTTCCTTTGTAGATTTTGCAACATTTTTGATTAATGAGTTTTTCTGTCTTGCATCGGTACACTTGATGACTAGCTGACATTTTTGAAAGTGGACAAAAAACTATGAAGCTGATAGAGATGTACTCTGTGATGTATTTTCCTAACACTGCCTTTTATTTTATTTTCAGATTGCATGGGCTTTAAATAAAGGGGTAAAAACTGAATACAAACAGTTTTGGGATGTCGATCTTGGAGTGTCATATATACCATGGGAAAAAGTTAAGTTGGATGATTTGGAAGGCTTTGCAGAAGGAGGCATGATTGACCAAGAAACAGTAAATACTGGTAAGGATGGCTTAGAGTGCCTTGTAAATAAAAGTTTATTTTCATGTCATCTTTTATTAAGAAGAATGCATTTCTAAAGTATAAAGTATGGTCATCAGAATAATAACAGGTGTTCTCATTTCAAAATAATAAAGAAGTAGGCAGTGTGTTAGTAGTCAGGTTAAATGACGAAATTCCCAGTTCCCGAGTAAGGTTTGTAGAAAATTTCCTTCTTCAGTAGTCTTGCCAGACTAAAACTATTGTTCACCAGGAAGTAAACGCCACAGAACAATACTGATTTGGAATGACCTCTTATTCTTCCCATATAGAAGACTTGCCATAATTAGGAGTACTAGGTAATAATGTTCACCAAACTGTGTTTCATTATATAGTACACTTCCAAAATTATATTAGCAATGTTGAGTAAGAACAGGGTTGTGATTGGATGGGGGAGAAACAAGTTCTTGGTGGTAGAGAGCAGTCAAAAATTGGTGTCCTAACTGGGAGATACTTCCTGTAGTTTTTTCTGATTGGATATAAGTAACTGATCTTATTGTATTGTCTTGATTTTTTTTTGTAGCATCCTGAAATGGGTTTGATTCCCGTCATGCCAAATTAAATTCTGTGATTTAATTGATTGCTTCTCTGTATAATAAAAGACTTGTTATAAATAAATTCATGAAATGAGATTTATGAAATGAGAAGTATTAAATGCTATAAATAAATTATGACTTTGCTACACAAGTTCGGTAATTTTTACTTTCCATACATAAAAAAATTGTGATTCAGCAGTGTCTGAATATTTAGAAATTTCTAAGTGGATTTCCTCACTTTTCCATCTTTACAAGAATTTATATTTCTGGGTGAGTTGTGTGAAAATGCTTACTACAAAATTCTGGTAACATCATCCTGTTTCCTTAGAGTGGGAAACTGCAAAAAGCTCAGAGACTGTAAAAGAACCTGTGCAAACAACACAGAGTGCAACTGTTGACAAGACCACTGCTGTAACAACACAAACAGAAACATACACACAGTCTGTCACTATGTTACAGGTTAGTATTGTATTCTGTTAAGTACCTCAGATATGAAATGAGTTATTGTATATGCTTCTGGCAGAGCTTCAGAAATCCTCTGTTTTAACTTTCTAATCAGAAATTAGGAATCCACTTCCTGTACTATTCCTGACTTCTAGCACCAAAACCCAGCTTTTGTTGACTTCTAAGCCAGATGTTTTGGGGTTTTTTTCCCTTTCTTCTTAGTAGAGAGCACTTTGAAAGTGTCTGATCTCTGTAATTTTATGGAGAAATGTCTCTCCTGTTGTATATGATGTGGCAAGAATGTTGTCCTAAAATCATCCATGTCATTAACAAGAGAGATGAAACAATTTTCTTCAGCAGGGCTTTTGTGGCTTAGTAAACTGACCATACTAACAAATGCATACCCTTGGAAGCGACAAAGTCAGCTAAAAAAGACATGTTCGCTGTCCAGGAAGATATCTAGCTAGTGTAAGACCACTTAAGTGGATGATCTGGCAAAGTGTCAAAATATAAGTTGATAGCAAGAAAGACGTGTAACCAGAGGATGACAGGAAGGCAAGTCCCCCACAAGGTGGAAAATGAGTATTCGAGTCTCCTTGTGTTCCAACATTTATGGTGAATCTTCTCATTCTGAATTTCCTTAGATTAATCTAAAGGGTGGTTGTAAAAGCCAACAGATAAGACCACTACAGTTGGCTGTGGAACTATGCTACTCTGTCACTGGCTCCAGCTCTTCATCCTTGCATAAGAATACAAAGACCATTACATAAGTAATTTTGAGTATAAGCTGGTCTGTTGCTGAAAAGTGTTTTAATTGGTTGGTTTCTGTTTATTTCCTTTATTATTTGTTTTTCTGTTTTATTAAGAACCTGTTTTTAATCTTGTATTTAACTACTTCCACCAGAAAGGTGGAAAATGAATTAACTGAACAAATAATAAGTAATACAATAGTTTAGGAGATTGTTCATACAGTCTGATTTAAATACACGTACAGTGAAGTTTATATTTTGACCAGGACTGACATGACTATGAGTGCACAAGTCGCCTGTGCATCAAATGCAAACAGTAGGATTTCATTATATCTGGGATTATCTTTTACATTTCAGATAAAAATAAAACATTTCCGTTAGACATTCTCTCTCTCTCTTTCTCTCTACATGCTAACACACATATATGTACATGTTATTAATAATGTAAAAGCAAATTGGCATTCAATTTTGACATTTGTCTTTTAAAATAATTTTCAGTATTAAAGGACAAAAATAACTCTTTCCTAATACTAGAATGCCTTAGTTCACTGAAGCAAGGAGGAAACATATACTCCCCGACAGTGCTGTCCAGACAGTCATCAGAGGAGAAGCTGGCAAAAGGGGAGGAAATACGCCCATGACATCTGGAAAGGCTTCAGCTACTAAATGCAAGAAGCAGTGACATTGCATACTAGTTACATGTCAGAGTGACCTTTAGCAATCCATGCATTGGGTTTTAAGAATTTATAAAGTGAACATTGCTAAAGTGTTGATAAAGTTTGGTTTCTAATTGCAACGTTTGCAATTACTTCTATATTAAAAAGGACTTTATTTTTTCCATGTATTTTTTACCTATATTTCAGGGTCAGTGTCCTTCCAAATAAATCCAGTTGAAATATTTCCAGGGAAATCTACATAGGATTGCAGTTTTAGTTATAAAATTTCTGATCTAGTTAATGCCTTTGTTCTTTAAAGTAACTAAATTATGTAGATGCTGAAGATCACTGGAATATTTTCCTCTATTCTCCCTCCCAACAGATTCCTGTAGCTCCAGCTGTGCCAGCTGTTAGTTTAGTTCCACCAGCATTTCCTGTTGCAATGTCTGTACCTCCTCCTGGTTATAGTGCAATTCCTCCTCCTCCCTTCTTGAGAGCAAGTTTCAATCCCTCACAGCCACCTCCTGGTAAGTTACTTTTCTAATTTAGAATATATATGGTATCATTGTTATTGTTAATGTCATTATTTGTTAATTATCTCTTTGAATAGTATGTGGAGAGTTTTGCATGTAATTTTAAAGATTAGTTTAGTTTATAATCTTTTGCATACTTATTTGGAGGTATGGCCAAATGGACAGTGCTTCTGTTAGTGACTTACTTGCTCTTGCAACTCCTTGTGTGCTCTAAAAATTTGCCCTGATGGGTTAGGAAACACTCCAGAGCAGCTTTTCAGGGCTGTGGTGGTAGAGGAGGGGAAAAGTCCCGTTACTGAATTTAGCCCAGTGACTTTGGAAACTTAAGCATATTTCTGTAGGATTATGTTGTTAAAGTATGTGCACAGTGTTTTAATTAAAATGTAAAAATTGTCTTGCTGAAACAGTGGTGTTGGAAAATATTTATAATTCAGTCATCACTTCAACACTTGCTAATTTTCTGTCTTCATGTAGTTCACTGGGTTACAAATATACAGTGAAACTTCCCAAGATAAAGTTTTCATCTCACTTTTACTAGATTTGCAATTCATTATTATTATTATTTGTCTTTGTAGGTTATATGCCTCCTCCTGTTCCACCTCCTGTTCCTCCACCTGTAGTCCCAGCATGTAAGTTTTTTTCCTTTGCATGTAAACAGTACTGTCTGTGGCCAAGTTATAGAAACTAGAATTTGGGGGTTTGTTCTTGACTTATACTGGATCTGTTTTTATAGTGAGCAGGCCTATCCTGGAATTCTTCTTATAAATGTAGGATGATGAAACTTAAAAGTTGCAATCCTGTGCTCCACTAATCATGCTTAGATTGCTGATGCTTACCCCTGAAGGGATGATAGCAGGATTGCACTATAGAACTGTATGAAACACAGCATCACCTCAGTTACGTTTCACCTACTCATGAACAGTTTTCCTAGTAACATCCCTCTTTATCAGGAAACTTAATGCCACTTCAGGCATTATTGATTTCCTCGATAGATAACACTTGTTATATAGTCCTCCCTCCACATTCATGGGTTTAACCTTTATGAATTTGATTATTTACAAGCATGCATGCCTTCCCACCCATTCTTCTCTTCCCATTTCTGTGCATTTTGCTCCAGCACGGACAATTTGTGCCCAGGCAAAAGGGAATGGAGTGAGGGGGAGACTTGTATGACCCTTCTTCCTCCCTCTAGAGCTCCCCTTTTCCCTTCCCATGCAAAACAGAAGGGAGGGAAGGGGAGGGGGAGGGGAGGGGAGGGAAGGCTGGCGCGAGCTGTTCTGGAGCTTTTCCCTGCTGTTTCTATATATTTTTCCCCAGTGCTAAGAACTTACATGTGCGTCCCCCAATTCCTTTCTGTTTTGCCTCAGTGCGAGCTCTCAGTGCTGGGACAAAATTCATAAGAATAGCAGGGGGAGCTTCAGAGAGGGAAAGAGAGGCTTGTGCGAGCCTTCCCCCACCCCCCATTCCCTTCTGTTTTGCATAGGAAGGGGAAGGAAGGAGCCCTAGAGGGGAACGGAAAGGGAAGGGGGTGGAGTTATTTGCATTTTTTCCACTTTTACGGCGGTTCTCCACTCTGAACTCTCGCAAAAGTGGAGGAGCCACTATATATTGTTTTCAGATTGGTGCTTATTTCAAGATATGTGAGTGCTGGGAAGCAGTGGCTGATAATTAGTTTGTGTACATTGAAACAGATGTTGGTAGTGATTCAGTGGTTTAAACATTGGACTATGACCCTGGAGACCAAGGTTCAGTTCCCCACTTGGCCATGGAAACCCATGGGGTGACTTTGAAAGCTTCATGCACCCTCAGTTCCAGAAAAAAAGAAAAAACTCTGATAAGTTCTTAAGGTTGCCATAAATTAGAAATGACTTGAAAGCACACAACAACAAAAATAGTTTTCATTCGTTATTGTTTTCATATGCTTTGCAAAGAAATTGTTCATATATAAGTACTTACAACTAAGAAATGATTATTCAGGTGTAACCTCATGAACTTTGAATAATTCATGCTTTTTTGCTGGCAGATAGACCTAGAATTACACTCTTGTGACTATGTTATATTCCAAATCCCTACATTGTCCTTAGTGTAGGGTCTACATGGGGACCATGAAAATGCTCCGGTCTCCACTTACCTGGGATGCAGCTGCTGGAACTGGGAACCTGATGGTCAGGAAGAAGCTGGCTGATGGTCCCAGCACACCTCTGCATGAGTGGGAATTGCAGCAGAGTACTCCTTCTGTCTGTTGCACCAGTGATCATCTATGGGAGGGGATGGGAACATCAATCTGCTGCGTGATTGAGAAGTGTACAGACTCCCCTCCCATTGATCGCAATGGCTGCTTCCCAGTAAATGGGTTTTGGAGAGATCACAACAAGATTCACTGTGTTGCACCATGACTACAGCATTTATACATATGCCAAGCAGGATTCCAGCCATTCGTTTTAAATGTCTTTTATTAGTTTGCTGCTGAAATTCAACTCAAATTTTGGCAATATGGTTGTGAAGGAGGGGGGAGGACTACTGGCTACATGTTGGACACATTAGATGTAGGCATTGTTTTTTAAAAGTTATGATTACCAGGTTTTTCTGTTGCGCCATGTGAATTTTCATAGCTCACTTGACTCTTTACGTAAGATGATTTCTCTGTGGTCAGTTTGTTTTGAGATTGCTGTTACAATTGTTCATCATCTTAAGGGCCCCTTTAGGCAGAAAGGTGATTCATAAATATTTAATTAACCACTACTGTGAATTCACCTAGCTAAGGTGCTGGGACTTGCATTTGAGTAATTGGATAGGATTGTGATATAAGAAGTCCTTAATTGAGTGTTGATCATACGTTTATTTTTTTTCAGCTCTTGTACAGCCTTCACTACCAATTGCTCAAGAGTCAATGAAAGATTTTAACAGCCTTGTTCTACCAGTGGGTACTGTTTCAAGTACTCTTACCACATCAACATTGTCTTCTGGGAGTGTCTTCACGCCTCTTTCCAGTAATAGCTCTGAAATGGATGAGAAAGGATCTCACCTTGCAGATGTTCAGATCTCATCTAGTGAAAACAGGGCTGGTAAGTACTACAGTAAGATACGGAGCCTGTCTGCACTTACCTGAGAGCAGGCCTACAGGGAGTTACTTCTGACTAAATATGTTTGTGGTTGCACTGTCAGATTTCATGCAAAACACTTGTACAAGCCACAGTGATGCTTCCCCAGCCTTTTTTGACTAATCTGAAAGGATAAGTATTAGAACCCACCCACTCCTGTAGCAGAAAAGAAATGCATTCTTGGTCTTAAAAGTCAGAAGTTAGTTTCAGGAGACATACTTGATGTATCTATTGCTGGACTGAAATGTTTGAATACTACACATACACTAATGTCCTGCACATTCAAAAATGGAGTAAGGGAAAAAACTAAACAGTGAACCAGAATCTTTTAAAATGAGAAGCTATTCAGTGATTGAAATTCCTTCCTATTTCAATCTGTAGAGCTGTGAGACTCTTCTTTTCTGTTGGAAGAGTGGGGTTGGGTGGGCTTAGCATGTCTAGAGCTCCTTAATACTACAAATGGAACCAAAATAGTATTCTTTCCTATAGTTTGGTGTGTTTTGATAAGGCCTCATGTTCTTCCTCTTAGTGTCACAGGCCTTTTTCAGCAGAATTAATGTTAATTTTGTCAAACTGTACTTGCAGTTTTGAAAAAAAATGACTCCAGCTTTTTAAAATCCTCCTAACCTCCAAAGCTTGGACGGTTTTAAAATGAAGTGGCAGTGCTTGATTTTCTTTCTCTTAATTTTCCTTCAGCATGTCTTCCCAGCTAAACTATTTCAAAAATTCTTAATTTCATTTTCAAAACCTTTGCTTGCTCAGTAGTCTTATCTATTTTTTTCTGAACAGATATTATTACAGATCTTGAATAGAGCTCAACCTATATATGTTGACTTTAATTTAATCTAATTGTACTGTTGATAAGAACTGAACAGTTGTGTTCAAATTCCAAGCACCACATGAAGGGAAGACTAATTATTTAATAGTATATGCACTTTCTTTGCTAATGTTAAATTTTTCTCTTTGCATTTCAGTTCAAGATGATGTTTCAAGCAGTTCTGGACTCATTGGGGGAGTTCAGCCACCTAGCGTGTCAGCCAGTTCTGGGCTTGTAGGAGCAATGCAGCCAACTAGTGTCTCAAGTTCTGGGCTTGTACCCAGTGTCTCAAGCAGCTCTGGACTTTTGACGAGAGTGCAGCCTTCTGGTGCTTCAAACAGTTCTGGGCTCCTGACTGGTGTTCAACCTCCAAGTGTCTCAAGCAGCTCTGGACTGTTGACAGGACTCCAGCCCATGAGTGTCTCGAGCAGCTCCAGCCTTCTAATGGGACTTCAGCCACCCATCGTGTCAAGTAACTCTGGGCTTTTGTCAGGAGTCCAGCCACCTATAGTATCAAGTACTTCTGGGCTTTTGACAGCACTTCAACCACCAATTGTGTCAAGCAACTCTGGCCTTCTGGGATTACCACCACCAATTTCAAGTAGTTCTGGACTGCTAGGATTACCACCTCCAAATATTACCAGTGGTTCTGGACTTCTGGGGTTACAGCCACCCACAGGAATTCAAACTGTTCCCCATTTATCTCTTGCTAGTCAAAGGCTGCCCGGAATGCCTCTAGTAGATATCCGCTCAGGACTAATGCCACAGCCACCTGGGCCAAGATTTCCATTACTACAGCCTGGAATGTTACCACAGCGTAGTATTCCTCCTCCAGGTATCCTTGACCCATCCCTTCCTCCACCAAGAGCTCCTTTCCTTTCTGGAGACCTTTTTACTCAAACAGAGAGGCCATTTGGTAATTCTAGTAGGCAAAGTATTGACAATATTTCTAATCCAGATAAAAGATTACCACTTGGAGATGACAGCATTCAGCAAGAGGGAGATAGAGACTACCGCTTTCCTCCAGTGGAAAATAGAGACAACCTTAATCGGTCGTCATCAGGAGATATTAGGGATTCTGTTGGTAGGCCACCATTAGATCCAAGAGAGAGTCTAGGAAGACCTCCAGTAGATGGTCGAGAACATCTTGCCAGGCCACACGTAGATTTAAGAGAGAACTTTGGAAGATCAGCTATGGATAACCTCAGTAGGAGAGATCATTTTGCTTTCAATTCAGATAAGCATTGGGGTCAAAGAGGAGATTATGATGAGAGAGAGCGTCTTGCTTTTCCTGTATATGGTGGTCTTAAAGGCTTCCAGGAAGATAGAGAGAGGTATCGACAAACACATTTTAGATTTGAAACACGAAGCGGTCCTAGCTGGAACAGGGGAATTGAACAAGATACTCACAGAGACTTTGATGACCGCCGTAGACCATGGGAAAGACAGAGGGACAGGGATGACAGAGATTTTAATTTTGGTAGAGAACTTAATGGAAACAGATTTGGGAGAGAAAGAATACAGAACAACTGGATACCCCCTCCACATCCAAGAGTATTTGAATATTTTGAAGGGGGCACTTCTCAAGAAAAAGCTGACAGTATGCCACAAATTAATGGTGAAAACACAGAGACCGAAAGTCAGCCGTCTGCTGTGGAAGTACAGGATGAATCGGAACTGTATGAAAAGCTGACAACTTCAGGTGACACAAAAAAAGAGAAGAGTGACACAGAAGCTGAATTAGAAAGTGAACCAGTGGTAGAAAGCACAGAAACTGAGGGGACATAATCATCACTCAGTAGGTAAAAAGATACCTTTTGTAAAGTTGTCATCTCTCTCTGTAATAGATGAATGGCTGACTGGACCTTAGTAGTTCACTTTTGTCTGCCAGAATTAAGTTAATCTGATGTTCATGTTCATCTTTCGCTTAAATAGCTGTAAGACTGACTTGTATAGGATATTGTTCTTAATTTGAACATGGTAGGTAACCTTTCTTTTCTTTTCTTTTTAAATTTTCTGACATACTTGCCCCGCTTGCTTTTACTTCACAAGGATAAATAACAGCTTGTCAGACAAAGACTTCCTATGGAAGAAATGGAAATTTTTAGATCTTGCTATTAGGTTGGCCATAGAAATTGTTATACTTGAAGAAGGGTGCTGGTGTATCTTGTCCAGATTTTTAGGCTGCTGCAGAATTTTAAAGTATAGGTAGAGCTGTGATCCTGTATGTTCCTGCAGTTTAGCCAGTGGAAGAAAACAAAGGAAAAAAAAACAAAGAAAGGAACATAAATAATACAGAGATGGTGTTTTCTTGAAATTTCTGCATTATAGTCTCTGTTTTTCAAAACAAGTGTCCGTGATTTGTTCCTCGTACTGCAGTGGGTTAAAAAAATGAAAACATACGTTTTAATGTTTTTTTTAGATGCCAATAAAGCATTATTTGTTTGATAAGCATTCTAGGTATTGTATTTTTTATATACAATTATAAAATCCTGGATGAACTGTGCTTTGGCTAATTGTTGCAAAAGGTTTATAGTACTCTTGTGAGACCAGTGCAACAATTAAAATATGCTAGAAAAGCATATTCCTTTCTACTAAAACAAGAAAAAAGAAAAATCATGGAAACACGTTAGTTTGTGTGTAACATATGTATGTAAATATTTGTGTAAAACTGTATGTAGATACCACTGTTTCTGTGTGTGATAGTGTATGTGCACACACTCACAGAATGATGTAGACAGTTAAATAAAGCTGAAATGGAATTAGGTTATAAAATGAAATTTTGTCTTCACCTTCTTCAGGTAGCAAGTAAACTATAGAGGCTGATATAACTGGTTAAATCAATACTTGCCCTTCTGAATTCGTATTGCTTTAGAAAGTGAAGTCTTGTATGCTCTAAAGAGTATACACTAAGGCTTTAGGTCTGTTGGTTTTTTAAGTGTGAATATGTATGAAGTGACTATTGAAGCAAATGTTTGAATTATTTTTTTTTTTGTAATACTTCTAAGTGTTCTGAATAGAAAGGTGGTAGCATTAAAATACTTTGTGATGATTTGCTTGCAGTGAATATCTGGTCCACAGTTACTGTCCAAACCATATTGAGTCGTTTGATCACCAAAACACTTTGCCTTAAAATTAACAACTGTTCATTTAGGTACTCAGGAGTTTAAGATACTTGGGCTGCAGTTCTGTGCTTGCTTACTGGACAGCTAAGTTTCATTGAGCTCATTGAGACTTACTTCAGAGTATACATGCATAGGACTACTGTGTTACTGAAATAAATTGGCTGTACAGTTAAGTGACACAATCCTGGTCTGTTTTGAATTTATCTTTTTTATATCATGCTTGAAGGGAAAAAAAGATGTCTAGTTTCCAAAGCGCCTATCTTGGGTGCTGGTATGTACAAATTTATAATTTTACAGTGTGCAGTTTAGTTTCTAAACAACTGATATAACTACTTAAATTTCAACCCTTTGTGATAAAGCCTGAAAACTCAGTATTGATCATCTGTTTGACTTGTTGGCATCGTGCAGTCATTTGGGCCTTCTTTTTTGATGCATTGTTTTCTTAATACATGCTTGTAGGAGAATCTAGTAATAGCAGAGTGTATGCTCTGATAAGTAACTTTATGTAGAAAAGAGCTTTTTTTGGATTCAAACAAAAAAATATTTTTGCTTCAAAACCCAGTGATTTATTAGATTTAAAATTAAATTTTTAATCATAAGTTGAAGGATTTGAAAAGCCACAAAGAATCATGCTTAACTGTAAACATAGCCAGTAATATGAAGGTACTTTTTATTGCAGAGAAATTTAGTAATCATTGTTTGAAAGTTACCTTATTGCTTTTGATTACTGTGTGCTTCATTCTTAAACAGTAGCTGGTGCACTATTGCCTGTTGGTAGAGATGAAATAACATGAACCAAATGATGATGATGGTCTGACTGTTAGAGTGGATTCAGATCACTAGATCACCATCTTCAAATTATAGCAGAGTAATTGAGTCATATCACTGCTTTGTATTTACCAGTGGGAACCAGGAGTCATACCTGGATTTTTTTTTATGGCCTAATTGGATGTAATGTTATAGGCTGAATCTTTGAACAGCCCTATTTTGGGAGAGAGTTGTTAGATAATTCAACTAGAAATTACGTTCTTCAGCTCAGTTAAGACATTTGTGTTGAGTTGCACTCTCGGTATAAAGTTTGGCCAAAGTAGCTATGTTAAATAGTTCTGCAAGTCTTTAGTTGCTGCAGTATTTAAGGTAGTGCCTGTTGGTATCACTATATTGTAGAAGAACCAATCTTGTAGTTGTAGAATTTATACATTTTAAATTTTAAAAAGCATGTTCAATAATACAATTTCTTATATACTGGAATATTTTGGATAGGAGCTAAACAGGCTAAGGGTCAGAATAGTACTAACAGATACATCTTTCACCTGTGGAGGGATGAGATGGGGGCTGCAGCTGTCATAGTGGCTAACCTCCATAGACTGAAAGCTGTAATTATCAGTAGCCCATCTGAGATAGTAAGTATGAGACCCATAAATGGCATGGGTTAGCTAACCCATAGCCACTCCATTCCCCTTAGACTTGGACTGTACAGCTGTGTGTGTAAGGAGTTAATTAGATTCTCTTCCGATATAACTCCAAGATTGGTGGTTGGAGATATTACAGATAGCTACCAGGCTTAAAAGTCTGGCTAAGTGCTGTCCCCCCCCCCCCCCGTTTACTTTAACAAGCCTGAGATGGGGAAGGAGAGGATACATCAGCTCCTTCATGCCTACCTAACTACATTTAGGATTACATTGTAAGAAACTATGATTTTTTAGCCATAAAGAAAACTTTAGTATAGGTTAAAGTTAAATGAAGCTGAATTGTTGCACACACTTGAAATAGGATTGAAATTTAGGACTAAAGTCTTCTACATCTTCTGCCTGATTCAGTATGTTTATTTTTTAATCAGCTGGAATTGATAGCTTTAAGAAGAGCTGATGATTTGATCACAGCTTGAATAACAGACTAAAAAAATTGAGCCAGATTAGGTAATATTGTGGAAATTCTGCTGGAGGTGCTTCTCTTTCTGTCCCAGATCTTGTGAAAAATAAACCTTTTCTTTCTGTTTTCTTCTAACACCTAGCAATTTCGCTGTAAAATGCAAAAATATCAGCTAGGAGTTTGGTTCTGGCTGCAGGAACTATCAGTGTCTCAAGCAGCTTGTAGTGATCAGTTGAACCTTAAAAGTCTGTATTTTCCACTGATGGCATAATAGTTTATATCATGAGTGGTAATGAGTTAATTTTTGAGGCTGTTTAGATTGTGGCGTATTTTTCTACAAGGGAATGCATTCCAGGTTCACAAATTTATAGAAAAAAATCTTACACACAAATTTAATTGATAATTTAAATTATTGTGCTGTTAATCCAATAGAATGGCAGTCCTACATGCAGATCCATTAAATGTTATGTTGTGTCACTCTGTTCAAGACAAGCTAACTAATGACCATGAATGTGAATTGAGTATGAAATACTCTGCATTTCTTTAGAAATTAAATTGATAACTGAAATTCTTTTACTTAAAACTGCTTCAACCTCAGTAGCCACATTTCAACATACATACCTCAGGCACCTTACTGTCAGTTCTGATTGCACTGCAATATGTAAAGTTGTAATCATCAGAAAAAACAGGACAGAGTTTCTATAATTCATATATAACCACAGATACTTGTAAATACTTTCATCAGTAATGTACATTTTCAAAATGTATTCTTCACTGTAAAACTCTGAAGTCTCTTTTAAAAATCCATTGATTTTTAAAAATATGTATTTGATTTTAGGGCATTAATTAGGTTAATTCACAAATCTCTCATTTATTAATGATTTTCTTTTTTTAAATTATTACTAATAAGATAGTTAATGTTCTTATAGCCTGATCAAATACAAGTTTACTTAAGTCTGACTCTAGTGATTTCAGTGGGGCATGTATAGAATTGCAACCTTGAAATACTGTGAAATTTGAGCCCAGAAACTACACTTACTTGCTTTTTTATCAAACTGTCTTCATTTTGTTTGTGGAATGCTCCTGACAAGTTTTTGCAGCGTTTTAAAAGTAATTCTCTACAAAAAATGAATTTTTCCAGAAATTTTGAAACTTATAGTCTGTTGTGACTGTATATGTGCCATTTCTCAAGTGAGGAAGATCTGTAACTTGGCAAGCCCCTGACATACCATCCAAAATTTTTCAAATTTCACATAATCTGAAAATTGTGTTCTTCTGCCTTGCCTTTCTCTAATTTAGTCTTGTTTACTTCCCTTAGTTACAAACTTTCTGTGTGCTCTAAGAAGTTTCAAATATAAGACCTGCAACATTCATCTGAAAATCTATGAAGCATCATATAGATTCAGTGCTGTGAAGTTTGACATACTCATTTAAGATCTGACCATTTCATTTAGAATCATAGAATCATAGAAATGTAGAGTTGGAAGAGACCACAAGGGCCATCCAGTCCAACCCCCTGCCATGCAGGAAAACCCTCAAAGCACTCCCGACAAGTGGCCATCCAGCCTCCACTTAAAAACCTCCAAAGAAGGAGACTCCACCACACTCTGTGGCAGCACATTCCACTGTCGGACAGCCCTGACCGTCAGGAAATTCCTCCTGAGGTTCAGGCGGAATCTCCCCTCCTGCAGCTTGCATCCATTGCTCCTTGCCCTGGTCTTAAGAGCAGGAGAAAACAAGCCCACTCCCTCCTCGACATGACACCCCTTCAAATATTTAAACATGGCTGTCATGTCCCCTCTCAACCTTCTCTTCTGCAGACTAAACATACCCAGCTCTCTAAGTCTGTCCTCATAGGGCATGGCTTCCAGGCCCCTCACCATTTTGGTTGCCCTCCTCTGGACCTGCTCCAGCTTATCCATATCCTTCTTGAATTGGGGTGCCCAGAACTGGACGCAGTATTCAAGATGAGGTCTAACCAAAGCAGAATAAAGTGGTACCAATACCTCCCTCGATCTAGACACCATACTCCTATTGATGCAACCAAGAATTGCGTTGGCCTTCTTGGCTGCCGCATCACACTGCTGACTCATGGTCAGCTTGTGGTCTATGAAGACTCCTAAATCCCTTTCACACGTACTGTTAACAAAAATGTAATTTCTCATCTTTCCCCCATCCTTAACTTAGTCAAGTTATTCAGCATAATTACCTGTAAGGGTTGTGCAGCCAAGTGTTGTAAGATATGGTCAGCCATGGAAAACTTGAAAAGCGTCAAAAATGGCAACATTCTCCTGTGAGCACAGAACATCCTATGAGTGTTTGAAGTACTCTGTTTTTCTTGTCACAGTTCAGTTCTTCAGTCCTACTACAAGGCTTCTTGAGATTGGAGTCTTCCTGTAGAATGGATGGATGGAATTTTCACAGTACCAATGTTAGAGTTAAAAACTGGTCTGAACACTTTAATGTCATGTTTTGCATTTCTCTTCCTTTCTTCTTTGGCTGCAAAGGAATGTTTAGAACAGCCAAAGATCTAAACAGTTACCAAGAGGGTGACACCAGGGACACGGAGAGGAAAGGTGCATCATATTGCTTGGATCACTTGATTCTGGATTTTAAAAAATACATGCTGGTGGTCCATGCCTTACTAACTTTCCATTTGGTGGAGCATTTACAGGGGATTCACTTACTGGGGTCGAGAAGTGTTGTCACTGCCCCACAAGGCTGCACGTGATGAAAAGATGGAATACTGAATGAATGAGGACTGCCTTGATCTGATATTTTACTAACCTTTCTAATGACCCGGAGAAATATTTCTAAGATCAGCTAGAAGAGTATCATAACTTAACAGTACTGTTGTAAATTAAATGTATTTGCAAAAAGTTTTACATCTGTCTGCATTTAAGCAAACTTTTATAAACTGAAAGGAGAATTAAAAGGCAGTCTTGCTAATGTGGACTTGAGTTTTTTTTTAAAAAAAATTGAATTATGAAGCAAGAGCATCTGAATTTAATTACTAAGCTGAAAAATGTATTATTGCGTGCAAAAAATAGAAAGTTCCAAATCCTGATACAAATCTATACAGGGAGAAGGAAACAGTAGCTATATAGTGCATATTAAAATATCTGCATTAAGGGCATCTAGTATTTTCTGCTTTTGGTGAACTATCACTTGACATTGCATTTTTACAAGCAAAGTCTTGAGTTTGAGATTAGAATATTTGAAAGGAAAGGTTCTTGAGTTCATCATATATTGACTGGAGGTACCATGTAATGCACTGTAGATCAGTAGCCAAAAGTATTAGGTTTGATCAAGGGAAACTGCAGCTTTACATTTTCTCTTGGCTGTTAACATAATTGGACAAATTGTTATATTTCAGGCTCACTCCGTATTCTTTTAAGGATAAAATACAGCCTAAACACCCTCAGAACCTCAGATCCTGTCTAACCATGGATGTTAAGCATGGCCAGCCAGTTTGGTATTTGGATGAGAGATTACCAAGGAATCTTAAATGCTGTAGGCTATATTTCAGAGGAAGGAACTGTTTGTTTATTCCTTGCCTAAGAAAACTATATGAAATTCATGAGGTCACTAAGTCAACAGGTGATTAAAGGCACATACACACACACACTGTCCAAAACTTATTCAAGGAACAATGACATAACAAATGTGACAATAAATTCTTTTTTTAAAAAAAATTCAAACTATATCAGTTTGTGTTGTTTTAACACAATACACACTAGGTTGTGGAAATGTTTATAACAAGTTAGTCTGTCAATTTTGTGTGTGAGGAGTTAAATAATGCTTTTAATACCTGCGCTTTTGAACACAGTGTGACTTTCCTCTAGCTGTTTTGAAAGGTTAAACTGACATTTAGACTCTCAGTCTTGTTATATTTCCTCACAGAAGCTAAAGAGTCATTATTTCTTTATTTAATTTACATGGGATCCAATACAACCTGCAACATTTTAAAAGCACACTACAGTTTAAAAAACTGTTAATAACAAAAGCTAAAACACGATTAAACTAAATTTCTGTTTTAAAAATATAAGTTAAAACAGCATTAAAAGATACTTGAAACAGTAAAATAAAAAAGTGCTATTTTAATAATGAATGCAGGGCATATTTCTGGAACTGGTAGATTTTCCTGAAAACACATGTGGGTGAAGACCATTGTAGCTACAAATGGGGAAAAAAAGCAACTTCTTCCATCTCAGTAATTTTTGATGTTCTTTTTAATAAAGTTCTTTTGGGGCACTCAAAATGGAATAGCTGAGCAGGCTGATACCAGCCTCCTTTGTTGTTGCTGTGATATTCAAAAAATGAGGGCCTCTGCTATGTGTGAAGGCTCTTCATGTGTTCAAGAACTTTGAAATACTGGTTTCTGATGAAATGGAGAGGTTGTACATGTAGATGCTCTCTATCAGAAGAGAGGGGAGAGGAAGGAGGTGGGGCAGTTTGTCCCTTCAGCATGAGTTTGAATATGAATTCAAGTTAACAAGCTGAATAGAATCTTTGAGGTAGAGAGCCTTTTAAGAACAACACTGCCTTAATGCTACAAAATGCATCCCATTTAGTGTAAAAATAACCAGTTGTAATTTTAATAAAATACTTCTAAATTTATACTAAGTAAACCTATATTTGTATTATAAATGTTAAGGATTTAATTAAAGGTAATGAGTTGTAAAACTGATTTCTCACAGATATGAGATATCAGAGTTCTAATATATGCTTCAAAGGAAACATGCCAAAATCTGGCAAGGGTACATATTATATGCAGAAGATAAATCATTGTCATTACCTGCGCAAGGCATTTTTTCAAGAGGATGAGTGGGGGAAAAAATCCCTCAAATATACAGGTTTTTTCTTTTGTTTTTTCTCTTTCTTAAATTTCTTGTTACTTTTTGAAATCTGTTATGTGGTGGGAATTTATGTTCCTAACATGTAAATTCAATAAGATCAAATAGACCTTAGTTCCATTTTAATCCATGTTAACTAAAGTATTATATCTATTAAAATGAGTGCATATACAGTGGCCCCTTGACTTCCATGAGGGTTTGAGGTGCAGAACCCTCACAAAAGTAAAAAAAACCCCAACCTGTGACTAACTACTCCCCCGCCCAAGTGAGCACTTCCCCTTCTATTCCTTTCCAGGGTTCACCGCCCCCATTTGCTTGCATTTTGCCCAGGCGTGCTGCCTTCCAAGCATCCCCAGGCAATAGGCAAATGAGTAGGAAGGGGCAGCCACATGCCTCTGTCCCATTCACTTGCGTTTTGCCCACGCACTCTGCAAGCAAATGGGAGGGGGCAGCAACATGACCAGAGAAGGCATATGCACTGGGGTGCTCCCTGCTATTTGCTTGCCTTTTGCCCTGGTCCATGCAAGGAAGACATGTGTGCCTTTTGCCCTGGGAAGAAGACAGGGGAATGAGAGGGGAGAAGAGGGGAAGCAGGTGAGTGCCTCACAAATAATCAAGTTCACTAAGGTCAAACTTGCAAATGTGGAGGAAGGACTGTATTTCAGTGAATATTTTATGTGTATAGTCAGTCATGTAGGGATGGGGGAGTGATGGGGGCGGTTTGCCTCGGCAGCAATTTTTGCGGGGAATTCTGGCTTGTAGCCATGCCCCCGCTCACTGCAGCCATGCCCCCAAACACCACGGCCATGCCTCATGTACTGTGGCCATGCCCACATGCCGTAGCCCCATCCCCGCTCGTCCCCCCTCCACACACACTCCAAGCTCCGCCAGTATGTATAGCTTCCAGCTAGTGATATGAATTTTATTATAGAACAAGCAGAGGTAGACCCGACTAGGAGCTAGGTACAAAGAGTAAGAACACAAACAGCATCTGTAGCACCACAGGTGCCCATCCTTTCTGTCTTTTAGTAGTTTGATCAGCTACAGGATATTGTCAGCCCAAGTGATACTGAGTCCTTACTGCCCATAGAGCCATCAAAAAAAGAATAGACCTGTGTTGAAAGAAGCCCTTACAAAACAATGCTATGGAATATGAATACACAAAGTGTGGGATAAAGTTTGACTGCAGAAGGTAGGGAATTTCTCAGAAGTGAATCAGAGAGGAAGTACAATGGTGGAGATGAAAAATAGAAACAGAAAGAAAATTCTTACCTATTGCTTTGTCAAAGACAGAACTGTTCTAGTGTTCTTGCAGTTGGGAAGAAAACAATGGAATAAAGGATTCAGGGATACAAACAATGAGTGAAATTATTTTTGCATCTCAGGATTCTCCCCTCAGCACTAATCCTAAACAGCCCATGTTACCAGGGCCAAAAGGAGTGGAGCAAAAGAAGCCAGATCCAGTTCTTTCCCAGTCCTTTGAGTCTTCAGAGCAAGGGAAATAGAGTTCAGTCAGTGGCAGTAGACATACTGTGTTACCTTGTTGCTAACACTAAAGAGCAGGTATTTTAAGGGTAGACTTTGTCTGGTGACCTGTTCTGGTCTGGTTTTTTGCAGATATGACATGTTATCTTGCAGTTCTGAACTCTGCCAAGAGCCAAATATATTCACCTTATATCTGTTCAGGTCCCAGGGTAATAATTATTTCTAACAGTGACTCTCATCAACAAACATTAGTGAGGAAGATTCTTGGATTTATGCCAGTTACTCCTGGTGTTTCCTTTTTGTTATTCGGACTAATACTGTAAGATTTTGTTTGGCCAAGGTTCACTTGAATGGAAAAAAATCCATCCCAGTTCATGTGTTATGTAATGGTGTGACACAAATATTAGAGGAAATGTGCTAATCCAACCTTGCTCCATTTTTGATGCCCTCCACATTGAGGATAACTATGAAAGGAAGAGCCTCCTGTACCCACAGAGATTACATGATGCTGAATGCTGTTTACCAATACCAAAATACCTGAATATGACTTCCTTCAGTCTGTGTTTACATGGCTGGGTTCAACAGCTCTTGAGAAAGCTATTTGAGTACTTTTATATTTTGATGTACAGCTATTTAATGTGGACTGCTTTCAGACTTCCTCATATTCTGAATAGAAATACTTGAAATCAAAGGGACTGAAGTTTGTTGTTTCAGTGGGGCTACTCTCAGCCTCAGAGAGAGGGAAAAGCAAACCCCCTCTGAAAAAATTCTAGCAAGAAAACCTTGTAATAGACTCACCTTAGAATCACCATAAGTCAGAAATTATTTGAAGGCACATAGCAACAACAGACTAAGTGCAACTATTTCTCTAGATCTAGAGAAAAACAGTTTAATAGTTCTACTACCTCTAATATACTGACTTCAAAATTTAGAATAAATTTTCAAAAACAGTCCTGAATATTCCTGTGATTATCAAAGCTGTTAATACTAAGTCATTGGAAATAAGGCAGTCATTCAACCCAGTACGATAGCTCTTAATTTTCTTGAAAAACTATTTTTATGTGAAAGAAAGTGGCTCTTACCACACTACAGTTCACTTTATCCCTTTGTACCTGATGCGTGACAGGGAAGCTTTTGATGACAAGGATGTACAAAATCCTTATTCTGATGAATAATAGTGAGATGTTTATTAAAATGGTGATACCATCACTTGCTACTAAGATAATGGAGATCTGTGCTTAGTGGAGTGTGAGGAGTGTAGCTGTGACAAAGGCAAAATGAGGGCATTTTGAGACCCCCCAATAATAATCCTGTCCTCTAGTATCATTTTTCTTGAGTCCCCAAATTTTTAGCATTGCAGTAACTTAAAACTTCAGTTGAACATTTAGAAATATAGTTTAGGAATCCAGTTAAAAGGTACAGGCAAAGTTAAGAAGGGAATGCAAATACAGCAAATATGATAGTTCTAGGTGTGAATGCTTTGCCATGTCATAGAATAAGAGAGCTGGAGGAGACCATGAGGGCCACCGAGTCCACCCCCTGCCATGCAGAAATACACAAAGCATGCCTGACAGATGGATGTCCAGCCTCCATTAAAAAACCTTCGGAGGAGGAGATTCACTACTCTCCCAGGCAGCATATTCCACTGTTGAACTGCTCTTACTGTCAGGAAGTTCTTCCTAATATTTAGGTGGAATCTCTTTTCCTGAAATTTGAAGCCATTGCTCCATGTCCTCGTCTCTGGAGCAACAGGAAAAAAGCTTGCTCCACCAGCCCTTGAATATTTAAACATAGCTGTCATATCACCTCTTAACCTTCTCTTCTCCGGGTTAAACATACCCAGCTCCCTGAGCCACTTCTCACAGGGCATGGTTTTCAGGTCTTTTACCATTTTGGTCGCCCTCCTCTGAACACGTTCCTGCTTGTCAGTATCCTTCTTGAATTGTGATGCCCAGAACTGGACACAGTATTTCAGGTGAAGTCCAACCAAAGCAGAATAGAGTGGTACTGTAAATTCCCTTGACCTAGACACTATACTCCTACTGATGCAGATTAGAATTGCATTGAGTTTGTAAGCTGCCACATCATACTGCTGACTCGTGTTCAGCTTGTAGCCTGCTAAGACTTCTGGGTCCCTTTCACTTGTCTGTGGTCAAGCCAGGTGTTACCCATCTTATATCTGCGCATTTCATTTTTTTTTTCTGCCCAACAGTAGTACCTTACATTTCTCTTTGTTGAAATCCATTTTGTTAGTTTTGGCCCAGCTCTCTCTGTTAAGGTCATTTTGAATTCTGATCCTGTCCTTTGGGGTATTAGCTACCCCTTGTACTTTGGTGTCATCGGCAGATTTGATAAGTATGCCCTTTATTCCCTCATTCAAGTCATTGATAAAGAGGTTGAATAGCACCAAACCCAGGACAGAACACCACTAGTCACTTCTCTCCAGGTTGAAGAGGAGCCACTGCTAAGCGTTCTTTGGGTTTTGTCAGTAAACCCATTACAAATCTACCTAACAGTGCAATGTCTAGCCCAGTTTTTACTAGCTTGTTTGCAAGAATATCGTGGGGGAAGAGACCTCACTAAAGTCAAGATATGCTATATTAACACCATTCCCTTCATTTACCAAGTTAATAACTAGATAGATAGGTAGGTAGGTAGGTAAGTAGAAATATATGGATATATAAAAAGAGATCGGATTAGTCTGGCGTGACTTGTCTTTGAGAAACCCGTGTTGACTGCTAGTGATCATGGCATTCCATTTTAAGTGCTTTCAGAGTGTCTCTTTAATGATTTGCACTAGAATTATTCCTGGTATTAATGTCAGCTTGAATAGGTGATAAATGTTTGGGTCCTTTTTTTTTTTTTTTTCCTTTTGAAGGTGGGGGCAACATTTGCCTTTCTCCAGTCTGCTGGACCTTCTCCTGTTCTCCAGGAACTCTCAAAGATTGTCGCCAGTAGTTTGAAGATTACTTCTTCTAGTTCTTTTAATACCCTTGAATGTAGTTCATCTGGCCCTGGAGGCTTGAATTCATTTAGAGTAAACAGGTGTTGAGCCAGCATGGTGTAGCGGTTTGAGCATTGGACTACAACCTTAGAGACTAGGGTTTGATTCCCTGCTTGGCCGTGGAAACCCACTGGGTGACCTTCAGTGCACCACACACACTCAGCACCAGAAAATCCCATGACGTTTTTGCCTTTGGGTCACCATAAGTCATAGCAACTTGAAGGCACACAACAACAACAGCAACCAGCCAGATATTGTCTGTACTACTTCTTTATCTACACTGTGCTGCATTCGCTTATTATGTCATCTGCTCCATTTTCCCTAGGTTGGGCACTGCTTTCCTTTTGGGAGAAGTCCAAGGCAAAGATGTTGAGTAGTTCTGCCTTTTCTGTGTCCCCTGTTAACAATTTGCCGTCTTCCTCAGATAGTGGCCCTACCATTTTGCTTTTCTTCCTTTTGTTACGGATATAATATTATTCTATTGTTTTTAACCTTTTCTGACTTCCTTTGGCTCTGGACATGCTGGCTATTCATTTGAATTCCCCTTTCCCCCTTTTTCCATATCTTGGACATCCTTTTAAATCTTAGCTCAGTTGAAAGTTCTTTAGACATCCATCTTTATAGACACCTCCCGTTTTTATTCTTCATTGGAATTGTTAGAAATTGTACTTTCAGTATCTTACTTTTAAGAAACTACCATCCATCATGAACTCCCTTCTCTTTTACTGTTCTTGACTATAGGATGACTCCTAGTATTCTCCTAAGTTAACTGAAATCAGTTTACTTAAAATTTAAAATGTGTGTCTAACTATGCATGGCTTCCCCTTTCTGATGTATAAATAGTGGCCAGTTCCACCACATTAACCAGGTCATCATTGTTGATTAGGATCAAATCTAAAATAGCTGTTCTCCTTGTTCCCTCTTCCACCTTCTTGACAATGAAATTGTTGGCAGGGCAAGTGAGGAATTTGTTGGACCTGATACTCTAGCAAGAACAGAAACACAGCACAGCTGTTGCAGGTGACTGCAGTAGTTCCCACGACATCTGTATTCAGTGGTCCTAAACAGCCACTGAAACAAAGTTCTGGGCCTCCCCCTTTAAAGGCCAATGCAAAACACTTCACTCCTTTCTTTATTCTCTCCATAAACTTCACAACAGTTTGCTTCTCCTTAAATCCAGAAAGTATTTATTGACCCTTAGAAGTTTAATGGATTTTTCGGTGCTCTTGAAGAACTTTTCTTGACAGGGCAGGCTCCTAACTGTTGCAGAGAGAATCTCCAGCAGATCACAGAGAAGTAAGAGTCTGAAAAGACGTGTTCGGATTTAGTGTGGGTAATAAAACTGAAAATTTAGAGAGACACTCTCAGTTACGTACTCCCTTTCATGGAATATTGTTGCTAGAGAATGAAGTTTTTTAAAAAACATAGTTGAATTTGAAGTGAATTCCCACTTCAGCCACTTTGTTACATTGCAGATCTTTGCCTCAGGGAGACAACACATCCCACAAGATAGAAATACATAGCCTCTCCTGCAGACTTTCCTACATTGTACAAAGAGCATGTGCTTCTAGTGGCTAAAACTGATCAACAACAGTATAAATCCTATGTGCATCTAATTATGCATTAGTTCCATTGAGGCTTTCTCTGAAGTGAGTGGGTAGAAGATTGCAGCCTAAAGCCACCAGGGTTTATATTAAATTTATATTGAGATAGTTTTTTGTTTCTGAGTTGCACTATTGTTTTCTGACTGCAATTTTTATTTTAGGAAAATACAAATAGGAATCTACTTCCTTCTCTCATTACACTATATCCCCAGCCCTTAACCGAGACTACTCTAGTCAGTGTCGAATTAGAATTCAGATTTGCAAATGGGTGGGCAGTTGATTTCAGAAACAAAGATAGGGCATTTTTCCCCCTCCTTTCTGAAATCTCTTTATCAAGGGGCTTTTTAATTTCATCATGTATATCTGCCCAACCCTAATTTATATTCCCAAGAATCTGTAAACTGCTACAGGCTGAAGTAATCCATTCTCCCTCTATTCACTTCTTCCTCTCTTTCTTCCCCTTTAACTTACTTCTACAACATTCTAGAAGTCTTGAAAGGCACTGAGTAGAAATTCTTTCCAGACCTTTTATTTTTATGGTATTTTACTTTCCAAAACTGTATGCATCTGTGTAGGTGAGAACTACACAGCCCTATGTGCCCAAGCACACAGAAACTATTACCTTAACTTCAGGTGCCTTCATTTTGCTTCCTGGCTGACAAACACAGGAACAGGCAAGTTCTATACCAGAAGGAAAAAAAATGAGATTCAGCAAGTTACAATGTATTTCCAGTGTGTAACAAGAGTGTTTCTATCCAGAGTTTTTTTCACCTGATTTACAATCAGATCTCTGTATCCATGGGTTCTGCCTCCACGGATTCAACCAACCACAGCTCAAAAATTTTTGGAAAAATATTCAAAAAGCAAACCTTGATTTTGCCTTCACCAGGCATTACAATGATGTGTAGCCATACCCTGCTCTAAGCCCCCACCATTTCACTGATCCTCAGGCTCTGTCCAGCACTTGTTTAAATTCTTTGCCATTTTATATAAGGTAAACCATTTTACTGCACCAGTGTACGCAATAGAACTTGAGCATCCATGGAGTTTGGCATTCACGGAGGGTCCTGAAAGCAAATGCCAGCGGATGACAAGAGCCCCCTGTGTATTCTCCTTTTTTACCAAAAATTGACTTAACTGATTCACAACAAAATCAACTAAAATGCTAGAGATAAAGGTGTTATCACAACTAGTCAGTCGCTTTGTGAGGTCCCATTCAAAAAACACTTCCTCCATATTGGTGAAGATAGTTGAGTGGTGACACATCATCATCATGTTTGTTCTTTAATAGTGCAACTTCCACTTTCATCTGTTCTGCACTATAATTTCCTCAACAATAACCACTGGCACCACCTTTGACAATTACCTTTTTTAAAAGGTAACATTGTGGTGGTAACATTGTGTTGCATGGTACTGCAAAAAGGCAGAAGAGAGATCTTTGGGAAACACTCCTGTGCAGTAAATAATAACTGAATAATGATTTCCAAAGCTTCCACAATTCAGGATCGCACCATTATTGCACTGTAACAGCAATCCATTTTTATATGTAACTGTTATATATTTTTGAAAATAACTATAAGTTACATATAACATGTGTTTGTACACACACACACACAAAATATATAATACATATTGCATTTAATTTATATGTATATTTACAATATTTACAAAAAAAATTAAGAGTTTCAAGAGAGTAGTGTATGGAAAACTGAGCTATTCTCTTGGGAAGTCTTGTCCTCCCAGTCCAAACACCAGAAGCAGTCTTCAGCAACCATGTTGGACATTTCCTTGGGAATCCTCAAGCGAGGGACAACCAGACCATACCCGCACCATGCCCGCTGTTCAATCATTCTCACAATGAAGTGGAATGTGACACTCAAACTGATTACTGAACCATAATGGGAAAAGGGATCATTAATGAATTATTTCCAGCATATACAAAAAAAACCAAAGTTTCAGCAACTCTACAGCACAACAGGACCAGAAAAGCCATAAAGTCATGCAATAAGGCTAATCCACTGCTATAATGATATAATACCATCATGTGATAAGGACCAAAAATGAAAAGGCCTAATGTATTTTAAAAAAAGAACAAATTATGATATTAAAGCATACACCTTACAGCACCCACTATTCTAATGCTACAGGGTGGGACATTTAGTTCCCCAGAGTCACATTTTGTTGCAGAAGTCATGCAGAATTAAACCCAGAATGTAGGCATTCTGCGACATTGTCACCTGAATGATTGTAATTGTTTTCCTCAGATTTCAGCCATTTGCCATTTATAGTTTTCTTTTATCAAAAAAACCTCCCAGCAAATATTTTGGCTTTTTGCCATGGGACTACATGTTTGTCCTAGTCAATGTAACCCATTGGAGGAAAAATGTGTCATGGTGCTTGGAGGTGAATCATAGTGCAGTCAAGCAGAGCTGATATGCTTTGATTGTTAGTAGATTGGCCCCATCTGGAAGGAATATTGAAATTCTCATTGGCATTGGAAAACTCAAAAATTTTACATGAATGTCTAATGTTAATCCTCAATACCTTGGAATTCACATTGGGGCAGAAAATACCTCACAGTTCATCCAATCCAAATTCTTGTTTTTTCCTGGTGCATGCAATTTAAAAGCCATTTCCTCAGCAACCAGCCAGTTGCTGAAAGCCTTCCTGGTAAAACAGTTATTGCCTGTCAGTAGTAGAATAACATGAAGGAGAAGCTTTCCTTTGATTCTAAAGCCTGGTACGTTCATGTAGTACAATACAATCGTTAAGAGAGAGCCTACAGCCAAGTTATAGAGAGTTTTGTGGGTCAAATGGGTTCTAAGCTGGAGCCTTGTAGCATTATTTGGAGCTCACGGAAATCTTCTGTCTTTCTCACCCTCCTAAAAATCATCCTTTGCAAAATCTGAACAAATTCATGCCATGTCACTTGAAGTGGGATAATATAATTTCATAGTGTTTGTCCTTCCAATCATAATGATCAAGCCTGGAACACTGTACTGTTAAAATTGCATGGCTCACCTGCCCTCCACTGTATGTACATTTAATTGCTAGGTTCACACTGTTGGTCTAGCTTTTAATTCTTTAGATCCTATGTTTTTCTTCCTTGGACCCATAAAAAAACAATGAAGAAATCCATTAGACAGAAGTGTGTGTCACTTTCAGTTCTAACAAATGAGGAATAGTGAAGACCAGAATTCCTGCCCTATGAACTGTGAAGTGAACGTTTCTTCTGTGGACAATGAATAGTTTATTTTGTATTCACTTAACTGTTTTACCAGGAAGGCTTTCAGCGTTCTGTAGACCCTGGAAACTCAGCTGTTCTTTTTAAGGTTGTAATCTGCAAATTAATATACTTCTTTATATCTAGGATATCTGCCCAAGGATGTAGAAAGCATTGTTTTATTTTTGGGATGGCTCTGTTTTGCTTTCAAACCGATAAGCATTTGATCACCAAACTTCAGTTTGAGAGAGAAAAAGATATTTTAATTACTTTAAATTATATGCTTTTCCCCCATCTGTGGTACCTAAAAATGATAGCATAGGTTCTATATTGATGATCTGGGGCAAAACAACTACATTGTAATGAATTGCATGTGAATTTCCAAATAGTGTGCTATTAGAGAATTGTTAGGTTGCTGTGGAAAATAATACGATAATCGAAAGCCTCTTTGAATCCAAAATACTCTCCCCTGAAGAACATTAACTCTGTCTGCAAAGTTCACTTCGCTGGAAAGAGACAGCTGAAGAAGTGGACTTTGCGGATAGAGATAACGTTCTTCAGGAGAGAATATCATTATCTTTTGCTATGGGCAGGTAATTCTGCCCTCTTTAAATCACGCATGACTGGATTATTTAGTCATTTCCAGTACAGATATTCAGTAGAAGAACCTGTCTTCCACAGAAGATAGCATGTTGTATTTGTACACATCGGTGTTCTGGCATTGTTTCTTTATAATCAACCAGTTGGAACTGAGGAAGATCATAAATCGGAGAATTGGTTGTCTAGCCCAGTGTTGTCTACCACGTTGCTAATCAAAGTGGTGCTCCATGGACTACTGCCAGTTTGTTAGTGATCAGCTGCAATCTTTAAAGAGTTTCCAGGAAAGAAAGAAATGGTTGTAGCCAATGGACAAAAATATAGTCCCAGTCCCTGGTACATTGGAGGGGTGGGGAATCCCATTGCTGGTCCCCTACATCAGGAAGCTTGAGAAGCACCAGTCTGCCTTGACTGGCAGAGGCTCTTTACAGTGTCCAAATAGAGATCCATCACATGATTACCTTGGCTTTTCTTTAATTTTTGAGAATTGAAACAGGTTCCTTTTGCTTGCAGTGTTTGTGCTCTACTGCTGATATACAACATTTCCATATGCACCTTGTTCTGTGAAATATGCAGAACCACATGTATTGGGCTTCCTGGATTGTGAGACATATTCAACTCCTAGCAGATCTAAAAACGAACCTTTCCAAGTGCCTCAGCTTTCAGAAGTTTGGGAAATGTTTTTATTCTTACATGCAGAGAAAATGCATTATAAAAGATCTACCGTTGCCATTAAAGATTGTCAAGAAATGTGCAATGGTGATTCAGGCACTAATTCATGGAAACAGGATGCAATTATATCATCTATTCCATAGTCTGATCTTGAAGAATGACTAATGGGAATAGTCAAATTATTCTTGTACGGTGGATGTATATGCTACGGAAGTGGATTGATAATTTTAATATATGATTAGTAATTAAACAAAAAGGTACTTCTGTACTCTCTTTTGGTTATGTATCTGCTTCTGTCAGACAGTTGTGTGCATCTGTGCAGTATTACCAAGGGCAATCTGCTTCCGATAACTTTCTTACTGGAGCATGCCCCATCTGTTTCCCTTTGCAAAGCATCTGCTATAATTTGCTGTAATTAATGTATGCAATCATTGGGGCTGAGCAAAAGTGAAGGGCAATTTTTGCAAACATTTATCAGCAATTAAAAGTAGTCCCCTTTCAGTGACTGTGAGGGGCAGTAATAGAAAAGACTAATGTGCTTATCTGTTTAGGAAGCAATGCCTTCAGCGGAAAATGGCTTCAATATGGCTTGCAAATGATCTCAAAATCAGTTATTTCTGAAAAAACACATGATGGTAACATTTGTGCATAATTGCCTTCAATGTTTTCATGAAATATTTTTGGTATGCTAAATTAGAGAGCCAACATGATGTAGTGATTTGAGTGTTGGACTACAACCCTCAAGATCAGAGTTTGATTCACCACTAGGCCATGGAAGCCCACTGGGTGGCCTTGGGCATGCCATACACTCTCAGCCCCAGAAAACCCAGGGAGGGAAACTACTTGAAGGCACACAATAACAGGCACGCAAAATAAAGATCTCCTCTAAATAAATATTGAGAAGTAAGAAAAAAAGTTTAAAAGTTAGAAACAAAGAGGAAACCCTGTGTTCAGTTGCAGAAAAATGAGATTTTTGTATTTATATCCAAGTTGTGTTTTAAAATATAGAATATATCTTCTTTTTGGAGAGCGTGTTTTGAACACTGGACTATGACCCTACGGTTAAAATCTGCATTTGACTGTGGAAACCCACTGAGTGACAAACTATATTCTCAGCCTCAGAATGAGACAAAAGGAACCCCCCTGAACAAATCTTGCAAAGAAAAATGTATGATGGTTTCACCTTAGAGGTGCCATAAGTTGGAAGAGATTTGAAGTCAGACGACAACAAAACGTTCATGCAGTCTGAAAACTGTTGCCCTTGAGAGCTTCCTATCAAATGGCAAAAATGACAGTCTCAGTACTATTTTTTCAAAATGTAATGAGAAGTGCAATAAGTCAATGACAAAGTTTGCCTTACACAGATGCCATCTAATGTAGGGATAGTGCTGACTGCAGTGCATAAAAAATGTACATATGTCTACTTTGCAACATATACACTTAGGGTGGGATCCACTGTACTCATTCTGCTAGTGGAACTACTTCTCTCAGCAGCACCAGGAGATGGAGAGATGATTTCCCCCAATCTTCTGCATGTCCTCAAAATCTGTTTGAGAGCAGCCTGGGAAATTCTCTAGAACAGATTTTGGCCAGCACAGAGTGCTGCAGTAAGTCTTATCAAACTAACGGGCATCAACTAATGCAATACTAAGTTTAAGTGAACGTGAGATATTGGAGCCATAATATTAATATATTTATGGTTGCTATGGTAAATACTCTGCAGAATGCAATTAACTACATACAAATTAATAGAGTTCAGAAAAAGATTAAGAAAAATAAAGAACCTTAGTTTGATTACTTATAGCTTTTTCCCAGTCCCCTAAAAAGCAGAGAGTACCAAGCTTTTGTCTCCCAGATCCACTGTGGTTCAATTTTAGCTGTATAGCTGTCACACTCCTTAAATGTGCTCTGTCTGTTGATGCTTTCTTCTTCCACTAGTAGTTTTCTTTGGGAATTGGGGGACTTTCCTTAGAATATCTTCTAGTAAATTAGCACATTTTGAGGCAGAGAAAATACCTGTAATCCACTAGGTCTTAGCTTTCTTTTCCCAATTTAGATCAGAAGTCAGGATTATGCCAGCCTCAAAATGTTGTTGAACTGCAGTTTCCAGCAGCTCCAACCAGCACAGCTAATGGTGAGCAATGCTGGCAGTTGTGGTACAAGATCCTGAAGACCACGTGATTTCTCCCCTGGTTTACACACAGAAGAGCAAACTAGAGTTCTACTTGCACAACAGGAAAATTGAGGGAGGTGGGTCCTTGTATGGGTGAAAAAATCTTCTGTGCATAGAGGAGACTGATTCTACTGTTAAGTTCTTAAAATTGGGAACTGCAATGATTTCTTGGATAAATGCCATTTCAAAAATTCTGATAGCCTATAGTTCTGATATGCACTATGCCTCAGCTATTCCACTCCCCTAATTTGGAACGTGATTCTGAAAATCTCTTGAAAAGAGTTTTCCACAGAGGACTAAACTTTGGAATTGGGATTGACATGACATTGCACATCACTAAACTTTGTAAGACTTCAGCCGAAGAGTGTGGATGTCAACTCAATTTTTTTTTCTCCACGGTTAATGTTTTTGGACTATGGCTTGTGATTTTGTGAATTCTTCTCACCAGTACTTATTCTCATTCTTTCTGATTCAAATGATTTCTAATAAAGCATTTTTTTAAAAAAAATACTTCAAGTTGTTGTTTCTTATTCAAGCATGTTGCATGTTAGATAAATGATACAGTTCATGAGGCTTCTAAAAAGGGGAGAGTGTTTTCTTATGTGTTCATATTATTACTACTACTACAAGCACTTCAAAAGATGGATGTAACTGATATGAAATGGGGCTGGGACCCAAAGGAAAGACCCAAAATGTAGTCCTGAGAAGTGACTGAGAAATGCTAGTGCCAATTGTAGTATTAGCGCTAATGCTAGTGGTGGTGGTAGTCTCAGTAGTAAGAATGAATGAATGAATAAATAAAATAGTGGAAGAGGAGAAGGGTTGAAAGCAATGATCTGTACATGCACCAGGCTTTTTCAGACCACCTCTTCACAATACAATATTTAAGTGGGAATTGATTGATTATAAAGTTACTTATTGTCTCTCAGCTCAGATTTCAGAAATTCTCTAAAAACAGATTAAAACACTTGAGGGGGAAAACAGTTTTTAAAAATAGAATTAAAGCATCCTCCAAAGCTAACTCTTTTTTAAGGGCCAAAATCCATAGAAAACAGTACAGACTTTACTGCTTGGTAGAAGCTTAATAGAGATGGCACCAAGCTGACTTCCCTCGGGTAGATTTCAACAATTTAGGTGCTGCTACAGACAAAGCCTGATCTTGTGTACTCAGCAACCTAGAATCTCATGGTGATGGACCCCTGTCGGGAATCTCAGATTCTGGGCAAGCTCACATAAGAGATCTTTCAGATACCCTTGCCCAAACCATTTAGGGCTTTGTAGGTCAAGTCCAACACCTTGAGTTGCAATTTGAAGCACATTGTTCTAGTGTTTTTGTAAGTTGCTTTGGGTCCCATGCCAGGGGAGAAGTAGGATATAAACAGAATAAGAAGCTGGTACACAACCAACAATACAGGGTTTCTAAAGCTCACACTAAACAACATAGATAGATGGTCTCAAATATTCACACTAGACAAATACAATCTGACTGCTTCATTTTGTACTTGCTGTCGCTCATAAATACTTTTAAGTTGAGCCCTGTATAGAGAACTTTACTATATTCCAGTTTGTGGGTGTTTAAGGCATCAATTAACTGTGGTAAAATCCTCCTTTTGGAGTGAATTGTATGCAGGAGTTGTATATTGATCCTCAGAGCTTTTTTAGCTATGCATCCATATGCAACTTCTACTTCTCAAAATTCTGCTTAAAATTTAGGGGATTTCTGTGCTGCCACACATGCAGTTGTGAAAGTGAAAAAGGAAAATGTACATTGACCTATTGAGACAACAGGCAGGGATATAAGAAAACTACCTTAGGGCAAGTCATACTGTTGATCCATTTAGCTCAGTATTAACATGCTGATGCACTGATTCATGGTTTGAGAGAGAAGCCTTCCCCAGATTGACCTGGAGATACCAGGAAGTGAAACTGGGACCTTTTTCTTCAAGTGCATGTGTTCGAAAAACCTTCCTCGTTATGTTTATGTGTACTGTAAGGAGGTTAATTTAGATGTCATTGATTCAGAATTCTCCTGGTATGATAGGCAGAGAATCCCCGGATCTTTTAAGCGATGCATCCATGTAATTGCTGTAAGTTATGTCAGATGATTGGATGCTTGCACCTAACTCTGTTTCACATATTGGCTGAGACAGAATGGAACCCTACTCTTGGTATTTTCTTTTTCATATGATATTCTTCCTCACTTATCTACTAACTTTACCTGTAAATTAGACCCTTAATTATATAATTTAATCAGATACTGAAAAAATTAAAAGCTAACTATATCAACTGTACTGTTTCCTATACAGTGTGTACTCAAATATTTGTAGGGCTCTCTATTTTACTTCTTGTTCTCCTTTCCTGTTTGTTTGCTCTCAGTGGCATGTAGCCAAACCTTATTGGCTCTTGTCAGCTTTCCCCAGCCTGGTGCACTACAACACCCATCATCTCTGGCTTCCTGTGATTGATGTTGTTCACAGTTGAAAGCATCTAGAGGGTGCCATGTTGGGGAAAGCTGAGCTAGTGTTCTCATATTTACCATTTAATCTCTTACTGGTTAGGGTTATGCTTTGAAAGCAAGAACTGCCCTGTCTATACAAAAACATACCAGAGTAGCAGCAAATCAGAGAAAAAGTGATATTGAGCAACCATCAAAAAAGTCAAATGTTCTCAGTCACAGATTTTATGAAATATTTCTGCCCCTCCCCTCCCAAAAAAAAGTGTTCAAAAACAAGACAGGAATATAAATCTCTAAGATTTCTGGAGATTGCATCTCTTGTTTAACGTGGACGGAAAAGATTGTCTTAACCCTTCTATACCTTGATTGTAAGACGAGATAATTAAGTTCTCTGCCTTTTCTTGCTTTATATGTTTGTCTAAGCTCCTTGTAACTGTTACTGCACAGTGCTGGCAATGAGGGGTGTTAATGTCTGTTGAGACTTTGAATTAATTTTGAAATAAGAAAACATTTTTGGTCATCCAGTCAACAGTTTAGACAGCTTCAAGCCATTAAGTCTTGGGATATTATTTGTGGATTTGCAAAATTACACTGACAAACATTCTTAATATTCTTAAAGCAAGTGTTTCAAAGTGGCCAGGCAGCTATTTCTTTTTTTAAAAAAGCAGTTAATTCTAGAAAGATTATATGTTCTATTACTACCTTCCTGCCTTTTCCTGTGGAAACATAGCAAATAACATTTTGGAAGGATGTTAAAGCAACAGTTTTCCGTTATGTACAATATGTAGAAATAGTTGAACCGCAAAATTTGCAGTTTTGGTAACAAAAGAGTTGTTGTGGTCCCTGAAATCTAATTAGGTTATTGTGAGATTATGTGACTTACTGACAAGTAGGTTCTTGCTTATAAAATCTCACAGGACAATGTGTTTGTTGCAGTTCAGCCCTGGGCATATTCACTTGGAAGTATGTCTCACTGAGTTCTTTGAAACTTTCATTCTACTAAGTGTCTTTTGGCATTTCAGTCACAGTTCTAAGATACCAGAGTTTTGCTTCTGCAATAAAATAATACCTACTTTTCTAGATTTCCAGAAAGGAGCCTTTCTAACCTGGTATTCCATGATTGAGATCCTGTATTTGATAGGGCAGATCATAACATTCTGCACCTGCAGTGCTTCCTACCTGGGCATGCAAACCTGTTTGAAAAGGCAGGCGAAAGCTCCCTTAGGTGTATAGTAACTGGGAAGGGATGTGCTGAGGAACCATTCAGCTACTGAGTACCTTGTACAATTATCCTGTGAGGCCATACATGCATGCATATCACCAAAAGGACTCTGGTCCTTGTCTTCTGGTCTGTAACCTCCATCAACTTGGTCCCCCTAGTAGTTAACACTGAACAATAGATGTGAGAGTATGACTTTTTGATACTGTCAGCTATTCATAGTATTCTATGTTATTTATCTGGTTTAGGTATCAAAAGTAGTTCTAGTCTTTCCTGCTTGAATAATCACATTAGATCTACTCCTTTCTGATTGATTTTTCCCCAGTTTTTTTGTTTCATTTTGTTTTTGATTTTTGAGCTTTCTCCTCCATTGTGACATACAACACAGTTCCATCTTATCAACTATGTTATTTCAACATCTACATGAAATTGTTGGGAAGTCATTAGGTATCTGGGGTGAAGTGGCACTGTAATATTTAGATGACTATCACCTTTGCCCCAAGTGACTATTTAATGAACTTTTGAATGCCTGGATTAGGTGAACTGGTATTTGAAGGTGATTTTCAGATGGACAAGAGCAAAGAAGAGCAAACAAACTGCACTAAATCCAAATAAGATGGTGTTGAAATCAACCAATTTGAACATAGGGCACATCTGGTCATGGGTAGTTTGTATTCCCCTTGAAGGCCCATGCATACAGTTTGAGAGTGCTCTTGTAATGGGCATTTACTGGTGAAATGGGGGCATGCACTGGCCACAGATACTTTTTAGGAAGGTGTATCAATTACAACCCTATCTGGAAAGCAAAGAACTTGTCATGATTATTCACACTCTGGAGCTGCCTTTAAAGATGCCTCACAAATTCAACCTGATCCAGAGTATGGCACCAATATTGGTGGGAATCTCATGTAACGATGGTACCATTACAGTGGAACTAGCCACTAGTGTTCTTCTAAGCTCAATTTAAAACATGCTGTTTTAAAGCTTTAAATCCTTAAACAGTTTGGGGCAAAGCTACTTGAAGGAGAATTGCCTTCTTCCATGTCAGCATGCCTGTGCTACACAGTCATTAGCAGAGGCTTTTCTCTAGGGTTTAGGGTGATAAGGTGTTTAGTGTGATAAGTACAAAGGAGAGGACATTTCTCTTTCTTTTCTATTATTTTTCTCTTGTAAACCAGCTCGAAAGAGTTTCACCCTTAAAGACAGCTTAAAGTACTTTAAAATAAAGCAATATACCATCAAAACTCTTGGGCACTACATATTTCAGAAACAACCTCCACTAATATATTTTTCTGCTTTAAAACGCTCTGTTTATATTTCCCATCCCATTCCCAAACTAGTTTAGATCTTACATTTATATTTCTCAGTATAGATTCTTTGATTATATATAACTCTTGAAAGAATTTTCTAAAATACTCAAAAAATGAGTCAAAAACATTTTCTCAAGTTTCAATAAACCCTGACAAAAAGACTCCTGGACTGAAGAGATTCTTCATGATTCAGGACTTACTCTGCACAAAATTTGCACATGGTTATTTTGCATAAAAACTGCTGTTTTCTTTACAGGGAACAGCCTTTTCTGAGTGGAAACTAGTATTTCTACAAAAAAAAAATACTATTTCCTGCGCAGAAAATACTGTACTTGGGGATTTACTCTGCAAAATTTGCATGTGCTTATTTTGTGCAGAAAACAGCTTTTCTTGTACAGGAAACTGCCCTTTTCTTTTTTTTGCAAAGAAATATTATTTTTTTCTGTACAGAAATGCTGTTTCCTGAGTAAAAAGTCTGTTTTCAGCACAAAAAAACAATGTACGAATTTTTGAGCAGAATGAATCCCAAACTGTGGATAGTCTTCAAAAGCTTCAGTTTTTGAAAATTTTCTTGAAAAAGAAAGGAAATTGCTAAATTTATTTGTTTTCTTCAAGGAGAAAACTAGTAAAGAATTGTATATCTATTCCTTAGTGGGTGAGACACTCCTTCCATGCTTTGTACCATACATCCTAGTCTAGACAAATATATAGAAGATGTAATTAATAGTGAGATCATTTTAGATGCAGTAGTAGCTACAAAATGACAGCGTATAAATGGATTCAAAGTTTGACCCATGATGTTTTCTTAAGCTTACTGACCATGTGTCATTTTGGGACTGCAGGAAGCTGATGACATGTTCATGGTAGGCTTTGTACTCTGACCTTCCTAAATAAATTAACCAAAAACTCCCAAGTTGAGCATATTCCAAGAAATTTTATAATATTTTGTTACAATTTCCATTGGGTTTGGGCAATAAGAAGTAGGGGGATTAAATAGGGTAAATTCTCTATATATGTATTTTGTGAAAAGATCACAAAGCAGGAGCTACCAGTATATCTGCTACAAGGACTGCTAAGCCTTTCTGGATTTTACCACCATTCCTCCTCCAACTGCTCCTAGTTGAAACAGATCTGTGCCAGTGATGGACCATAGTTCAGCCTCAGATAAAAAACCAGAGTGTATGTGTTGCCCCTGTGGCAGTGGATCCACTGTTTGCTCCTCCCACAAAGCCAAAAGAAATAGAGTTAATAAAGGGCTGGCTGCAAAGCCCACCATTTTTAGAAACTTTGATTTCCTTATTTCCTTTTCAAATAAGTGCTTCCAGACAGTTTGGTACTTTCTTGCTCTCTGTCATTATTAACGGCTTGTTACGTAAACATTGCACACTAGGCACAGCTTTATTTTTTAATGGACGGGAGATAAGTCTCAATCCTATGAATTTCATTAGTTTGTGCTTAAGAATTGCAAGGCTAGATAACAGATGTAGGGGTTTCATCTATCTACACATCTCAAATAACATATATTCTCTACCCAAGCTTTCGGACATATGTGTGAATGATGTGTTCTTCATATGTGGAACTGTAGCAGACATTTACAGTGAAATCATATTCACGTCTACTCAGAAACAAGTTCCATTGTGTTCAGTGGGACTTACAACCATGTAAGTGTATATAGGATTCCATCTTAATGGCATTTGCCTACATTCTGCTCTTCCAACTCTTTCCTCCCCCTCTTGGCCAGAGCATACCATGGGTAGGGAGTATTTTCCCACTGTCTCTTTTAAACTACGGCAGTATAGCCTTCCAGATGCTGTCAGACTATAGCTCACAACCTTCTCAACTGCAACCCTAGCCAGATTAGCCAGTAGGAAGGCATGCTGGGATTTCCAGCCCAACAACTTTTGGAAGACAGTATTTTGCTAACCCATGCTGTAAGGTGCCATGTGTAGAGATGGTGGTGGTGATGATGAAGATGGTATATGATAATATAATAAAAATCCAGGAATGCATAATAGTTGAAACCTTGCACTGTTTCCCCTTTCTCCTTCCTATCCAAATAGCAGCAGTTGATCAGACATCTTACTACAAGGCTGGAGTATATCTTGTCTTATATTGTACTTATTACCCATATGTGGGTACTATTATCAGAAGCAGAAAAACAAAATCTCTACTCAATCCTGTACCTGTAAAACTTTTCATAAAGGGCATAAGTAGAATATGTGGCTCTTTTGCTGACTTAAGCAATTCAAAATCTTTTACTCTTTTTTGCTATGCCTATTGAAAGGCCCTCCATACACTTTGGATTTTGATGAAAGTTTGCTGAAGGTCAATTATTCTAATCTGTCAAGTTTGAGGAGCAGCATTTTCCTCTTCATCCAGATTCCTTCAAGGAGGCTGGCTTTTCTTACAGCTGCTTCCAAATGGCCAGTTTCTCTTTCCAGTTCATCATTTTATTAACTTGCACTCTCAGCATTTTGTTAATTGTGTGACTGACCTTTTAGCTTGCACTAAATTCAGCCTTCCTGTTTTCTTTGTACCTGTTCTCCAACTTAAATTGTCAGCCCTCCCAGGTCTGGAGTGCCATTGTTAAATCTTGTGCAACTTTTTTAATCTGACTTGTTTTCTTCTTCTTGATTCTTTACAGTTTCTTTCTTCTTCAGCCCCATGAAATTCATAGAATCATAGACTGTTAGACTCGGGAGGAACCACAAGGGCCATCTAGTCCAGCTCTTGCCATGTAGGAATGCACAACTAAAGCACCTCTGAAAGATGCCAATCCAACCTCTATTTAAAGACCCCCTAAAGATGGAGAGTTACCCTCTTGGGCAAACAGTTCTTTCTAATATTTAGGTGGAATCCCTTTTCTTGTTATTTGAATCCATTGTTTTGTGTTCTAGTTTCTGCAGAAGCATCATAGAAGCTGGCTCCATCTTCTGAATGACATCTCTTCACATATTTAAAGATGGCTACAATGTCATCTCTCAGTCTTCTCCATGCTAAACATATTCCACTCCCTAAGTCATAAGTCTTGGTTTCCAGACCTTTTATCATCTTGGTCAGTTTTTCCCTGGTCTCATTCCAGCTTGTTGATATATTTTTTGAAGTGTATATTCTAAGTGAGGTCTCACCAAAACAGAACAGAGTGTCACAACTACTTTCCTTGATATGAACACTGTATTTCTGCTGATGCAGGACAAAATTACATTGGCATTTTGTCCGCTGCATCACATTGTTGAATCATGTTTAGCTTGTGGTATATTAAGACATCTAGATCCTTTTCATCTGCACTGCACTCAAACCAGGTGCAACAAATTCAGTATCCATGCATTTCATTTTTCTTGCCTGGAAACTGAACCTTGCATTTATCCTTGATGAAATTCATTTTGTTATTTTTGGCCCAGCATTCCAATCTGTCAATATCATTTTGAATTCTTCCCCTTTCTTCTGGTGTCATCTGCAAATTAGATAAGCATGCCGTCTATTCCATTATCTAAGTCATTTATTAAAATGTTAAACATCACTGGGCTCAGGACAGAATTCTGAAGCATCTGCCTTGTCACTTTTCTTGAAGATAAAGAGCAACCATTGGCAACTGGGTTCTGTCTGTCTACCAGTTACAGTAACAAGCCCACAGTTCATTAGCTTGCCTGCAAAAATCATGGGGGACTTTGTCAAAAGTCTTATGGAAATCAAGATATACTGCAACCGCAACACTCTGCCAAGCTTGTGACTCTATCAAAAAAAGATGTTAGATTATTTTGACATGATTTGTTTTTGAGAAACCCATGCTGGCTCTTAGTAATCATAAAATTCCTTTCAAAGTGTGCACATGCGAACATTTTAATTATCAGTTCTAGAACTTTTCCTGTTATTGATGTCAAACTGATTGGTCAGTAGTTGCTTGTGTCCTCTTTTTTGCCCTTTTTGAAGATAGGACAGTATTTTCCCTCCTCCAATCTGTTGGGACTTTGCTGTCCTCTAAGAATTCTCAAAGATTATCGACAGTGGCGTTGAGAGATTACACCTTCAAGTTCCTTTGGTGCTCTTGGATGCAGCTCATCCAGCATTGGAGACTTTAATTCATTTAGAGTAGGTAGGCATTCCATTACAATTTTTTTACCTATTCTGGGCTATGGTCCCCTTGTTTACTGCATGATTTATAATTTTTTCATCAGTTATAACATTGTTTTTCTTCTGGTGAAGAATGAGACAAGGTATTAAATAATACTGTCTTTAATAATTCTGTTCCCTTTAGCATTTCACCATCATATATGCTGGTCTTACCATTTTCTCATTCTTTCTCTTGCTCTAAACATAGCCAAACACACACACACACAAACACACACACAAATAATGATAAACACACAACTATATATATATATATATATACACATACATACATATACTGTGTGTTTGTTTATTATTATTTTTAACCCTATTTTTAACCCTATTTACTATTTTATTATTTATTATTGTTTGTTAGTGTTTTTAACCCTGTTAGCATTTTGGTGTCTTCTCTGTGCAGTAGTCTTACCATTTCCTTGTTCTTCCTCTTACTCTAAACGTAGCCAAAAAAAAAAAAAGACAAAAAACTTTTTTATCATTTTTAACCTCCACAGTGAGCCTGAGCAAATTCTGAGTTTAGCTTTTTGACTTTCTCTCTACAGGCAGTGACTATTGGTATTCCTCTTTAGTGGTTTTCCCCTTCCATTTCTTATATTTTTTATATTTCTCTTTTAAATCTCAGCTCATCTGAAAGTTCTTTGTACATTCATCCCAGGTTTTTTTTTAGACACCTCCTATTTAATTGGAATTGTTTGCAACTCTGCCTAGTATCTCATCTTTCGGAAACTCCCATACAGCATGAACTCCCTTTTGAGCATGAAGTTTTGTCTTGTGTTCACTGTGCCATTAGGAATATTTCCACTACTTGTCATCATGTGTCTTTTAATGTACTGACCCATAGGGTTCATTTTAATGTACATACCCTTTCTTGATTACAAGTGTGCAGACTCTGTTTATCGTATTTATATGCCAGCGAGTATCTGGCAACTTTCCCAGACTGAAAATTGAAACCATTTTTTCATGATCTTGAGTGAGGCAGACACACACTCTTACAAAGCTGATCATTTGAATAAGTTCTCATGCTCCATATTGTTTAGGATACCCAGTTATATTCTATGCTTTAATGTTATATGAACAGGCCAAGAAGTTGACAGCTGAATACATCTGAATACAGCTGAAGTTGACAGCTGAATATAGTTCCTCAGTAAAATGTGGAAGGTATTGAAACTCATTTTCACAGTATGTGGATTCCCTGACACGCTGGGGCCAGTATGAGTCTTTGATGCTTCTTGAGTTGCAGTTATTGCACAAAGTGACAGCAGAAAATAATGGAAATATGAATTCATTCCTTGGAGTTTAATTTAGATTCTAACAAAGCGTTGCTTCCTTACATCAAGTGAGTCTTCAGTAGCTTGGAGTACTTTTAGATGAGCACTAAATGAGCATATTAGAGTTAAGAGCCTTGAATAGGACCTCCAACAGCTTTTTGGAGACATTGAAAGGCAGATCTTATAAGATTTTGCTTGATATTTGTACAGATAAAATATAGTAGCCCAAAACAGAGAAATTTGTTTCATAATGATGTGTCATTTCTTACACATTTCATCCATTGTGGAAGTAAATAAAAAAACGATGTAGGCGTGCATATGTGCAATCACAGAGTTGCTCAATTGGAGCAACTAGTGAACTTTTCAACCCAAGGGAATTATGTCTCCCTGCCCCCAGCAATTTGATTTAATTGTTTAGGGGTCATCTTTTTGCTCCTCATCATCTTTCCAAGATCATTAACCAAAAGGATGAGAATACCGGAGAAGATGGGGAAGAAGGAAAGAAGCAAGAAGTATAACAAGAAACCAGTACGGTGCAAAAATAAGACATGTGATGCCTGTGTCACCTGATATATTCTTCAGTGGTGGATGGCTTTTGATTACACCTTCAAGGCCGATTACAGTAACTTGTATGTTCTATATTTTTGTCTAAAGCCCATAAACACTGACAGTTGGGTAGAGGTATATAATGATGGCATTTTTTTTGTTCTTCTTTATTTAAAACATTTTACCCTGCCATATAGCAATAAAAAGCAATTTAAAAAGGCAATTAAAAAAAGCCAATCTTTACCCTGAGGTTTATAATCTAATAGACATCACCCAAAAGGAAGAAAGGAGCAAAGGAAAAAGGTATTAGTTCTTAGAGAAACAAAAATCAGCTGGAATAGAAACAGTTCATGGCAAGGTAGTATTCCCCCCCCCCAAAAAAAAAGTTAGTCTGAACAGAGTTGATGGGATGGACCTGTTCTGCTTCACTTCTCTTACATTTTCTCTTTCCTGTGCTACATTGTGATGGATGACAGCTGAGGTTAATGAAAAGTCAAAGGTAGCTGGTTTCTGAACAGAGTCAATGAAATGACCATGGTTCCTTTCTGTCCATCTGCTTACATCACATAAATACTTATAATTGTGGTTGCAAAGCTGGATAAGTTTATTTTGCCCTTGATCAAAGTAATTTTTTGCTCCAGTCTATGGATATATTTCTGTTTCATTCAGTACATCCTCCATGTGACCCTGCAAGAGGCACTCACATTACCTCTGTTCATAATGTAATGGCTGGATTGACCTACAGGTCAAGCCATCGTACTGCGTTTCTGACAATGGCTTCCAAAAACAAAACAAAACAAAACTAGCTACAAACTTCAGTATGAATCTTCATTTTGATTCACGGTTAGGTTCTAGATGTTATTAACAATCACAATTATTACTCTTGATATTTTCCATAGTTCTCTGTTCCTATCATATCCAGAGATTCTGAGGAAGTTGTAGGAAATATGCACCAGGTGTCAAAAAGAAAGGGGGAAATAACAAGAATTAATTTAAGACTATAATCCTGTAAACACCTTCTGGAAGTCCCCTTTACTGTAGTGGAATTTACTCTGACAAAACATACAAGAGCACACAGTTAAAGGAACATTTCAGTTTTATCATTACCTCAAGAATTATGTTTTTATCAATGTGCTTAGATGTATGTGATGAAAATACAGTATGTGTCTGTAGGCAGAAGAAAAAAATCAGATCTTTACTTACCTGAGCTTTTTGTGCCTCAAGAAGGCAAACAACAAAGTCCATAAAAAACTCTCTATTGGTCACATATTGGTGCTATAAAAGAATTTGACAGTACAGCACCCCAGCATCTCTTGGTGTTAAAAAGGGGGGGTTAATAGTTAATTTGTCTTGAAAGAATCCAAAGTGGTTTTCAGAAAAGGCCTCCAGATGAAGCAACTGTAGATCATCTTCAGTATTCAGATGGAAGACTTGAAAAATCTGAAAAAATTGCAACTCTTTCAGAATTTAAGATACTTTCAATTATGGGGCCAATCTCATATTCAGAATACTGAGATGGTTCAACTCAGGTTCATTTTTGTAGTCTTCTTTCTCTGATAAGTTGAAGATCATGTGCGTGGTGGGACTGGTGCAGCTTAGTAGCTAATAGTATGAACTGCATGCCACGGAGTCCCTGGTTCAGTTCAGGATGGTGTTCCTCAGTGGTTTTAGATGAGCTTCTCACCCCCTCCCAGATGTCACCCCTTCCCCCAGAGCCCTGGTGGCACAGTGGTTAAATGCCAGCACTGCAGCCACAAGGTTTTGAGTTTGATCCTGCCAGGCTCCAGGTTGACTCAGCCTTCCATCCTTCTGTAGGTTGGTAAAACGAGTACCCAGCTTGTTGGGGGAAATTAGCTGACACATTGTAAACCTCTTAGGGAGCACTTAGCTGTTAAGCGGTATAGAAACACACATTCTGTTGCTATTGCTATGAGAATAATACCAACCTAGTATACAGGGGTGTTGTAAAAATTACTGAAATAGAATATGAGAGACACTTAGAATGGATGAGATGTGTTATATAAATGTGAAGTGCTATTTATAGTTCATATAAGATAGAGACTCCCACTGTCTTTACTGTGATTTGGATTGTATTATACTGCTAAACAGTAGAATCATGGAACTGAAGACAGTCTAGGAGGCTACCAAATTCAGCTTCTAACTACAGTATCCTCATTTTATCCTGCATATCTATTATATAACCAAGATCTTAATTAATAGCCAATAGGAAAGGCATCCGTCAGAAAAGCTGGCGTAACAGCTTGCTTTTTCTTTCCTACCTCCATGTGGTAAAGAAGTAATTGTCTTTCCTTTCCTTCCTTAAAATGTAAGTTTTCATTAGCCATTTGGAGAAGTACCCTCATCCTAATCCTATTATTCTTCAGAACAATTTACAATTGTCCTAAATTGAATCTATAGTTTTTGAGATAATGAAGTGGACTGTTTTTTAAAAAAGGACAAAATTAAAATTTTCCAAAATTTCTTTTGGATTTTTGGACATTGGAGGAAGATTTAACACAATGGGTCTGTTTCTCATCTGCTTTTCTTTTACATTAATTTTGAAACTGTACTATTTCTGTAAAGGATCTGTAAAGGATCTTGCCTAAAATAAAGTTTTAATTACATGCACCAGTGTGTTGACTCAATAAAACTAGAATCCAAATGTTGAAATAGATCATCTGTTTTTTCTATTCTATATATGAAAACTTTTGAAGTGGAAAATTTTGTTCCTGAGAAAGAATACAAAGAATACAGTATTGGTGGTACACATAGTATTTTTGACTTAACAGCCTAATCCTAATGACGTTTACTCAGAGCTTAATTCTATGTGTAGCTATTTGCATAGAAAGTCTATTGAGCAAGGTGTAACTTGCTTCTGAGTAAACATGCATAGGTAGTACCAAACTTAGTGATTTCTTTGAGAATAAAATCTGCAAAAGACTGCAGAGTCACATATACGTATACATTCAATGAAGCTTACTCCAGGTGACAACAGACTGCTTGTCTCAGCATTCTTCACCATTGACTATGCCATCTAGAAGTCCAGCTTGAAGTCCAGCACCATCTGGAGGGTCACATGATACTGATTTATCTATATAGAAATTAAATACAGGCATAGATTCAGAGCAGTTGAAGAAGGCACAAGCTGAAATGTCTTGCTGTAGAATTTTAATGATTTGTTTGATTGATCACCCTAACAAATGCATAAATATAAGTACAGGATTTGAGGCCTAATGTTATTATCCCACGTAGAAGCTTAGTTCATCTCTGTAGAATGCATTGGCTGTCACCAGCCAAAATTCTATCACTCCATCATCAAAAAATGTGACAATATTTCTACATAATGTCACACCAGTGTTCAGCAACATCGTATTGATATTATATTGGCACTGGAGTTAATACTCATATTTAATGGTATACTTCTTTGGGAAGGAGCAGTAAAAAGGATTAGCCTTGTAGAACAGCCTGTTTTTAAATATCATGAAGTCACAAGGAAGTGTGCAATTACGTCCAACAATTTAGAGAGAAGCATAAGTATTATATCTTGTAATGATCGTCACACATGCTGGTCATCCAAATCTGTGATGCTTTAGCTTCCTCCAGCCACGGCTATCACTGTTTATGTATTTTGGAAGATCTAGGTCCTTTGTGTAGAAGAGGGGGGCACTAAAATAGTGTTGGGATTGCATGTGGCCCATGATCCATGGTTTCTTTTCCTGTGGGGGGCCAGAACAATGGCTGAAACCCAACACTGCTGTGAAAGCACCATTATTGCAGTGTCAGAATTCAAACTTTTGGTTATATGTGCTGTTGCACCTTGGCTATAGTTTTATAAATATAAAAAATAATGTTCACAATTAAGTAGCTACATTTGCAGCTTTCCCTCCCATGTCTCTTTAATAATTTCCCCTCAGATCTTTCCACTGGTTCACACAATATGATTACTTTTTTTAAAAAAAAGACAAAGACATACAAAAGGAACAAAATATACAATCTAACAGACAATACAAAAAAACCTAAAAAAAATCCTGATAATAGAGAACAGATACAAAAATTAAAATATATAACAAAACTAAGCAAAGCTAAAAATGACTAAAAACTGCAGATAACTAAAAATTGGTTCCCACTCTTGTTGCAAACAGCCCAGATGAAACTTAAGCAGTTACACCCAACTATTGATTTCTTCATTTTATACCATAGTTGTTGCTTGTTGCTAATCATTTATCATCATAGTTATTTATCAACATGCCTAGTTCATTACTAATAAACAATTACATAATAATCACTTAAAATCACTTATGGTAGTAATAATCTATATGAAGAATAATCTATATATAAAATAATCTTTTAAAGCAACAAACAAAAGACATCATTAGATCCCAGTTTTACATTTCACCTGCAATAATATACATTTTAAATGTAAGGTTTAAAAACCTATTATCACCAAATTAGATCACCTTCATTCTTTTTTCCCATTCAATCAAAAATTTTATTTATGTTCTGCCATTAAACCTGTAGATAAGCTTCTATATCTCTTCCCTTTTAGGAATAAAGAAAACTGTTAGATATTATAAACATATTTTAAAAAGAAGATACTTCCCATATCCTGTAAATCTACCCTTTTGACTTCATTTGCACAATATAATAATAATCTTTAAACTATTTCATCATCTACCATAACCAAACTCTTTTCAACTTAAATCACTAGACATCAATCAAATAAATCATTGGCCATGCTGCAATTCCAAATCAAGAAACCTTTCCAGTTCCTTTAAATTTAGAAAAGGAAAATGTTTTCCCCTTATCCCACACCTATCTTACTAAAATGTTTTGTATCGTTTGTTAGATTGTATCTTTGTTTGTTGCTTTTGTATGTCTTTGTCTAATAAAATTTTTAAAAAGAAAAAAAAAGATTTCTTTTGACACAGTTCAGAACATTGGTATGATGTAACTTGCTGGAGTAACTTACTAGGCTAAACTTCTTGAACATTTCCTAAGCCATGCTTGGATCCTACCAACAGAGCAAATGTGAAGGAATGGCATTCACTATTCTTCCTCTAGTTTTCCTTATTTTTTTTCTTTCTTTACGTCTTTTGTTATATTATTTTACTGTTTTCCTTCCCACTCTAAGCAATAAATGAGCCCTGTGGCTAGTTTAACATGTCCCCAAGGAGAGCCTTCCCATCCCACCCACTATTGGTCCCTGATCTGCCCACTTTTTTTCAGAGAGGTGAAGTGCTTAGAGGGATTAATGAAGCAGGGAGATCTGAGAGTCGTTCGCTCCCTTCAAGACTGCAGTTCTGTCTTCTATAGAAAATTTTCAGTTTGTCCTGTAACACTTGGGATAGCCCAAGGATTGAAGCCTTAGTTTGGAACAATTACATTAGACTACTGTTATAAAGTCAAAGAAGTTACTTCTAAATACACAACATTACATGAAGATTTATAAGACATTTAAACATGAGGTACATTCATTTGACCTCACAGTTGTTCCACTTACCATTGACCACAAACTTCTCCAGATGCACATGTTCATATGTATAGGGCAGATGCTGAGGTTTTCGTTTTTCTAATTATATTTTTGAATGGTTTCTAAAACTAAGTTCAGAAGAAATTTCGTTATATAAATGAGGTCAGGCATCCTTGGCTTAAATATTTTTTGCAAGATTCAGTTGAATGTTGTCAGAGCTAAAAGGCTTGCCAGCATAGTAAGACTGGATCACAGTTGTATGGCTCAGTGCATGTGATGATTTGCACACCTTAGTCCTACATACTTCTTGTGTGAGCAGCCAATAATCAAACCACTCATGCTATGGTTGGACCCAAGCTGTGTGGTTATTTTTTTATTTTTTTATTTTAAGTAGATTTCTCAACAGAAATGAAAAGTTAATACAAAAAAATAGCTAATACAAAATTCGGTATAAAACAGAAAAATATAAAATAGAGATATTACTGGTTTATCTACTCTAAAGTTTTAAAATCTTTCTTTTAGGATGCATTGCTCTCACAAGTTGGTTTGCAAGATAGAAAGCATAAAACTATAATTAAACTCTAAACATAACGGCGGCAGTAAAATATCAGTTGTGCACCGGAATGTATGTCTATAAAGGTATACATTCTAAAATGCAATGCTAAAAAGATTTTTAAAGATGTCCAGTATTAAAACACATAAAAAGCATTAGTAAATAAAATAATGTTTTAACATTTATAGAAAACCGAAATAGTCTTGGGCAGGTGCATGTGGGAAGAGCTTTCCACAGTTGAGCAATAGACCAGAAAAAGCCTCTTGTTTTCAGTTGCCACTTTCTTAACCTACATATGAGTACTATAAATGAAGTTGTCCAAAAATTAGTAAAAGTCTTCTAGTATTGGTGAATTACGGTAGGTTATAAATTAAATAATTAATTAATAATCTGGCCACCAGGTTCTGAAACAAATATCTTTCATAGGCAGCTATATATACAAGAACTAGTTCAGCCTGGAAGTTCATCTGAACATGGTTAACTGAGAACATCTCATTTTTGCAGAAGGTACAGCAGGAGGCACCCCAGCTGAAGTTGTTGAGAAGTGTTCTGAGTCATAATTGTAATTTGGGCAAGCATGAAAAAAGTTGAATCTAAAAAGCACTCCAAGCTGCAAACTTTATTCTTTATTTATTCAGTACCATCCAGAACATGTCAAACACAGTCTCCTCTATGAAGTATCCACCATTCATAATGTAATAGTACTGTGCTGCTCCCAGTGCTGTTGTAGCTCCCCTTCTGTATTCTTACCCTGAAATACAGAGCATATTATTTAACAGATTTGTTACTGTTTGTAACAGATTTGTTACTGATTTGTTACTATTAAAATTATTAAATTATTATTAAATTATTATTAAATATTAATGTATATTAATATTAATGTATTCTTACCCTGAAATACAGAGCATATTATTTAACAGATTTGTTACTGTTAAAATAATTAAATTATTATTAAATATTAATGTATTAAATTATTAAATTATAATTCTTAATATCAGGGCATCATTCAATAAAGTGCTGTCCATCAAGTACAAATCTACTGAATTATTTAATAGTCAGAATCAGTTGTTATGCTCCTCAGCTTAGCCATGACTAGCTAAAACTTAAGGCTGAGTTGCCATAATGATTTGGTTCAATATAAAAGTAACTGTTTCACCATAGGATACATCCGCAAAGACTTAGTTTCAGTGACCTTCAGGTTGCAAGATCCTTTGTGTGCCTGCGTTCTCTTCTTTTGTCTGCATTATACTGAGTAGACAGTTGGTCCATAGCTCAGTACTGTCAGCTGTGACTGGCAACATCTCTCCAGTGTATTTCTAGTTCTTCTGCTTGAAATCTTTAGCTGAAGTTGCCACAGATTGAACCCAAGACCACCTGCAGTCTAAGCATCAACTCTTCCATGGCCATAAGCTTGTAGCGATGAAAAGATACCTTTTCATACTCTCTATTTAAATCCACATTCCTTGCTTGTTCAGAGCCATGTCCGGAACTTTCTAGTGCTGAACAAAAGATTTTAGTTTTGAAATACCCAGTATGCAGTACCTTCACATTTGCTACTTCCCCTATGTGTGTTATTATAACCAGTATATTTTCATATGCATCTGGTGCATTTCATGCCTTAAGGAAGACATATTCATTTTCATATATTTTAGAGATGTTAGAGTCATACTATATTCATAATATACAGATATGTAAATCTGTAACTGTAATGTCAGTTGAATGTGTTTCTCTTTTGTGGGTTTGAAGAATGATTACAGAACTCTAGAAAAGATGCAAATTGTAATTAATAATAGGTCTGTCATAGATTTAGTGTAACCTGGAGAATGGTTTTTCCAGATAATCTGTTTAATGAGCAATAAACATCAACTTGTTGTCACCAACTTGTTGCAACTCAGGAATTCAAATTTTTTTCCTAAAAATGGTTCCACAGTTTCATTTCTCTACCATCCAAACCATGAGTTTTTGTTGATGAGAAAAGGGTGGTGCCTCACATTGATAATTAACCAGATGTGCAGATATACAGCTGTGTAGATGTTCAAAAAATCCAGCCCATAATGATCATGACCTCAGGGTTGACTGGCAACACAAATCAAGCTGAGATCATACCTGTATCTTTTTCGGGACATTATTTAATAGTAGTAGTAGTAGTAGTAGTAGTAATCATCATCATCATCATCAATGTTCCAGCATTCTATATGAGATTTAAAGGAGTGATTCAGAGAGTGTAAAAACAAAAACACAAGAACTTCCAGCTCCTCACTTCTCAACATACCTTTGATGAGTAGAATCATAGAGTTGGAAGTGTCCACAGAGGCCAACCAGTCCAACCGCATACTATGCAGGAACCTACATCAAAGCACTCCCAACAGATGGCCATCCAGCCTCTGCTTAAAAATCTCCAAAGAAGGAGACCCCACCACACTCCAAGGCAGCATATTCCACTGCCGGACAGCTCTGACCATCAGGAAGTTCTTCTTGAGGTTCAGGTGGAATCTTCTTTCCTGCAGCTTGAATTCATTGCTTCTTGTCCTAGTCTCTGGAGCAGCGGAAAACATTACCTCCCTTGATCTAGACACCATACTCCTATTGATGCAACCAAGAATCACATTGGCTTTCTTGGCTGCCACATCACACTGCTGACTCATGTTCAGCTTGTGGTTGACCAAGGCTCCTAGATCTCTTTCACACATACTGTTATCCAGCCACATGTCCCCCATCCTATATTTGTGCATTCCATTTTTTCTACCTAAGTGTAGGATTTTACATTTCTCTCTGTTGAAATTCATTTTTTTAGCTTTGGCCCAGCACTCCAAACTGTCAAGGTCATTTTGAAATTTGATCCTGTCCTCTGGCGTATTAGCAACCCCTCCCAATTTAGTGTCATCTGCAAATTTGATCAGCAGGCCCTCTACTCCTTCGTCCAAGTCATTGATGAAGATGCACTGCGCCCAGAATAGAAACCTGTGGCACTCTACTAGTCGCTTCTCTCCAGGATGAAGAGCAGCCATTGGTGAACACCCTTTGGGTTCGTTCGGTCAACCAACCACAAATCCACCTAACAGTAGCTCTGTCCAGCCCACATTTTACTAGCTTCTTTGCAAGAATGTGATGGAGAACTTTGTCAAAGGCTTTACTGAAATCAAGATATGCTATGTCCACAGCACTCCCTTCATCTATCAAGCTTGTAACTCTGTCATAAAAAGAGATAAGATTAGTCTGGCACAACTTATTTTTGAGAAACCCATGTTGACTTTAATGATTACAGCATTGCTTTCTAAGTAATTACAAACTGACTGTTTAATGATCTGCTCTACAATCTTTCCTGGTATTGATGCCAGGCTGACCAGGCGATAATTATTTGGGTCCTCTTTTTTTCCATTCTTGAAGATAGGGTGACATTTGCTCTCTTCCACTCTGCTGGAACTTCTCCTGTTCTCCATGAGTTCTCAAAGATTGTTGCGAGTAGTTCTGAAATGACTTCTGCAGTCGTGTAGGGGCGGGGGGCAGTTCACCCAGGTGGCAATGTTTTTGGGGTGTCCCAGCCCCTAGGCACACCTCACGCACCCTGGCCACGCCTCCATGCACTGCAGCCACGCCCCCCACACACAGTGGCCACACCTCTCATGGCATAGCCCTGCCGCCCCCCTTACACACACTGCAAGGTGTGCCACTGGACTCCTACCAGTTCTTTTAATATCATTGGATGCAATTCATCTGGCCCTGGAGACTTGAATTCATCTAGTTTAATCAGGTATTCCTGTACTACTTCTCTACCTATTCTTTGCTGCATTTCCCCCCCCTTCCTCACCTGCTCCCCACCTCCGAGGTTGAGTACTTCTATTCTTTTGAGAGAAAGCTGAGGCAAAGAAGGTGTTGAACAGTTGTACCTTTTCTCTTCCCCCCCATTAGTAATTGGCTGTCTTCTCCACACAGCAACCCTATCCTTTCCTTGTTTTTCCTTTTGCTCTGGGCATATCTAAAAAATCCCTTTTTATTGTTTTCAGTGTCTTTGCCAAGCCCGAGTTCATTCTGTGCTTTAGCTTTTCTGACCTTCTTCCTACATCTCCTGGCTATTTGCTTGAATTCCTCTTTGGTGGTTTCACCATTCTTCCATTTCCTGTACATGTTTCTTTTAACACTTAGCTCAGCTGAGAGTTCTTTAGTCAACCATCCCGGTTTCTTTAGACACCTGCCATTTTTCCTCCTTATTGGTACAGTTTTGAATTGTGCCTTCAGTATCTCACTTTTAAGAAACTCCCATCATCATGAACTCTTTTCTCTTTCAGTATTCTTGACCATGGAATTTCGGCAAGTGACTCCCTCGGGTACTTTTCTTCCTTACCTTTGCTTTAAATCTTTTTTAGGGATGGGACTAATCCAGAATTTTCTGAATCCAGATCCAAATCCCTGGAAGGTTCTGGGAATCCACGAATCTCATAAATCTCAAATCTTTTGAATCCTTTTTTTAAAAAGGTTGTAAAAAGCAAGGGAAAGAAGGGTAACCTTGGGCAAGACACACTCTCTCAGCCTTAGCAAAGCCTAGGCAAAGGCAAACCTCCCTCTAAAGAAATCTGGCCAGGACAATTGTCATAGTTTTGCCTCAAGGTCTCCCCAGATTGAAAATGACATGAAGGCTCTTGTACACAGACAGGAAAATGTGGATTAATCCCACATTTTCCTGCCTGTGTAAACAGGACCACATACTACAGTACAGAGATAATCCAGGTCAAAACTGGATTTTCTTTGCACAGCTCTTTATGGCATCCTGTGGTTTGTAGTTTGATGATGCACCAGCAGACTTTGGCAAAGGCTGTGACACCTTGTAAAACTACAAACCCCAGAATTGTGTCTGAAAGAGCTTTGCAAAGAAGCTATGCAAAGGAATCTTTCATCTGCCCTTGAAATCTCAAGAAGACTGTACCTTCCAGCCATTCAGGTTGGCTGGAATCGGCCCCGGAGGCACCAATTTTTAAAAACAATTTTTTTTTCTGCTGCATATGGTTTGACATGTGGCTCATAAGGAACCATGACAGACATTTCACTTCTCATCCTATTCTAGCTATAAGTTTACAACTAGGCACTAGTCTTGTATGAGGAGGTACACTGGCCTACATGTGGCAATCACTGGGTGCGATTATGTGACCTTGCCCTCTGCCCCACTACTTCTGATAGGCATCAGACCCACTGACCCCAGCCTTTATACATGCCATTGATTTTCAGCACAGAAAATAGTGCTGAACTTTAATAATAAATGTTCGATTTAAATATATTATAGTACAACCTCAGATATAATTTCTGAAATTGTTAACAAAGGCCATTATTACTCCAAAAGAAAAACTCACCTGCTTGCTATCTCCCCTTGTGTGTCTGATCTCCCAGGTTTTCAGGCGTCACAGTCTCCAACAAACTATTGAGTTGGTGGATTTGAAAGATTTGGTTTGCATATTTTATCACAGGGATTCCGATTCGCGAATCTCAAATCCTTGCAAAAGATTCATGGATTCGGTTGGCCCATCCCTAATCTTTTGGATTCAGTAATAGATAGATTCCTCTGAGGGGCTTCTTTGAATCCCATATTTCCTCTCTAGTGTCAAAATACACAGCCCTGCTGTTTAATTAGAAGTGATAACAATCTTTCTGCTACCCCAAACATAACATTCTTATAGTTAAGTCTACACAACTTCTGTTGTGTAGGGACAATATACTGAGCTATTTTTGATACAGCAGGGCTTGTTTAAATATAACAAAATGCTCCTGAGGGGTTGTCTGCAAAGCCCCAGTCAGAGTGCTTCTGTTTTCTGTTCCGTGTGTGTGTGTGTGTGTGTGTATGTATCTATGCATGCACACATTTACATATATATCTAATAAAACAATGAGTAATCCAAGGCATGGATTGCTCCTTCCTATAACATATCATATTATTATTATTCATTACAATAATTTATCTTCTTGCATTTCTGAATATAAACCCTTCTAAGGCAACTTACAAGTAAAATCAGAATAGAGTGATGAAATCATCATGGAATTCGTCAAAATATAACAAGTTGCTTCCTGCAATGCAGTTGATGTCTGTTTGCTCAAGGCTGAGATAATAGGCCAGCTAGTGGAAACTACAGACACCTTCTTTGCCTGCTTGAACCTCCCTTGGTCTCCTGTTCCCCCTCACCAAGCAATCGGGAACTGTAATTATTGCTTGGAGAATATGACTTGTTTAGATAGTGGTCTCCCCTTGTTTGATTCCCTCAAAGTGTAGAGCCATCTGTTCTGGCCCTGGATTTCTCTCACAAAGCCAGAGGAATTGGAATAGGTGGTATACAAGGTCTGCCAACTCATTATTTTATGTAGAATCAATGGCCTTTTATTGCTTCAAGAAAAGGGAATCTCTCTATCTGCTGAGCAAAATCATTTGTTTTCTAAAAGGACCTATGTTGGAGCTGAAAGGAAAGTCACCAACACATTGGACAAATTTTTGTGTAAGAAAGATGCACTAAAGAGCTCTGGTTATTATCTCTTCAAGTGTGGGAGATACTTGCATGAGTATACTGGACCTAAAATGGAATTTTTTAAAAATTTTTGCTGATACTAGTTAAGCATCTGAAAATAACTGGACACCTGTAAGTGTCTGAAAATAACTGAGCTCTATATAAAAAGCTGAAGTACAGAGGCCAGATTCAAACTTCTGTGGAGCAATACTGGGCAGGTGTGAGGCATAAACTGTAGTTGAAGCATTTGCCATGATGGAAGCTCATCTAATCTAGTATCTTGTTTGAAAATGCTTGATAGTGGGTAATGAGAGTAAATAAAAGCAAAAGATATCAGTAGGTTATGTTTTTTGACTGTGGTCGTAGAGGTCCCTGTGAAATTATTCCTCACTGGAGAGATGAGTACTACTAGGTAAACATCCCAGAAATACTACTTCGTTACTGATCTTCCCTGGAGTTTTAAGTTGCCCACTTGAACTCTGTGAGAAATAGCGCTAGCTGCCATTGCTTGGAAATTGAGGTTACACACTAGACCAAATTTCAGAATCCAATACAATGCATAGAGGTTCCTTGATAGGCAAATCTATATGAAATGAAAAGTTCAAAAAGATACTGTACTGTGACATTTTCTACAAGCCAGTTGGCCTCTTTGAAATGTGTAGAGCTGGAACTCTTTTCTAGTAACTTACTTCCTGTTTTTCTTCCCATACTATTTCTCTTAATGAATATCATCAAAGATTACATTTAATGAGTTAGATATTTATGCTGTGGGAAAAGTACTTTGGTTTCCTTCAAACTTGGCTTTCTGACATTTTCTCTATCACAAAAAATAAACTGAGTCCTGCTCTTACTCCTTCTGTTTCTTTTATTATCTATTGTCCCTCTTAGTAATTTCCTTTATTGTAATGATAAAATATTTCCGTTGAAAAACCTGGCATCCCAGTTTTCACTCTCCACTAACTTCCTGTTTGTGTTTATTTTTATATTCTGCCCTTCTTCCAGTACTAAAACACAAGGCAGCTAACAACAAGAAGCACAATCATTAAATGAAAATATAGAGATCCTCAGAACATCATTGCCAAACAAAAAGTCAGTAGAACAGAAACAATGATATCCTCTTGGATCACTCTGTACCTTGCATTAAGATCCCAAAACCTAAACAAATGAAAGTGTCTACAGATCACAGAATTTGAGTAACTGAACTACGTGTGACCTAAAGTCACCAAGAAGGGAGTTTCACAAACAGTACTGTTGCAGAAATTGCTTTCTCTCATCACCCTGTCTAGCCTCCTCTGTAGATGGGTCAGTGAACAAATGGCCCAGATTAGTTGGTAGCAGAGCTCCCTCAGGTACTTAGTGTTAAATCATTTAGGGTTTTAAATGCCAATGGCAAGGTTTTCAGCTGGATGTAGTGCCTCACAGAAAGCCAGTGCATTTGGGATCAAGTCATTGTGATTTTTATCCCTGCTCCTATCCAGAGCATTTTGCCACTTTCAAGCAGTCTTCAAAGATTGACCAATGTATCCACATCCTAGTAATCTCAGAGGTTACTAGAACATAGGTCACTGAATCCAAACTATGCCAATCCAGGATCAGCTGTAATGAGCAAACCAGCCAAAGATACTAATAGGTGGCTCCCACCATCAAGTCCACTTAGGCCTCTACTGACATGTCGGAATCAAAGAATATGGGAAGTGCTACACCATCCAATGTAAGTAGCCTCCCTAAGTCCTTAATGTGTAGACTACTAACCTACAGAACCTAAGTCTTGTTGGTTTATTGGCTTCAACCATCCTATTACTTGATTGGCCTTCATTCAGCCTACTTCTTCCTCTAGACATTGGTCTAGAGCAGTGGTTCTCAACCTGTGGGTCCCCAGATGTTTGTGGACTTCGACTCCCAGAAGCCCCCGCCACCATGGTCAATGCTCAGGGCTTCTGGGAGCTGAAGTCCAAAAACATCTGGGGACCCACAGGTTGAGAACCACTGGTCTAGAGCTTGCACAACTTCTCCTGATTCAGATGGAATGGAAAGATAGAGCTGGGTATTATCTATATATCCATAATACTGAGTCTTGAAACATGTAGCAACAGCTCTTGAAAGTTTTACACTGATGATAAGCAACATGGGAGACAGATGTTATTCTCCAGGACACTTTTACATATATGATGCCAAGGGACTAAGATGTAGTCTCCCACTGATCACTTCTGGCGGTAAGACTGCCAATAATTTTTGTTAACTTTTTAGGCAAAATATAAAGTAATGAAATTACCACAAAATATAAACCTAATAAAATTATTTAATTGAGAATATGCATTGACAAGTCTCCATAAAAGCAAGGAAAGATTATCATTAAGACAACAAATCTCATTTATTGCTGAAGCCATTTACAGGCTTTCCATTTAGATTTATTTTTTGCCATTAACTGTTTATTTGTTTTTGTTGTTGTTTAAGCCACTGATAATATTTTCCAGTTGGATTCCCTTAAAGAGGATATTTTGGCAAACACAGGAGATGTACTGGGTACAGACACATTAACTTGATGGCAAACATTTAAAGAAAGGATTATTGCATTTTTAAGAAACAAAGACAATTCTTAGTTATTTTCAGCATCTTCAGGGGGGTTATCTGCTAGCTATGTAAATCTCAATTTGTTTCTTCTTGCAGACAAGAACAGGATTTCAGGATCTCACTGGCCAAGATTAAAAATGCAGGTTTTGTGCAAATAGAAAATTTTCAGAGAAGTCTTCAAATGTGAAAAATTTCATAGCATATGACCTTTTTTTGTGAGGTAGCCTCAGTATGGCAAGCTGCACTTTTGTTGTTGTTGTTCTTTGTTCGTTTGATCTTTTAGTATTATTTACATCCCTGTTATCTGAAGAGAAAATTTTCTACAATTTTATCGTGATAGTCTAACACATTTGTCTTCTGTCCTCTTTACCAATTATTCTTAATTTTAAACAAAAATTAGATCAAGTTAAAGGACATTGGATTAGGTTCCATTTTCTATGGATATTGTTTTGCAAATAATTGGGAAACAAATCCATTATATATCCCAATTCATGTTAGACTTGAAGCCTGATCAATATATATATTGTATGACACCTGAGATTCTACCATTGTAGTGAGGAAGAAATCCTGTCACCGAAAGACTTAAATTACTGTAAAAGTAATGATGTCCAACCCCCCCTCCCTCCCACTTAGCAAACTATCTCATGTGTCCATGCCCCTCAGTTAAACAATAATATTCAAGTCTATGGTGTAAAAGCACATGGTGCTGAAGCTCAACATGTGTTATCCAATTAATGCTTGGAAGGTTGACTTCCTGAAAACTCAAATTACTCCTCTTTTACTTTGCTTAGCTGGTCAGGCAGTGGGTTTAATTAATAAGGAATTGCAGGCTATATTATACCCATAGCAGAGGACACAAGTAGTCAAAGTGTAACTCCTTCTAGTTAGTCCATTTGGAGTGAGTGTTAATAAACCACAGCAAAAAAAACCCATCTCCTCACCAAAAAAACAAACAAAACAAAAAAAACAAGGACCACTATTCAGTTTGACTTAAAAAGATTTCTATTTGGTACAGAGGAGAATCTACTTACTACCCTAGAACAATAAGAAAAAGCTTTTTTTTTTTTTTTTTTTGATGCACCAGAGAATGGACAAATAAGGCTATGGTCCTGAACACATTTTCTTGGAAGTAACCCCCACAAAACTCAGTGAACCTTATTCCTGAGTAAACATGTATAAGACTCCACTTTAAATACCATTAAATATTTCTAATCACTGTATCCAATAGACTTTGTTTCCACAACTGACAATAGACTTTGTTTCCACAACTGTTCCATACAGATTATTTCAAAATATTATGCTCTAATTATTTGAAATTACAGAATTTTGTGCCTAAGGCTTTTTCCATACCACATTGTTATAGTGCTATTATTGCACTTTCAACATCCTGTGGAATTTTGGGGTTTGTAGTTTGCTGAAGCCAAAGAGTTCTCTGGCTGAGAATTCTAAATGCCCCTCCCTAAACGGTAAACCCCAGGATTCCATAGGGTGTTTAAAGTGGAATAATAGCACTGAAACAGTGTAGGGTGGAAATGGCCTGAGACTCCCATAGCCCTATGTTTAGCTGGGCTTTCTTCAGAGTAAGAAGGTGTAGGAATGTGCTATTAAAGCAGGAATAGTGAGCCCTATTCTTATTGAGACTCACATTCTCAGATGAAGGCTGATGATCCATGTTCCAGCACTGGACAGGATCAGAGGCAAAACTGGGCAAGGTTTGAATTGTGATCTGTTTCCTACCCATATTTTATAGCATTTAATCCCTGTATATCAGGTGGAATACCCTCAACTGATGTATTAGTAGGGCAACGCTGGAGAGCATTGCTTCTTGCTTCCTTTAAACTGAACTCCTCTTAGTTGAAGCATGACCAAGCAGCTTCAGCACTCTTTCCTTCTGCTTACATTCTTTTCTAGCACAAGGTCTAGGTTCATAGACTCAAATTAGAACAAATTCCACAGGCACCACCACCAACTCACAGTGGTGATTAACAAAACTATATTTTAAAATAATCTTGCATGACAAATATTTGAAAATTAATCTGCCAGTAAAGTAATTTCCTGCTTATCATTGCCAGCAAAAGACTCACCATCTCCCAAAAGGAGTTGTTAACATTCTTGGAGGATATGCAGAGTTGTGCACTGAGGAAGGAAGTCTGCTCTAAAATGCAACAGAAGCATGTCTAAATCTACTACAAAGCACTACACAGAATCTGCCCACAGCTTAACATAGGCCATTTCCGCACTACACTCTTATAGCGCGATTATTCCACTTTCAACATCCTATGGAATCCTGGAGTTTGCAGTTTCGGGAGGTGCTGGCTGTCCCCTCCTGAAACTGCAAACCCCAGGATTCCATAGGATGTTGAAAGTGGAATAATCGCGCTATAAGAGTGTAGTGCGGAAATGGCCATAGAGATTACAAGGGAAGAAGCAATCTCTGGTATACTTGGCCCTCAGGGATTTTTGTTTAAATGCAGCAGCTGTGATTAATATCTTCCTCCTTCTCCCAGTGATTTTCATTGCAAGTTCTGCCTAGAGCTTATTTCATTAGTCAGGCTTCAGGATTGCCATATTCCTCCTGGTTAGCACAAGCTTGGTAATATTTTAGAATACGCAACTATGCTAGTAAACAGACGTTGGATGGCTATCTCTCAAGAATGTTTTAATTGCAGATTTTCCTACACTGAGGATGTTGACAAATAATTTTTCAGTGTTATCATTTGATTATTTTTAATTCTTGTTGGCTTCTCTAGCTGAGATTTCACATTTTCATCTTTCAACCTTGTATTGAAGATAACTGTAGATAATACGCTGAATATTCCTTGAATTTTTCATATTGAAGTAAAAAATATTATGGTTACTCATCTGATGGTTCTGTAGAATGAATTCAGCTGGGACTAAGACCATTCTGCACTATACTGTTACAGTGCTATTAATTCTACTTTCAACATCCTACGAATCCGGGGGTTTGCAGTTTACTGCAAACCCCAGAATTCCGTAGGATGTTGAAAGTGGAATAAAGCACTATAACGGTCTAGTGCGGAAATGGCCTAAGTGAACTATCAGTATCCCCATTAAAATAGTCAAAAGTAAATTATGTTTTTAGTACAGAAGTATATGATAACCAAGCATGTTGAAAAAAATTAATTGATAAATGCCATATTTGGAAAATCTTTCATACTTCTAATCTCAATTTGTAAAGACGTAAGGTTTTTATGTACTAATTTAAATTCTCCCAGTAGATGTAATATTTAAGGCTGCAATCCTGTACACATTTAAATGGGAGTAAGTCCAGAACATAAAGGGACTTCCTGCACCTATTCCTAAGGCCTTAGTGACGTACATCTTAGTTGCATCCCACTTGTATGACTGTAACTTACTCTGTGTGGGGCTGACTTTGAAGAATATTTGGAAACTTCAGCTGGTCCAAATATCTGCAGCTAGACTGCTGCACAGGTTGGTTGTGGGGAGCATGCAATTACCTTGTTATTCTTTTGAGAGAAGCACTTCTCTCGATGTCAATTAACCTTCACAAGCACCGTTTATTGGGAGTGTGGGAGAAGACATTCTCCATGGCTGCTCCCATACTCTGAAACTCCCTTCCTGGGGAAAGTAGGCAGGCTCTGTCCATGCTGGCCTTTCATCAGCAAGTGAACCCCTTTCTGTTCCATCAGGCTTTCGGCACTGATTGTTTTATATATAATGGCCTTTTTGTTTATTTTACTTTCCATCTGTTTAAAAGTACTGTTTTAAATAGTTTCAGTTCTTTGAAAAGTTTAACATTAATTTAATCCTAATTGTTTGTGTGTTGAGAGCTATGTGTGATTGTAGAGAGAGAGAGAGCTGCCTTGAATCCCAATCTTGAGGGGAAAAGGGAGTATAAATATAGTGACTGATTAATTGATATTACTGAGTAGGCATGCATTGGATTGCACCATCAAACAATACATATGTACCCCAGATCTCATGCCTACCAAGCATATTAATCATTGTTCTATAATGGTAAATGTCGAATTTATTATAACATCTTTGAGAGATTTACTTTACATGCAGAGCACATACTTTGCACATAGAAGATTACAAGTTTAAATCCTGTCATCATGCAACAGTACATGGTATGGTGGAGACAGTATCACTGCACAGAGCATTGGAGAGCTAATGTCAGAGCAGAGAGTAGTGGGTTAGATGGGCAAATTAGCTTATATGTTCAGAAAGCACTAATTTCAATTTCAAATCAGTCACAGTTTCAACCCTAGGGCCCACTGCAGGCCACACTTGGCCCAGAAATGCTGTTTTAAAAATTGGAAGTATATAGAAGTCTACTTCTGGTTTTGTTTCAGTTGTTTGTTTGTTGTTGTTTGTTTTTTGGGTGGGGAAGTCTTGCACTCCATCTTAAATAAAAACTACCCCCAACAGTAGAAATCTGCATTTTTCCTTATATATATTTTAAAAAAAAGTTCATGGAGGTTGGAGGACCACAGGTGGTCCCTGGAGATTGCACTTTGTCTATCTCTTTTCTTGAAGTTCTGCGTGGGCTCAAGAAATAATGAAGTATTTAAAAGCCTGATTTATCAATCCAAGACAACAGCCATACCTCCTGTGCGTTTAGGAGCAATTGCTGCTAGAGATTTATCCACCAATAGATACACATGTCTATCCTTCAAATGCTTTAGAGCTCTCGATGGCTCCAAGTGCAGGAAGAAATAAAGCAAACCATCCTTTTTGGCCCCACTTACTGTCTCCTTGACACAAGGCAGAGTTAGAAAGGGCAGCAAAAAAGGTCACGTCACACCAGTAGTTCATTTTGCCTGATACTTTTCAGCTAGAGGCAAGTTCAGAAGCAGAGTGCTGTCCCTCTCTTTTTGTTAATGCACCAGATAATCAGATGTACTGTTCATCAGAAGAGAGAAGGAGTTTAAATATCTTGTTCAGTAGCCATTTATTTTATTGTACTTGGGCACTAGCCATTTACTTCTTCATTTATTTATTTAATAAAACTGTTTGTCTACTGACGGATTCACAGAGCCAAGATTAGAAAACAGTGAAAAATCTTTGCATAGTATTAGCCATGTGGATAAAAGAATATGTGAGATACAGATCAGGCAGTTGACTCATACTAAATAGCTGAGAAAAAACTGAGACATATTCATTAGAAATCACAAGGAAATCTGAAAAACAGAAAAACAAAACAAACCAATCTCTGAACCTCTGATGCACTGGAGTATTGACTGTGAACCAAAGAACTGAGCTGGGTCTATTGTCTCTGGCACAGTGATACCACAGGGAGAGGACCACAGTAGGTTTTCAACCTTGGTAGAAAGAAGAGGGAAGTTAAAATACTAGTAGGTGCCCCTCTGCTAAAATTAGCAGTTTCATACATATAGAAATATGCAGAAGGAAAGGGGCTGACCCAAGCACTTTATAGCTGGATTTACTGGGCCAAGCAAGACCATAAGCTGTCATTATGGAGCAATTTTTCTGAACAGGAAATTAACCAAAATATTTTAATATGCTATGCAGCATTCCTTTTAAGCATTTTAAGTGTATGGCTTTTTAATAGATCTTAATTTTCTTTTGAGAGCTGGCAGATTGTTGTTTGTTTAAACATATTCTCTAGATTAGGTTTCAGATATTTTAAACTTTCTGAGAGAATTTATTTGCCATTTATTTCTACCCCAGTCTAGCAGCAGTTCTGCAAAATGCTTCTTCGGCTGTTTTGCTCTACACCAATAAAAGGCTGAACATAAAAGAATTTCCATGTTATGTTTGTACTGTGATCTTGAATATATGTGTATTTGGGAGGTTTATCCTACCTCATTCTGAGGGCTGAATTCAGATTGCATTATTTTAAAAGATAGAGTTTGATCCCTGTTTTTTTTGTGCTGTCAAACCTGCAGAGTAGATGGTTCGTAAGAAATGGCGTGTGTGTGTGTACGTGCATGCATGCACATACGTGCATGTGTGGTACCACTTGTGGTAGTGTCCCTCATACCCAGCAGCCTGCATGTCTTTTTCCAAGGTGTTTTGTTTGTTTTTTCAAGTTTTATGCAGTGGCTCCAGTGGCAAGGTAGAAATAGAAATCCGGATACTGAATTTGCTCTTGTTTTATGCACATCTTCCTACAACTATCCTGTTTTTCGCACCTTTTACAGCGTAGTACATTTTTTAGTCTCACTCTTTTTCTAGTAGGTTAGTCATCTCTAGATTTTTTTGTTATTAAAGAGTACTTTAACCTGCTGTCATAACTAGGGAACAGATATAACACCAATCCACGTGTGTAAGCCAAGTATAGTTCAGAAAGCTAAGATGGCGGTTGCTATGCCAGAGCCCCTAAGGTATTACACTTTGTTCAATTTATTTTTGATAACATAAAAATCATCTCCCCAAGTATCTTTTGTTGACCCTTTAATACACTTAATGGTATTCCGAAATAGAACATAACAGTGATTAATCAGCATTTAATGTTTCCTGAATAAGAACAGGGCACATGTCCTCATAATCCAGTTCAGTCTTTTGAAAGTTATTAAAGGTTTTGTTATGATACCTTGAATAAATAAGTTACTGCCAGGTAGGGAACCCAAAACTCATTGGACATTAAAGGAGCCTCTTAGGAAATGTTATGAGTTCAAAACATCTCACAGTTCTCCCTTTGAATCCAACAAAACTGACATGCAGCTTCCCAAAAGGTAAAGATGTCTATAGTTGAGCCTATAGAACATGATTGCTGATTTCTTGACTCCTGTGCACAGGACACAAACTCAAAACCTCAGGAACTGGTGGTGTCAGTAGAGGATCCACAAGGTCTAGGCATCACCATGAAATCGAAGAACCCCAAGGTTGAGATGCCAGATACATCAGAACCTGGCCCAACAATTGTGAGCTTTGACATAGCTTTACCACTGCACCAGTTCACCTATCTTCAAATCTTCCAGAATCCATTGAGCTTATGTACTACTGCTAGCAGCATGCCTAACATAAACTTTTGGTGAAGAAGAAGAGTTTTAGACTTATACCAGAAGCTTTATCCTTTAAGCCTCTTCACTTTGTAGGGGGAGAAGGAATAGACTTCTAGAACAAAGCATAAAACATGTCAGTTTAGTCTTGGATTTTCTTGAAGCAAATTGCTCACTAGAAAGTCTCTTAGGTTCCATTTCCTCCAAGCTGCCTTGTGTCTCAGTGCCATACCAGAACACAACAGTCACAGAAAGTGCATCAGTTCTGTGGTGTGGTGAATCCATTCCAGGTTTTATTCAGAATTTTAAAAGAGTTATTCAAGATGCTGATCCCTAATCCCAGAGTATTTCAGCAACTTGGGTAGCTCCTTTAAAGCTCAAACTGAATCCCAGAGCATATGCAGTGCACCACTGATATGGAAGGAGTGAAACAAGTGGAGTTCATAGGCCATATGCAGCCTCCACAGTCATTTCTGAGGTTCCCGCTGGCACCACTACCATCCTGCCAGTTCTTCTAGATCTGGGCAGGGAAAATAATGGCCAAGATATTGCATCATCAGATGTAACTATGATGTAGCAGATCAAGACCCTAGGAAATAATGTCTGCAGTGCTCTCCCAGACACGACTTGGATTGAGAACTGACAGCTGAGGAGACCCCTCAAGATCCTGCTGCAACTGCAAGTCTGTAGCTGGATGCCTGTGCAGTGCATCCTCCTACACGAAAAGAGCTGGCTGTATCCCTGCTCATCCCCTTTTCTTCAGCAAAACAGAAATCACCAAGGAGGGCTTCATTGCTTAAAAGATAATTTTGGGAGATGTTTGGTCTACTTCACAATGACTGTAAAAGTGATGGTGTGAGTTAGATTTGTCATAGTAATTCATGACTAGAATTGCAGCCTGCAATTCACACAGTGCTTTTGATGGTTGAATTGGTAAGTTTCTACAAGTTGGCATTCCCATTTTCCCCCAACCAAAACAGACCTTTGGTCTAGAATGTCTTGCTTAAAATATATTTTACATTTCTAGTTTGTACAGTATGGATGGGAACATTTCTTATATAATCTGTTCATCTGAAATACAAGAATGGAGTCTTCTTTTATATAGATGTGCGCACATCTTTCAAATATGCTTGCTCACACTGGATGTCCTATGTCTGGTGGACTCCTTGAGTCACAAGTTGTTCCCACAAACTACTGCGCATGGAATATGCACATTGGTGCCCTTTGAAATTTGACCTAAAACTAATTAAGCTTTGACAGTTAACTCAAAAATTTCATAGCAAGGCCTTCAGGTGTTTTCCCTGAAGTATCAAACTAATAACTGTACTAATAACTATCTTGGCAGAGGGCAAATCCATGTAGAGTCAAATGTTTGTATCCCTTCACCAGCTATTACATCATGATTTCCTTCTTGATTCCTTTGGCCTAGGAGTCCAGTGGACCAGTGTAATTTGTTCCATGGATACAGAGTATAACTTTGGCTTAAATGTGCTAGATGAATGATATATAAATCTTTATCTCTAAATGAAGACATTTCTTGAACGGCTTAGAGGGCTGCCAGCTTAGTAAATAATGAATTGCCAGCCCCATTATTTGTATTACAGTAATTCCACCTGCTAATCCTTTCTAGCAGTTGCTGAACAGATACAATGCAAAAGTATTTTTGTTCAGTCTGAACTGTAGTCTTATTTTTGGATGCATTTTGTAGCAGTAATGTTAATATGAAATTAATATATAGTGATTAATTATATTAATTGTATAGTGATTAATATATATTAATATATATAATGAGTTAATACAGTGCTTACATGAGGCTTTAATATGTAATGGCATAATTTTAAGAATTAATAGAGACAATATATTAGGATTGTTTAGGAATTCTGTTTGCACATCTCTTGATCTGCTGGTCTCTATAACCATGGGAAAAAATATGGAAAGTATGTAGCAATCTGTAGCTGTTACCAATAGTTAAAAATCTGTAGTTAAATATTAGACAGCATTTCATCAGTGACAAGAAACAGAAATAACTTTTCATTATATTCTGGATAGTATATAGGAAACAAGCAAAATCAGTTGTTAGAGTTCCTAAATTGTTATTGGCACTCTGGGCATCACTCTACAGCTACTCTATGTGTGAATTTGAATTTTGGCATCTTCATCTTTCAGGAATTAATTTTTAAATTCAGCACATGTTCAGTGATGACTAGTAATTATTCCTTTTGTCAACAGGCAATATAATGAAGGATGTTGTGGCAACTTACCATGTGCTGGGCTCGGCCGAGTTAAATGAGAACTACGTCAGTGTTCTAATGGGCATCACATCGGATCTTGGTTGCGAAGTATTAGAAGGAAGGAACCTGGCATTCCATACTGAGGAAGCACTGTGTGTCAGTACACACTTTCTGATAAAACCCAGGGATTATGAACTCACTCACCAGTATTACCTGTCTGGAGCAGGCTTAATTTTATAAATTGAAAACAATAAACTCTATGAGTTTTTTTTTTAAATGCCTTCTCTTCTGTGTTTTTGGGGATGATCTGCTCAAATGAACAGTTTTTGCATCCAGTACAGAGAGAGGCTCTTCTGCAGGACCAGAAGATAACACTGGACTGTAAATTATGGTTAAACTCACTTGTATCTTCTAATGCTGGTAGTCAAAGGACAAGTTACAAGGAGAGAAAGACTTAAGTGGAAAAACTGTTTTCTTTCCTTTCAAGGATTAGACACTTCAAATTATGTTCTCTGGAGGCCCCATTTCTTGTAATAACACCTGTGCAGTAATCGTGTAGACCATAAATTGTGGCCAGGGCCCTAAGTTCTCAATGTTTGCACTGACAGAGGTACAGTACCAGAGTAACATCATGTCCTGTGATCTGCCAATAGCATCACTTCTTAAGTGCTTAATTTGTGGCACAGAAAGACTTGAGGTTGGACTTCGAAGCCCAGGAAAGACCTGAACATGTTCAGGTTGATGAACTCCAAAGCCTTCAAAAGTTTCAGACAAATTGGAAATGGAAGATCCCAGGGCTAGTCATTTGGCCAGATTTGTCACTCAGCACCCCATTTAAAGCCTAGAAAGCTAATTAGCAAAGAGTTAAAAATAAGATGAGTTAATTAAAATCAGTTAATTTTAAAATGAACTCATCGGAGAAGAGTCTGCTTATTCCTAAATTAAGGCAGTGGTATCTCTAAATTCCCAAAGAAATTCTGTGCTTTTCAGGGTCAAACCTGTGGACTTAAATTTACTGTTCACCTACAGAAAAAAGAGAGAGAAATGTGGTCATGTGCCATGTTTGAAAATGTCATTTTTGTCTACCTTCTATTTATATTTTGTTTTCTCAGAGGTAAAGGGCCAGTCACTTGGAATGTAGTAGTTTTTGAACTTTTCAACAAGACCATTACCTTTATGCTGTGCCTGCATGATGACCACGGCTTTGGACTAGTGTAACAATAAACAAAAAAGAAATGGGGGAAAAAGCTTAGATGCATTGTTCTTTTTCACCAAGTTCTTTGTTTTGTACACTATGCTTTTTAAATTTGACTTGAGTTAGCCTTCCATACCACATACAAAACCATGCACTCAAACTTCCTCTGCACGTGGCTAGGCTATCTCACCACCCCCAGTCCATAGCACTCCTGTTTTTCCAGTATGTTCAATGTTGTCCTTACTGTACTTATGTCTATTCGTGTACGTCTTTCTCTAGTAGTATGTGAAAACCAGATTAACACAAACACACAGACGCGCGCGCGCGCGCACACACACACAGAATGAGAACATACAAACACAATCAGACCACATATCCTGGCAAGGAATATGTGGCACTGTGATAACCACTTTTTTATTAGTTTCAGTAAAATAGCAAGTAAACATACTCCCTATTTTTTGACAAATTTAATTGGCTTTAGTAATGGTATTACTCTATTGCAAACTGTGGATTTTTCCCCTCTCTAATGGGCCAACTTAGCTGTGTTTTCCCTGTGAGAAAGTCCCAAAGAGATATTTGAAGCAATGCTTATTAGTGCATTTATTTCTGGTTTTTTTAAAGTTCTTTAATTAAAGAAATGAAGAAGAAATATCTGAGTGAAGAACATTTAAACTGTATTTATGACTTTATGGCTCTTGCTTTCATTTCTTGCAGTCTGGTTTCTAATTACATTCATGTCATTTTACGTATGACATTTTCTTAAGTTTGGTGCAATTTGAATTTTCCAAGTTATGTCTGTGTTGTTATGCTATAAAATATTGTCTATCTGGCATTTTTTCCTGTGTAGCTGAACAAAAAAGTATTTGCCAGTTTCATTTTCATTTGCCAGTTTCAGCAGTAACATTAACACTCAGAGCTTCTTATGGCTTGTTAACCTGCAAATATTTGCAAGTGGTCTGATTTTAGCATTTTAGAATATTTGGCTTTTGTACTAAAAACTGTCGATTAGGAAATAATCCATATATAGCGCAAACAAATGTCTGGGTTCACATACAGCCTACACTTCAGATGAGAACAGGACCACATATAATCTCCCAGTTACAGAAGTAAGAAGGGTCAAATGTGCTGCAATAAATTTTCTACACATTGAAACTATCAATGCACTTAACGCATTGTGCAGTCAAATCCTATACAGTTAACTCCTGTTAACATAAAAGTGCTATTCCCTATTGTCTATACTAATGATTATCAAATTTTAGCTCTCCATGTTTTGGATTTCAAGTCCTAGAATCTCTGACTGTTGCCTGAAACTTCTGGTAGCTGGTTTAATCAAATACTGGGCTATGAACCCAGACATCTGATCAGACATGACAATTTTGTTAAAATATGGTGACAATGTTGGTGGATCGGAAAAAAAAATGCTTTATGAGTTCATCAGCTGGCCATCCAGATTAACAAACATAATGTGGATGTTAAAGTCTTGTGGAACCTTGCCACTATAAGACTACAAGAATCCCTTTCTGGCAAGCAATGTAGATAACAGCCCAGCATAAGTTTTGTGCATCATCCAAAAGACTTTAAAGTGCTTCAGTTTGGCTAGATAATACTCACTGTATTATCTACACTACTGACTTTCTGGCCTGCATATGTACGATATCTGAATTGTTTGTGCCAGTTCCTACTGTGGCTATCCCAATAAGTCATGGTGTGCAACAGGAGGCAGTTCTCCATAGCTGCAAATGGGAGATTTCATCTGTTGAGAGAGAGAGAGAGAGATTGAATCCCATGGCATTTGAACAAGGGCATAGTTTAGAAGTTTTTGTTCTCTGGCTAAATCTGCTTTTGAAAAGCCTTTGCTCCTAAGCATCTGGACAAGGCTGTCATTGTGAAGGTACATGAATATTTACAAGAGCTGCCCTCCTTTTTTTCCCTTCCCAACATTTCAAAGGCAAGCTTTTAAATGTCATTGTCCTCTGGGACCTTCAGATATTTTGATGCAAGGCAGCGCTTGCTTCCTACATAATATTAGCTGACTTTGACAAGTTGAATCAATTCATCACCTACGGAATTGGAACAATATTATGTTCACATTCAAATAAGATGGGTGACATTTGATAAGTTCTTTAATGGGCAAAACAAAGAGAACATCTGTTTTGACATAATTTTAGACTTGATCTGAATTAAGTTAGCTAGTTGATTCCAAATTGTTTACATAATGGATGTGTTGTATCTGTCTTTATGTCTAGTGTCTTCAAGGTTACAGCTAGAACTTTACAGAGATTTTTAAAAAATCCGCTAATATTTTCACAAGGATTGCCCACAGCAAGCATAAGCTCAGTATTGGTACTGGATGCTGACAGAACAGACCACAAATCTAAAAACCACTTAAGAAGCTCAGAATGAGACACAGCTTAATTTTATCAGAGTTTTCATTTAATGGAATAGTGTTGTTTACTCATAATAATAAGAAGCCACTAAATGCTCAAACCATGTGCTATGATTAAAACTGCTATAAAAAACTAAGCCTAAGCCATATATTAGAAAGTAAGGTACAAAGAGGTGAATAGTTGAATGCTTATAAAAGATAAACCACAAACAGATAATGCTGTACATTCTTTTTACACGCAAAACAACAAGCTTTTAAACAGCATATTTCAGGTGTTAAAAGCTGTCAACAAACATTTAGAACTGAGGCACTATTTGAACTGGGAGCTTCCAGGTTCACTCTTTTTTCCCCTACATTCAAGCATTCTTTCTTTTTATATGCTTTCTCATCTTCCAGTTTGGCATGTTTAAGTCAGCTTCCTGGTGTCTAAGCCATTATCTTTTGCCTCAAAATTGTTTGAAATCTGAATGTCTTCTATGTCCATTAACAGAAATAACAGAAGAAGCAGGACGTTTTAACATATTCTGTAATGTGTATAGTAATCTTTCCTTTCTCTCTCTCTCTCTTTTGATCACAATAGACTAAACGAACAATTAATTAACCATTACTCTTCTAAGGAGATATAGAACAAACAAGAAAAGCTAATAAAATAATAACAATTATAAAAACAATTATAAAATTAAAACCAATTGTTTCAAAATTAACAGTTAATTTATTCAACAGCTTAATAGTTTTAACTGTTATGTTTGTCAATTTAGCTGTTAAACCTTTACTTTTAAAATTGGTAATGATGATACCCAGTTAAGTGAAGGGCAGTAGGAAAAGAGGAAGACTGCATTACAGGTGGGTAGATTCAATCAAGGAGGCCATGGCACTGAGTTTGCAAGACCTGAGCAGGACTATTGATAGCAGAGCTCTGACGGTCACTCATTCATAGAGTTGCTGTAAGTCGAAGCTGACTTGATGGCAATTAACAATATGCAAATACGTAATAGCTCCAGTAGAATCAAAACTGCATTACAGGCAAATCTAAACAGGTTTTTTAGGGATCATTCAAAGGCTATGATGATGGGGCTTCCCAGGCATCAACTGGAAGAGATTTCCACCACCGAAAGAGTCTTGTTCTTCAAATTCCCCGGTCCAGTTACTTTTATAGGCAGGCACTCAAGCAGGGCTTCTCGGAGTGCCAGTTAAGTTCCTTCGCCAATTAGACAAGTGTCCCATTAGCCATCCTATTTCGATTTCCTATCTACAAAATAACCAAAGTAGATAATAACATTTTAAAAAACCATAAATCAAATGGCTATACAAAACTGTCTGACAACCAGAATTAAGATAAATCTTATTGTATATTCTGAAGTGTTAGTAAATGAACTACCAGAACTTAAGAGGCACGTGATTAGTTACTGTCAGTTCTGATCCTGCTGATCATTTTCTGAAGAAAGGAAAGTCATGGTGTTGCTGTGGGATAAGGTCCCCTCCTCCTCGCTTTCTCATCCTTCAGTAGGTGGTCAGAGCTGATGGAGTCAATGTTGGATAAAATCAGAGTTAAGAGTAGCCAGAGGCAAGGCCCCAGAAGGAGGTGTGGGGAATTTATAGCACTTACAGTATTGCATAGCTTTCTGTGAGAGTGTGTGTGTGTGTGTGAGAGAGAGAGAGAGAGAGAGAGAGATCCCATGCCTTCTCTACTTCCTGCATACTCATAAAAAGAGGAAACAATTAACAGAAACAAGGTCTGGAGAGCAAGAGAGGCCCTGAAGTTCCTGGAGAGAAGGATGGCGTCAGCCTGTATGAAATGAGGCTGAGGGCTTTATAAATGCACAGACCAGAAACATTACCATCCTAGACTTAAGGGATTTTTAAAAAAAATAACTTATTTTTTTATTAGATAAATAGATGGCAAACTATAACACTAATTCTTTGGACAATGTTTACTCAGAAAGGGTAAGAAAACAAGCTCCAAAATGGTGGCACACCATGGCAGGAGAGAATAATGTGCCAGTAATGTAAAGCAGCATGGCTGTGAGCTGGTTCTGTTATTGATCTTCATTATAAATGTAAGTTGCAACATAGTACCATGCTTACCTACTCACATGTAAATCCCCCTGAGCTGAGTTAGACTTACTCTGAGGTAACTGTATCTAGAACACCTAACTCAGGCCATATCCACACTAGACTGTTACAGCGCTATGATTCCACTTTCGACATCCTATGGAATCCTGGGGTTTGCAGTTTCGGGAGGGGCCGGATTCCATAGGATGTTGAAAGTGGAATCATAGCGCTATAACAGTCTAGTGCGGAAATGGCCACAGTCATGGGATATCACTACACCCAATTTGTAATAATCCTGTGCACAAAGACCCCTGAATCAGTTCAGAGCCCAATTCAGCAATACAATTCTGGACCTGATTCAGCCTGAATCACTCCTGATACAATCTAACATGGATCCCTAATCCAAATTGAGGTTTGGGAATCCAGATAGCCGATTCTTCCTATATGGTGACCTGCAGTGAGTTCCCCTACTCCTCCTTAAGGCAGTTATTGATCTTGGATGATATTGAAAACTTCCCACTCATGGTCTCATGGTTTCCCCGTATCATATCTTCCAGAGGAGGCTATTTAAGGTAGGTGGGGGAGGAATGACCTGTTGCAATCAGAGGGTGCATAACTCTTTGCTCCTGCCCTATGGGTCTTGTCCCTGTTGCCTCTCTGATGGGACATTTCTGCCCATGTCCTAATTATGATTGCAGCAAGCTGATGAAGCTGGAATGCTCTGGCTATCTACCCCTGCTGATTTACTAGCTACTGTGAAGGCAGATAGCAATACTGGAATCCTCTTTCACTTCAGAGTGGTCTCAGACAATACTATCTTCTCTGGTGACTCAAGCTGCCTGTCTTGCAATTCAAATTTTGTGTCAAAATCCCAATTTTGTGACAAAAACAACTAATGGCAATTGACATGGGGTTGAATAAGTGTTGCAACAGAAAGAGATTCACAAACATTCAAATGAAAAACAATGGGAAAGCAAAAAGAAGAGAAAGACTATTCAACAAGAGAAGTGAAAAATTTAAAAGACTTCAAGAGACTAACTCAGATGCAGCTCTTTCTCAATCAGCTATTAACACAGATAAATGGATTTTTGTGGAGATAGCTGACTGTTTAACTTCGGTGACCTCAAATCTCCCTCCATAACAACTGTGTTTGGACTGGGAAGTTGAGATTCTTGTCCCAGACTGTACAACAGAACAGTCACTGAGCAAAATCCAGCTCTCCTTCTCCTGCTTTGCACCACACTATTGCTGTTTTCTTTATATGGTCATGTTGGAAACACTTTCTGGCTTTTTCCTCATTATTTTTAATATTCAGATTTCCAGCATGACCTTCTGGTGAGCCACAAAAATGTCCTTAGACAAGACACAGAAAGATTTCTCCCCATTTGTTTCATAAGTACACCCACTCAGTGAAGAAACAGACAGAGTAAGGTGGCTAGTATGGTTCAATGATGAGGCATTGTTGAAAGATATGATTAATCTGAATAAGGGTGATGAAGAAAAAAAAATTCTAAAATCTGAAGGGCATTTCCACAGAAGATGGGTTAGATTTGTTTAATGTTGCTATAGTGAAGGTCTAGAATTAATGGATGGAAACAGCATAGAACTAGATTTTGGCAGAATATTCAAGACAGACTTCTGAACAGGAAGATTCAAGATGAGAACAAACTGAAGTGTGGATTGCCCTTCACATTAAATAGAGGCTGGACAACCATCTGTCAAGAATGCTGTGTTCCAAGAGTGGACAACATGTGGACTGCAGTTTTCATAATCCTTCACCATTAGGTATGCTGACTAAACTGATGTGGGCTGCAGTTCAGCAATATCCTGAGTGACCCAAGTTGCCTGCGCTTAGTGTAGTTGCAAGATTTCTCCTCTTTGGTGGCTAGCTAGATGTCTCCTAAGGAAGCTCACCAGCAAATTATCAAAATTAGGGCCGTTTCCTGTTGTTTAATTCCAGTATTTGTCTGTGTCAGGTAGATTGCCTCTACACAAATTCTTTCTGACTCTCACGCCTAGCAGCTGTTAACAAACCTGCCCTCTGTGAAATTCTTTTACCTAGTATTTAGTGGCTTAGCAAATTCACCTCCAGCATGTACAATTGTAGTTCCTTCTATTTACACAAGGGGGAACTCTCCAACCCTATCAAGACTGAATCAAACCAGGCTATTATTCTGATAGGAAAAATAAAAGTACGCTGTTCGTATGTTCTATGCATTTATTTCATGTTGCAATTGTTTCCAATATGCTTTGGGTAACTGAACATTTATATGCTGAGTTGACATGTTTGCTTTCAATCAGCCTTTATTCTTAACTATTAATTAAAGCTGGATTAAAATAATGGGTTTCTTTTTCCAGTTAATGAATTGCAGACCTGCAAAGCAAATTGATTAGTCTGGTCATATAGTGGTAGTGGTTCTTGTTGTGCTGCTGCTGTTATCTATATCCCTCCTTTTTCCCAGACAGGGACTCAAATTAGTTTACAAAAGTTAAATTAGATACAGCTAAAAAAACTCTACGTAATGCCAAAGATAATATGTATATATAATTAAACTATCAATAACATTAAGAGCAATTAAAAACATAACCATTGAAAAGAAGAACAACAAATATAGACAACATAGCGCATGAAAGGCCCACTCCCCCTGAGCAATCAGGCGTCAAAGACCTGCCGAAACAAAAAGGCCTATGGAAGGATAGCAAGGAGGGCACCAATCTCAGCTTTCTGGGAAGAGAGTTCCAGAGCCGGGAGTGCAGCCATCAAGTAGGCTTTTCCCTGTGTTCCCCCAATATGTACCTGTAAGGATGATGGAACAGAGAGAAGAGCCTCCCTACGAGATCTCAAGACATGAGGACACACGTGTGAGGAGAGAGAGCCCTTCAAATAACCTGGACCTCAGCCATCTGTTATTGAGATCATACTACTCAGATCTTCACAGCAAGTCCCAGAAAGATTCTTTTTTTTGTTGTTGTTGTTCCAAGCATAATATAAAAGAGTAAGGATGTAAACGTTTGACAGCTGCATTGCATTGCTCAGGCTCCTACCACCATTTTCATCTTGGCCAAGTTCTGTATTGGCTTGTGGGAATTTTTTCCCCTTCCTACACAGATATACACTCACTTTGCCTGGTGTTTGTGTTCTAACCCTTTTTTTATTAATGTTCATCTCTCTTTATACACTTCCCTATTGAGCATGTTTGTATGCATGTTTTTTTTCCAAATATACAAATCTTTGAAAGTTTTGAATATAGGGAGGGGTGTAATATTTTAATAAATGCATGGAAATAAAAACTAGTAATAACCATTTACTTGTATATGATCTGCACACACACACAAAAGAAAGGAGAAAAATTGATGCTCACAATGTCTTTCCATTAATGAGAAACTAAAAGATACACATTAATAGTCATGAATAGACTTCCACACCATAAATCTGTACAAAATCTCATTACATACAAATCCCTTGTTATTGTTATGTGCCTTCAGGTTTCCAACATACAGAGACCCTATCACAGGTTTCATTGTCAAGATTTATTCAGAGGAGTTTTGCCACTGCCTTCCTCTTTAGGCTGAGAGAGTGTGACTTCCTTAGAGTCACTGAGTAGATGTCCATAGCTAAGCAGGTATTCAAACAGTGGTCTCCTGGAATCTTAGGCCATTTCTGCACGACACTCTTATAGCGCAATTATTCCACTTTCAACATCCTATGGAATCCTGGGGTTTGCAGTTTAGGGAGGGGCCGACTGGCCCCTCCCTAAACTGCAAACCCCAGGATTCCTAGGATATTGAAAGTGGAATAATCACACTTTAAGAGTGTAGTGCGGAAATGGCCTTAGTCTTAACACTCAAACCATTACACCAGACCAGGTCATACATTCCATTCTTACAAAAGGACAATGACAAAATCTAAGATCTAGAAATTATTTAAAAAGTAAATAAAGCTTTGTCCAAAATCTGCAGAGATCAAAATCAGTTTTATGGTAGAAATCCACAATAAGGTATCTTAAATAGCAGGTAATTTATGGACTGTGTTGAAGTGGACTATAGTCTTGAATGCTCTTGCATGCATATTTATTAGTCTTCAAGGTACCACAGAATTCTTTAGCATTTTTCACCCTGATATACACTAACACAGCTACCTCTGTGGAAATTGTTAAACATCATAGTAGTGCTTGAATTAATAAAAGTGAAAATTCAGTGAGGTTTCTAGATGTCTCTTGATGTAGAACTGCATGCAACTAATTCTGCTTCATTTTAACTCTACCAGGGATGAGCAAAGAGTAGATCTGGATCCACTGATTTTTTACTCCCAGTTGTTGAACAATTGCAGCAGCTAAATGACTCCTCCTGGAAGGCCAGCCCTACCATTAGGAAATTAGGCAGCTTTTTGAAGTAGTACGCTAGGGGTACATTGGTTATATCCCACTGTATACCTTGCCCATGAGGATAATTCCTATGAGTAGGGAGCTAATAGGTTTGTAGTAGGCTTGTGCTCTGCAGATTTTAGCCTGGAGCGATCTACTGTATTTTTTACAAGAACCCTGATATCTACCAACCTGAGCCTGATACACAAGGCTAAAATTACAGCATTCTGGTACTCTGGGGTGGGTATCAGAACTGAACAGAGCTCAAAATACATTTTCCATGCACAAATTCCCTCCTGTTGACCTTAAGCATCTGTTATTTCATCAATGTAGCCAGCTTTGGGCAATTAACTACTTGCTGCAGAAGGGTCTTCCAAAGGGGGAATGTTGTGCTTGTTATGCTATAATTGCTTTAAAATGCTTCTAAGTGAGTGATCTTTTTAATGAGATAATTTATTTAATTCTTCTTGTTTTTATTATTGTGGTTGGGGTTTTAGCCACAATGTGTTTCATCTGTGTCGTGAGATGCCTTGGGTCTCCTACTGGAGAAAGGTGGAATACATCTGCAAGTCCTCCACTCCCTTTCTAGCTGCTCTGTTATTAGCTACTGTAATGTTATTGCTTGTGCCCTTAGGTATTAATAACACCAGTGTACTGGCTACTCTTTTTAAAATGTCACAGATTTGGAAGCTTGTCTGGTGTTTTGTTTTCTCTGCCAAGAAGAGAAGCTACACCCCTTTCCAGAACGGTAGAATTGAGCACGCATAGGGAAAGATTATATTCTGGCTGCTCAAATCTTGCCACAAGTGCAATCCTTGCAAGGCTGCTGATGTTTGCATTTCACAGCACAAAGCTGCTGCTTCCAGATATAAAAAGACATATCCAGTATACCAGGTCAAAGACATGAATGATGGGGTGTGGAGCTGGACTTTATCACATTGTTATGTATATAGTATTGATTTAGGAAACCAGTGCTCAACCCTAAATAGGTGTGACTTCCTGTAGCCACAGCAGAAATATAACACTTGGGCCAGATACAGTACAAAGTGCAGTCCAGTTTTCTTCAGAGGAAACTGCATAGATGGCTCCTCTCTATAAACTCTTCACCATAAACATAAGTTTTTGCAGTTCACTTACTCTGGGGTGTGGTGGTTGCACAGTAAAAGGAATTTGCTGAGCACGGGGAACGCTATATATTACAGAATATAGCTTGGAGGAGGTTTTTTTTTTTTTAAATAACTCTCACTGGCCATATTTGCAGGGAGAGGTATATAGAACAAAAAAGTACCCTTTCCAGGCTGTGCTAATAAATGCCTTAGAATGCTGGTAGAACATTTGCAAAGACTTTATGGGTGCTCAGGCAAAGAACATATGTTTAGGGCCAATTAAGCATAACACCTGCTTGCAAGGAATAAAGAGAAGGATGGGTATGTCGAGCCCTCCAGGTTGGCTTAGCTAGGGAAGCTGGTGGTGAAGGATGATGGGAGTGGGAGTGCAGCAACATCTGGAGAGCCACACATTCCCCATCCCTCAAGTTAGAGGGCCCACCATATTCAGAAAGGCTGCTCCAGCAATGTAGCTGCATTGCTGAAGTTTATGCCCATAACACATAATGAGCATGCTTTCAAAGGCACAGGGAAGCATGAGGAGCAAATACAAAAGGAAATGTGAATGGTGAAATAAAAAGCCATGCTTGGCTAGGCACAGATAAAGGAGAAAGAACCATAGCAGAGTATTTAGGTTCTTGTCTATGCTTTGAGACAAGGAGAGAGTGGCCTGAAACAACACACTATTATTTCAACTAGAATATTGAGTGGAAGAGCAGACAGATGAACCATAGAGCACCCCATATTAATACTGAGGTTTCCTTGCAGTGCAGGAAAGCTTAATTTGACTCTCCAAAATTAACAGCTTTCAAGCTTGCTTTGCTTCCGGGCTTTCCGCTTTCAACAAACCAACCAGCCCAATAAATGCTGAGCTTTTCCTTTAAACAGAGTAGGTGACAATCTGGGACCAACAGCGCTGTCAAGGCAGGACCTTGGGGCAGAATAATCTGAACAAACAGCAAACTGGCTTGCTGTATTTTGAACTAAGTAAATTAATTTTCATTAAAGTCTAAGGAGAGGTTTATGGAATGGTTAAATCTAGAATATAAAATCATGTAAGTCCAACACTTTCTAGAACCAGTCATCTCTGCTTGCCTTTTGCAGCAAAGTCATTCCTTCGTAGTTCCTCTCCATTTTATCCCAGACACTGCTAATGCCACTTGTGTTTCTGCTTCTGTGGCCCAGGGAATGTCAAGGAAATGAGTTTGTGGGAAAGACACACGTGCAGCTAGCTGTTAATGAGGGCCAGGTGGACATGAGTTGTGAATGATGGGACAAAACTCATATTGTTTTCCCAATTAATAGAGTGCATCTACACTACACATTTGTAACAGTTTGGTATCACTTTAATTTAACAGGGTTTGTAGTTTGTTGAGGTGGGGTTGTTTAGTGCTGTAGTACATGGGAGTGTACTACAGCTCTCCAGCAGATAATTCTAAATGCCTCAACAAATTGCAAATTCCAGATTTCCATAGGATGGATTCACAAGAGTTAAACTGATATTAAACTGCTATAATAATGTACTGGAGATATACGTTACATTTCTTAACACAGAGGCATATGTGCAGTGCAACCTAATAATTATGCCATTCAAATTTTTAACTGAGGTTTCTTTTCTGTCACCTGTCAGCATTTCTGTCAGTATTTCTTGGTTTGGTTGGTTTTATGCATGTATTGTTGTCTTGTTTGGTAATTTCTAACTCTGTACATTGCTCAGTAATCTCCAAATATATCGCACTGTAGAACTGCATATTATAAATAAACCACCAACCATTTTCATGCTGATATTTCATATAAGGCTGCTAAATGTCAGTCGCTGTAACAATCACACTGCTGCTTACAAGTACTTTCTTGTGCAGCTCTCATTTACTCCATTGGCCTTGGGCCAAACTTCCCATTAAAACTTAGAAGGAAAGTGGTTTCATGTGACATATAGAATGTCCTGATTTAAAAAGAAAAATATAACACTTCAAAGAGATAGATACAGATATCCCAACACTTTGAAGGAAAGAGTTATAGTATAGTGGTAGAACACATGCCTGTGTGGAAAAAA